>OX439142.1:79194559-79794559 GCA_949318255.1 Pollenia labialis
ATCACAGATTTTCATTATTTTGGCTCTAGCTCTTCTAGTTTGCTAGAAAATCGCATTTAAAGTTTTTCATATAAAAATTCTAAGAAAATCCAATTTTTAGTAGTGATCACAGATTTTCATTATTTTGGCTCTAGCTCTTCTAGTTTGCTAGAAAATCGCATTTAAAAGTTTTTCATATAAAAATTCCTAAGAAAATCAAATTTTTAGTAGTGATCACAGATTTTCGTTATTTTGGCTCTAGCTCTTCTAGTTTGCTAGAAAATCGCATTTAAAGTTTTTCATATAAAAATCCTAAGAAAATCAAATTTTTAGTAGTGATCACAGATTTTCATTATTTTGGCTCTAGCTCTTCTAGTTTGCTAGAAAATTGCATTTAAAGTTTTTCATAAAAAAATCCTAAGAAAATCAAATTTTTAGTAGTGATCACAGATTTTCGTTATTTTGGCTCTAGCTCTTCTAGTTTGCTAGAAAATCGCATTTAAAGTTTTTCATATAAAAATCCAAAGAAAATCCAATTTTTAGTAGTGATCACAGATTTTCGTTATTTTGGCTCTAGCTCTTCTAGTTTGCTAGAAAATCGCATTTAAAGTTTTTCATATAAAATTCCTAAGAAAATCCAATTTTAGTAGTGATCACAGATTTTCGTTATTTTGGCTCTACCTCTTCTAGTTTGCTAGAAAATCGCATTTAAAGTTTTTCATATAAAAATCCTAAGAAAATCCAATTTTTAGTAGTGATCACAGATTTTCGTTATTTTGGCTCTAGCTCTTCTAGTTTGCTAGAAAATCGCATTTAAAGTTTTTCATATAAAAATCCTAAGAAAATCCAATTTTTAGTAGTGATCACAGATTTTCGTTATTTTGGCTCTAGCTCTTCTAGTTTGCTAGAAAATCGCATTTAAAGTTTTTCATATAAAATTCATAAGAAAATCCAAATTTTAGTAGTGATCACAGATTTTCGTTATTTTGGCTCTAGCTCTTCTAGTTTGCTAGAAAATCGCATTTAAAGTTTTTCAGATAAAATTCCTAAGAAAATCCAATTTTTAGTAGTGATCACAGATTTTCGTTATTTTGGCTCTAGCTCTTCTAGTTTGCTAGAAAATCGCATTTAAAGTTTTTCATATAAAATTCCTAAGAAAATCCAATTTTAGTAGTGATCACAGATTTTCGTTACTTTGGCTCTAGCTCATCTAGTTTACCAGAAAATCGCATTTAAAGTTTTTCATATAAAAATCCTAAGAAAATCCAATTTTTAGTAGTGATCACAGATTTTCGTTATTTGGCTCTAGCTCTTCTAGTTTGCTAGAAAATCGCATTTAAAGTTTTTCATATAAAATTCCTAAGAAAATCCAATTTTAGTAGTGATCACAGATTTTCGTTACTTTGGCTCTAGCTCTTCTAGTTTGCTAGAAAATCGCATTTAAAGTTTTCATATAAAAATCCTAAGAAAATCCAATTTTTAGTAATGATCACAGATTTTCGTTATATTGGCTCTAGCTCTTCTAGTTTGCTAGAAAATCGCATTTAAAGTTTTTCATATAAAATTCCTAAGAAAATCCAATTTTTAATAGTGATCACAGATTTTCGTTATTTTGGCTCTAGCTCTTCTAGTTTGCTAGAAAATCGCATTTAAAGTTTTTCATATAAAATTCCTAAGAAAATCCAATTTTAGTAGTGATCACAGATTTTCGTTACTTTGGCTCTAGCTCATCTAGTTTACTAGAAAATCGCATTTAAAGTTTTTCATATAAAAATCCTAAGAAAATCCAATTTTTAGTAGTGATCACAGATTTTCGTTATTTTGGCTCTAGCTCTTCTAGTTTGCTAGAAAATCGCATTTAAAGTTTTTCATATAAAATTCCTAAGAAAATCCAATTTTTAGTAGTGATCACAGATTTTTCGTTATTTTGGCTCTAGCTCTTCTAGTTTGCTAGAAAATCGCATTTAAAGTTTTTCATATAAAATTTCTAAGAAAATCCAATTTTAGTAGTGATCACAGATTTTCGTTACTTTGGCTCTAGCTCATCTTGTTTACTAGAAAATCGCATTTAAAGTTTTTCATATAAAAATCCAAAGAAAATCCAATTTTTAGTAGTGATCACAGATTTTCGTTATTTTGGCTCTATCTTTTCTAGTTTGCTAGAAAATCGCATTTTAAGTTTTTCATATAAAAATTCCTAGAAAATCAAATTTTTAGTAGTGATCACAGATTTTCGTTATTTTGGCTCTAGCTCTTCTAGTTTGCTAGAAAATTGCATTTAAAGTTTTTCATATAAAAATCCTAAGAAAATCAAATTTTTAGTAGTGATCACAGATTTTCGTTATTTTGGCTCTAGCTCTTCTAGTTTGCTAGAAAATTGCATTTAAAGTTTTTCATATAAAATTCCTAAGAAAATCAAATTTTTAGTAGTGATCACAGATTTTCGTTATTTTGGCTCTAGCTCTTCTAGTTTGCTAGAAAATTGCATTTAAAGTTTTTCATATAAAAATTCCTAAGAAAATCAAATTTTTAGTAGTGATCACAGATTTTCGTTATTTTGGCTCTAGCTCTTCTTGTTTGCTAGAAAATTGCATTTAAAGTTTTTCATATAAAAATTCCTAAGAAAATCAAATTTTTAGTAGTGATCACAGATTTTCGTTATTTTGGCTCTAGCTCTTCTAGTTTGCTAGAAAATTGCATTTAAAGTTTTTCATAAAAAAATTCCTAAGAAAATCAAATTTTTAGTAGTGATCACAGATTTTCGTTATTTTGGCTCTAGCTCTTCTAGTTTGCTAGAAAATTGCATTTAAAGTTTTTCATATAAAAATTCCTAAGAAAATCAAATTTTTAGTAGTGATCACAGATTTTCGTTATTTTGGCTCTAGCTCTTCTAGTTTGCTAGAAAATTGCATTTAAAGTTTTTCATATAAAAATTCCTAAGAAAATCAAATTTTTAGTAGTGATCACAGATTTTCGTTATTTTGGCTCTAGCTCTTCTAGTTTGCTAGAAAATCGCATTTAAAGTTTTTCATATAAAAATTCCTAAGAAAATCAAATTTTTAGTAGTGATCACAGATTTTCGTTATTTTGGCTCTAGCTCTTCTAGTTTGCTAGAAAATTGCATATAAAGTTTTTCATATAAAAATTCCTAAGAAAATCAAATTTTTAGTAGTGATCACAGATTTTCGTTATTTTGGCTCTAGCTCTTCTAGTTTGCTAGAAAATTGCATTTAAAGTTTTTCATATAAAAATTCCTAAGAAAATCAAATTTTTAGTAGTGATCACAGATTTTCGTTATTTTGGCTCTAGCTCTTCTAGTTTGCTAGAAAATCGCATTTAAAGTTTTTCATATAAAAATTCCTAAGAAAATCAAATTTTTTAGTAGTGATCACAGATTTTCGTTATTTTGGCTCTAATTCTTCTAGTTTGCTAGAAAATTGCATTTAAAGTTTTTCATATAAAAATTCCTAACAAAATCAAATTTTTAGTAGTGATCACAGATTTTCGTTATTTTGGCTCTAGCTCTTCTAGTTTGCTAGAAAATTGCATTTAAAGTTTTTCATATAAAAATTCCTAAGAAAATCAAATTTTTAGTAGTGATCACAGATTTTCGTTATTTTGGCTCTAGCTCTTCTAGTTTGCTAGAAAATCGCATTTAAAGTTTTTCATATAAAAATTCCTAAGAAAATCAAATTTTTTAGTAGTGATCACAGATTTTCGTTATTTTGGCTCTAATTCTTCTAGTTTGCTAGAAAATCGCATTTAAAGTTTTTCATATAAAAATCCTAGGAAAATCAAATTTTTAGTAGTGATCACAGATTTTCGTTATTTTGGCTCTAGCTCTTCTAGTTTGCTAGAAAATTGCATTTAAAGTTTTTCATATAAAAATTCCTAAGAAAATCAAATTTTTAGTAGTGATCACAGATTTTCGTTATTTTGGCTCTAGCTCTTCTAGTTTGCTAGAAAATCGCATTTAAAGTTTTTCATATAAAAATTCTTAAGAAAATCAAATTTTTAGTAGTGATCACAGATTTTCGTTATTTTGGCTCTAGCTCTTCTAGTTTGCTAGAAAATTGCATTTAAAGTTTTTCATATAAAAATTCCTAAGAAAATCAAATTTTTAGTAGTGATCACAGATTTTCGTTATTTTGGCTCTAGCTCTTCTAGTTTGCTAGAAAATTGCATTTAAAGTTTTTCATATAAAAATTCCTAAGAAAATCAAATTTTTAGTAGTGATCACTGATTTTCGTTATTTTGGCTCTAGCTCTTCTAGTTTGCTAGAAAATCGCATTTAAAGTTTTTCATATAAAAATTCCTAAGAAAATCAAATTTTTAGTAGTGATCACAGATTTTCGTTATTTTGGCTCTAGCTCTTCTAGTTTGCTAGAAAATTGCATTTAAAGTTTTTCATATAAAAATTCCTAAGAAAATCAAATTTTTAGTAGTGATCACAGATTTTCGTTATTTTGGCTCTAGCTCTTCTAGTTTGCTAGAAAATTGCATTTAAAGTTTTTCATATAAAAATTCCTAAGAAAATCAAATTTTTAGTAGTGATCACAGATTTTCGTTATTTTGGCTCTAGCTCTTCTAGTTTGCTAGAAAATCGCATTTAAAGTTTTATATATAAAAATTCCTAAGAAAATCAAATTTTTAGTAGTGATCACAGATTTTCGTTATTTTGGCTCTAGCTCTTCTAGTTTGCTAGAAAATTGCATTTAAAGTTTTTCATATAAAAATTCCTAAGAAAATCAAATTTTTAGTAGTGATCACAGATTTTCGTTATTTTGGCTCTAGCTCTTCTAGTTATTTTGGCTCTAGCTCTTCTAGTTTGCTAGAAAATCGCATTTAAAGTTTTTCATATAAAAATCCTAGGAAAATCAAATTTTTAGTAGTGATCACAGATTTTCGTTATTTTGGCTCTAGCTCTTCTAGTTTGCTAGAAAATTGCATTTAAAGTTTTTCATATAAAAATTCCTAAGAGAATCAAATTTTTATTAGTGATCACAGATTTTCGTTATTTTGGCTCTAGCTCTTCTAGTTTGCTAGAAAATTGCATTTAAAGTTTTTCATATAAAAATTCCTAAGAAAATCAAATTTTTAGTAGTGATCACAGATTTTCGTTATTTTGGCTCTAGCTCTTCTAGTTTGCTAGAAAATTGCATTTAAAGTTTTTCATATAAAAATCCTAAGAAAATCAAATTTTTAGTAGTGATCACAGATTTTCGTTATTTTGGCTCTAGCTCTTCTAGTTATTTTGGCTCTAGCTCTTCTAGTTTGCTAGAAAATCGCATTTTAAGTTTTTCATATAAAAATTCCTAAGAAAATCAAATTTTTAGTAGTGATCACAGATTTTCGTTATTTTGGCTCTAGCTCTTCTAGTTTGCTAGAAAATTGCATTTAAAGTTTTTCATATAAAAATTCCTAAGAAAATCAAATTTTTAGTAGTGATCACAGATTTTCGTTATTTTGGCTCTAGCTCTTCTAGTTATTTTGGCTCTAGCTCTTCTAGTTTGCTAGAAAATCGCATTTTAAGTTTTTCATATAAAAATTCCTAAGAAAATCAAATTTTTAGTAGTGATCACAGATTTTCGTTATTTTGGCTCTAGCTCTTCTAGTTTGCTAGAAAATTGCATTTAAAGTTTTTCATATAAAAATTCCTAAGAAAATCAAATTTTTAGTAGTGATCACTGATTTTCGTTATTTTGGCTCTAGCTCTTCTAGTTTGCTAGAAAATTGCATTTAAAGTTTTTCATATAAAAATTCCTAAGAAAATCAAATTTTTAGTAGTGATCACAGATTTTCGTTATTTTGGCTCTAGCTCTTCTAGTTTGCTAGAAAATCGCATTTAAAGTTTTTCATATAAAAATTCCTAAGAAAATCAAATTTTTAGTAGTGATCACAGATTTTCGTTATTTTGGCTCTAGCTCTTCTAGTTTGCTAGAAAATTGCATTTGAAGTTTTTCATATAAAAATTCCTAAGAAAATCAAATTTTTAGTAGTGATCACAGATTTTCGTTATTTTGGCTCTAGCTCTTCTAGTTTGCTAGAAAATCGCATTTAAAGTTTTTCATATAAAAATTCCTAAGAAAATCAAATTTTTAGTAGTGATCACAGATTTTCGTTATTTTGGCTCTAGCTCTTCTAGTTTGCTAGAAAATTGCATTTAAAGTTTTTCATATAAAAATTCCTAAGAAAATCAAATTTTTAGTAGTGATTACAGATTTTCTTTATTTTGGCTCTAGCTCTTCTAGTTTGCTAGAAAATCGCATTTAAAGTTTTTCATATAAAAATCCTAGGAAAATCAAATTTTTAGTAGTGATCACAGATTTTCGTTATTTTGGCTCTAGCTCTTCTTATATGAAATTTTTATATGAAAATATTTTAATGCGATTTTCTAGCAAACTAGAGGAGCTAGAGCCAAAATAACGAAAATCTGTGATCACTACTAAAAATTGGATTTTCTTAGAATTTTTATATGAAAATATTTTAATGCGATTTTCTAGCAAACTAGAAGAGCTAGAGCCAAAATAACGAAAATCTGTGATCACTACTTAAAATTGGATTTTCTTAGAATTTTTATATGAAAATATTTTAATGCGATTTTCTAGCAAACTAGAAGAGCTAGAGCCAAAATAACGAAAATCTGTGATCACTACTAAAAATTGGATTTTCTTAGAATTTTTATATGAAAATATTTTAATGCGATTTTCTAGCAAACTAGAAGAGCTAGAGCCAAAATAACGAAAATCTGTGATCACTACTAAAAATTGGTTTTTCTTAGAATTTGTATATGAAAATATTTTAATGCGATTTTCTAGAAAACTAGAAGAGCTAGAGCCAAAATAACGAAAATCTGTGATCACTTTTAAAAATTGGATTTTCTGAGGATTTTTATATGAAAAACTTTAAATGCGATTTTCTAGCAAACTAGAACAGCTAGGGCCAAAATAACGAAAATCTGTGATCACTACTAAAAATTGGATTTTCTTAGGATTTTTAAATGAAAAACTTTAAATGCGATTTTCTAGAAAACTAGAACAGCTAGAGCCAAAATAACGAAAATCTGTGATCACTACTAAAAATTGGATTTTCTTAGGATTTTTAAATGAAAAACTTTAAATGCGATTTTCTAGAAAACTAGAACAGCTAGAGCCAAAATAACGAAAATCTGTTATCACTACTAAAAATTGGATTTTCTTAGGAAATTTATATGAAAAACTTTAAATGCGATATTCTGGAAAACCAGAAGAGCTAGAGCCAAAATAACGAAAATCTGTGATCACTACTAAAAATTGGATTTTCTTAGGATTTTTATATGAAAAACTTTAAATGCGATTTTCTAGAAAACTAAAACAGCTAGAGCCAAAATAACGAAAATCTGTGATCACTACTAAAAATTGGATTTTCTTAGGAATTTTATATGAAAAACTTTAAATGCGATTTTCCAGAAAACTAGAGCCAAAATAACGAAAATCTGTGATCCCTACTAAAAATTGGATTTTCTTAGGAATTTTATATGAAAAACTTTAAATGCGATTTGCTAGCAAACTAGAAGAGCTAGAGCCAAAATAACGAAAATCTGTGACCACTACTAAAAATTGGATTTTCTTAGGAATTTTATATGAAAAAACTTTAAATGCGATTTTCTAGCAAACTAGAAGGGCTAGAGCCAAAATAACGAAAATCTGTGATCACTACTAAAAATTGGATTTTCTTAGGAAATTTATATGAAAAACTTTAAATGCGATTTTCTAGAAAACTAAAACAGCTAGAGCCAAAATAACGAAAATCTGTGATCACTACTAAAAATTGGATTTTCTTAGGAATTTTATATGAAAAACTTTAAATGCGATTTTCCAGAAAACTAGAGCCAAAATAACGAAAATCTGTGATCCCTACTAAAAATTGGATTTTCTTAGGAATTTTATATGAAAAACTTTAAATGCGATTTGCTAGCAAACTAGAAGAGCTAGAGCCAAAATAACGAAAATCTGTGACCACTACTAAAAATTGGATTTTCTTAGGAATTTTATATGAAAGAACTTTAAATGCGATTTTCTAGCAAACTAGAAGAGCTAGAGCCAAAATAACGAAAATCTGTGACCACTACTAAAAATTGGATTTTCTTAGGAATTTTATATAAAAAACTTTAAATGCAAACTAGAAGGGCTAGAGCCAAAATAACGAAAATCTGTGATCACTACTAAAAATTGGATTTTCTTAGGAAATTTATATGAAAAACTTTAAATGCTATTTTCTAGAAAACTAAAACAGCTAAAGCCAAAATAACGAAAATCTGTGACCACTACTAAAAATTGGATTTTCTTAGGAATTTGATATGAAAAACTTTAAATGCAAACTAGAAGGGCTAGAGCCAAAATAACGAAAATCTGTGATCACTACTAAAAATTTGATTTTCTTAGGATTTTTATATGAAAAACTTTAAATGCGATTTTCCAGAAAACTAGAGCCAAAATAACGAAAATCTGTGATCCCTACTAAAAATTGGATTTTCTTAGGAATTTTATATGAAAAACTTTAAATGCGATTTGCTAGCAAACTAGAAGAGCTAGAGCCAAAATAACGAAAATCTGTGACCACTACTAAAAATTGGATTTTCTTAGGAATTTGATATGAAAAACTTTAAATGCAAACTAGTAGGGCTAGAGCCAAAATAACGAAAATCTGTGACCACTACTAAAAATTGGATTTTCTTAGGAATTTTATATGAAAAACTTTAAATGCGATTTTCCAGAAAACTAGAGCCAAAATAACGAAAATCTGTGATCCCTACTAAAAATTGGATTTTCTTAGGAATTTTATATGAAAAACTTTAAATGCGATTTGCTAGCAAACTAGAAGAGCTAGAGCCAAAATAACGAAAATCTGTGAGCACTACTAAAAATTGGATTTTCTTAGGAATTTTATATGAAAAAACTTTAAATGCGATTTTCTAGCAAACTAGAAGAGCTAGAGCCAAAATAACGAAAATCTGTGACCACTTCTAAAAATTGGATTTTCTTAGGAATTTTATATAAAAAACTTTAAATGCAAACTAGAAGGGCTAGAGCCAAAATAACGAAAATCTGTGATCACTACTAAAAATTGGATTTTCTTAGGATTTTTATATTAAAAACTTTAAATGCGATTTTCTAGAAAACTAGAACAGCTAGAGCCAAAATAACGAAAATCTGTGATCACTACTAAAAATTGGATTTTCTTAGGATTTTTAAATGAAAAACTTTAAATGCGATTTTCTAGCAAACTAGAAGGGCTAGAGCCAAAATAACGAAAATCTGTGATCACTACTAAAAATTGGATTTTTTTAGGATTTTTATATGAAAAACTTTAAATGCGATTTTCCGGAAAACTAGAAGAGCTAGAGCCAAAATAACGGAAATCTGTGATCACTACTAAAAATTGGATTTGGTTAGGATTTTTATATGAAAGGAATCTTACTTCCAAATATTTGCAAAGAAAGCGTTGACTGCATTGTTTTGTTAGTTCATCGAAAGCCTTAATGTAGGGTATATTTTGAATGTACAATTCCATTTGCGGATTTAATTCGGTTTGATTTAGCAAAATCCTTACATAATCCTTGAGCCAATCAAAGGGTAAGTCCTTGGCAAAAATTAAACGCTGGTTTTTATATTCGTGTTCATTTTCAAATTCAACTTCTTCTATTTCATCCAGCTGTTGTAATTTTTGTTCAAATTATTTAACTTCTTGCCACATTTTGTCAAAATCGTCAGTACTGACTGCTGCTGGTATAGATTCCTTTAGAACTTTAAAGTTAAACCTTGTAAGAGGTATAACACTTCCTTCCATTACTGGTTTATCCAAGTCAATAATGAAAGTTCTTGCGTCGTTTATTTTAGACATGAAAATTTGTTGTATAAAAACATCGTTAAAGCCATTAGTGCGCATTTTCGCTAAAGTTTGAACCCAATTAACAGTATATTCTTTTTTGGCTCGGTACATAAAGCAAGCCATTTAAATTTATCGCTTGCTTTAAGCCACATCAAGTATTTTACAGCCTCATATTTAGTTAAGCCCTCACAAGATTTGAAGTAGGTATAGGCCTCTTTGATAAATTTAGGTTTATTTCGTGTCTTTAAGCGCTTTAAAATCTAAAACATTTCCGTATTGACATTATAGTCTAACATGGTAATGTGCTCATAGTACTTATTGCCCGCCTCCAAATGCACTTGATCCCAGTTGCCACAGGCATACTGATAGAAATCATTACAGGGATCTGCCTTCAGGTCCATGGAACCCTCTATTAGTTTTTTTTTGTTTGCGATTTGTCTGTCGGCTGTTGTATGTGCTGGCAGCTATACGGTAGCCCACTGTTATTAGAATAATCGTAACTGTATAAAACAATTCTATCAATTTCATTTTGATTCCTATTTTTTGTGTTTTTTTTTTTGTTTGTTTTTTGAAATTTAAACGAATAAAATCGTTTTATTTAATTGCTAAATAAAGACTGCCAATTGAACTGTTTAGTTGAAGGCGTCAACAGCTATAAAATATTCTGTAAATTCTCAAAATTATTGTTTATAAAAACAAATTTGCATTCTTATCGGTAATATTATTTACGGCTAATTATTTCATTATCACGGTATTTCCTATAAAAAGGGGGTTTCCCAATACAGTTCTGCTATAATTGCAGTCTGCTAAGGTTAGATTCTACTAATAAAGGGGAAGTGTGTTGCAAAACAGATGATTCTAAACAGTAGAATCTAAAGAGATTTGATGGCTTTAAAATTTATTTTAGCGCACAGAAAAACATAAAAGTCGATTTCAATTAACAAATTTGTGATACTAGTTAAAAAATTAATAAAATTTGCACCAGTAAACAAATTAATATGTAGTATCAATTAAATTTATTTAGATATTACATACCTACTTATGTAAAAACATTTTCTGCAGTAATGTTGTTGATATAAGTAAACGTTTAAATTAAATTTAATTGATGAAACTTTGATAATATATATTTTAGCACAAAGAAAAAAGTAAACATTTATTTAAATTAAAAAGTTTGTCAGTTATTTTCGGAAATACAAAATTTATTATCAATAAGATTTCTGTATGCCGTGCTAAATTCCCAATTATTTTCATATTTGATAGAAACCTACATTGAAATTTATATATTTTAATTAAAAAATTACCCTGCGGGAAATTTGTGTCAATTGGTCCAACAGACAAGTCCTGGGATTTGTGAAAATAGGCCAAGTACAAAAAGAAAGGACTCATGACCAGTGGAAGAAGAACAAATTTTTAACAACAAACAACAAAAACAACAAAACAAAAACAAAAAGATTGAAAAAGTAATGGCACGTTTTTTGGTAATTTCTAAAATTTGGTTCTTAAATTTAATCCTAGCACTTGTTTTATTGAAATAATACTACATTGTAGTAAATGACACTAAATACATATGTATGTACGTTCATTAAAAATATATGTGTGACTGGTCAAATGGTGTAAATTGACCCCTTACAATGACAACCCCATGTAAAAGTGATCGATCTTATTCATATAAAGTGTTAGAACTAGAACCGGTCTCTACCACCAAAGACCTATCACGGGACTACTTTAGTGTCAGTTCACTTCCCTCTAGGGTAGTTTCAAGACTTCTAAGTGATATCATGAAAACACTTATGTATGTATATTCTGTTTCCACAACACAACTGATTGGACGCGTAGTAAAATTTATATGAAAATCACTCAGTTTATTGAGTGTTTTTCATACAAATTTTACAAATCGTTTAATTACTTGTGTTGTGAAAACAGCACATTAATAATTTTGGTTAAAAATTTACCTAATCAAATTTTTCTAAAAAACACATTTAAAATTTAAATAAATTGTTTATGAATAGGTACTGTTATTAATGTTTTAATTAAAAATCATTGCGTGCCGTAACTTCTTCTCAAAAACGGTAATTTTGAGAGGGCATCACGGTTATAAAAAAATAAAAGTTAACATCACTACGCCCGGTTACTCTTTTTTTCTTAAACAAGAATTTCAAATTAGTTTTCTTGCCATCATTCATAAAATCGGTCGCTTAATTGTTTCGCTCGTCTTTTAATTCAACATAAAAAGTTTGTGTTCTAATCAAAAAAATATTAATAAATTATTGTTTTAAATAGTGTAATGTAATAAAAATTCATTAAATTGTAGTATTAAGAAGTTAAATTGTGTGTATAGGTACTAACATATTTTTCAATAAAAAGTAAAAAATAAATTTGTATCGTAAATTTTAGTATCTCCATAAAATTTCTTAAGTTTTGTTGTTGCGTTTTAACGGTTCTTGTTGTTTTCTTCGTTTTGTTCTACATTAAAATCTCTTAATGCAGTGAGTAAATTATGTTTGTTGGTTTTTGTTATTGCATTTGCATATCGTTTTTTGTTGTAAATAAAATAGTAGCAAATAAATCTCTGAGTAATAAAAGCAAAATAAAAAATCAAGTTTGTTGTTGTTGGACTTTTTGTTAGTTTTGTTTTTAATTTAAAGCAAATAATGCGTAATAGTGTTGCAAATTAAACGGTAATCGGTTCGGTCGTTTAAAGCGATTAAATTAAGCAAAAGATAGTGGAAATGAAAGTTGGGGTAAGTTATTTTGTAAACAATTTCTATAAGATTTGTACATACATACCTATAAGACTATTAATGAAATACCTACAGAATTACTTAATAGGTACACATGTATGTACATATGTTCAAGATACTATTAAAGAACATTTTAAGAATAGATTTTTTGGTTTGTTGTATACAGGGGTGTGCTGTAAATCGCAAACGCAAAACGCAAGAATTTGGAAGTTGTTTTTAATAAACTTTAAACTTAATTCTTATAATTTTTTGTTTAAAACCCTGTTTAATAGGGAAATATTTGTTTAATATTTGTCATAAAATTTTTTTTTTACAGAAATCTTATTAAAAAACAACGTTTAAAATTCTTGCGTTTTACGTTTACGATTTCCAGCACACCCCTGAAAAAAGTCTTTAGATACCTTAGATACGTTCGATTAAAATAAATTTAAAATAAGTAGGTACCTACCTATGTATATATTATATATTATTTACTTTTTCAATTTAAAAAAATTTTAAAACCGATTAAAGTAATTTAAGAAAGGGATCTTTTGCTTTTCTAATGTTAACTATTCTATATAAATTTTCAGCTTCTAAAATACAGGCGATTGATTGTGGATTCCGCACAATACTATTTTATTTAAAATTTTGTCACATACAAGGCACCACCATGGCCCAATTATTAGGTCTGGGCGAAACTACAACAATCCAACAATAGAAAAACCAACACGCCCTAAAAGAACAGTGACAGTCATTTGACCGGTCATATGACTTGCATTTCTGATGCAAATATCGGTAATCGCGTAGACCAAAGTTTCTATCACTTTCTTAAGGCCAATGGAAAAAAATTACCTAAACTTTTGTGTACGTGTGATCTTGCATCATTCTTTAACCTATTAATTTTGTGGTTGATAAAACATATATCTGATCCGTTTACTCTTATACTCTTTACATATCAGTACTGATGTATAAACTGGACACAGCTGACTAGGCAGTTCTGATGTATATACCGGACACAGCTGACTAGTCAGTACTAATGTATAAAACGGACACAGCTGACTAGTCAGTACACGATTCATCTCATTTAATTCTCATACAAATTTTTGTCTTTATTTAAAATAATTATGTTTTGTTTGCATTTGCAAAACGTAAGCTCGATCATACATTATTCAACAGTTTCTTAATTACATTTAACAAGCACCTTCTTACAAATAAAGTTCAGACAATAAAAATTGTTAAAAATAAAGCTAAAGTTTTACCAATTTATTGGTCACGCTTTTTTTTTTTTGATTTTTTTCTCTTTTAGATTGATTTTTTTAGTTTAAATTAAAAAAATTGTCGTCATTTGATTTATTAAGACCATTTTCTTTTATGTATTTTTGCTTTACCCTATGGTGGGACGTTCAACCGCTTTTCTTATACTTTTTTCAAACTCCCCGGCTCCTAGGTTCTGAAAAACACCGAAAATTTGAAGTAAAAAAAAAGACACAAAAGTTAAATATTCAAAGACTAAAATTATTTTATGTCTGTACATACCTCTTACAATTTTATTTAGCAGCGTGAGATTTGACAATGGAAGTTTTTCCCACCTTCCATCCCAATTATACAGCCCAATTAGAATAAAAATTCCCCGGGAGTTTTTTCCCTTCTTCCAATTTTTCAATAGAATTTACATAGGGAAAATGGGAGAAGGGAGAAAACTCCCGGGGAATTTTTATTCATAATTGGGCTGATATTTATATAGCAACTCATCTGTAAACAATGCACGAATGACGCTGCCAACATCTAAAGAAACACCTTTAATTTTATGAACATAGGACTTCGGTAAAGAAGTTGAATTACGGTTTTAGCAAGTAAAATATATAAAATATATAAAATATTCAGCCCAATTATGAATACAAATTCCCCGGGAGTTTTTTCCCTTTTCCCATTTTTTGCAATTGAATTTACATAGGAAAAATGAGAGAAGGGAGAAAACTCCCGGGGAATTTTTATTCATAATTGGGCTGATTGTGATTGTTACATGCCATGGTAACGGAGCGTAATCGGAGTCTAGCTTCTCCTCTACTTCATGCACTGCTGTTGTGGTCCGCAAGGGGAGCATGCTAGCGATCTCATCAAGCCCTTGATCAGAAGTCTCTCCTGTCATGCGGCAGAGGTACTCTTGGGGTTTTTTATGGCTACTTTACACTCCTTTAGAATTTAAGCTTGCGCCATCTGTTCTGGCTTTGATGAGGCCTAGTAAGCATTGAATTTAAAATACTAAGATATGTATAAAATGCAAGACTGAAAGTATAAACAACATACACTTGCTTTAATGGCTTCCAATTTAAGTGCAATTTGCTCTTGGTTGTGAACAATGCTTGCCTGTCCATGGCTCAGCGTTGACTGGTTATTTTTTATTGTCACTCAATTCTTGCTTTCTGTCAAGGCAATTATTATTTTTTATCACTTTTTATTGTCACTGTCAATTTTTATTTCACTTTTTTATATTTATTTTTAATAATGCGCGCACGTCACAATTTCATAAAATTCCTTTCGCTTTTAAAATTAATCTTGAATTTTTTACATATTTTACACATTCCATTAAAAAAAGAAACTCTCTAACATACATTCGTTGTTTCACTCTTACATACGCATTTCATTCCTGGAGTAATTAGCATTGCCACTACCAAAAATTTCTTCCTAAAATGTTTTTAACAACAGCAATTCCCAAAATTCCACCACTTTTTTTTTAATTAATTAATACAAATTTAGCTTAATTCTTATAATAATTAAAATTTTTGAAACGTATTAACAGATATATTCAACATATTATTAAGTATATATAAATATAAGAAGAAAAGATTAATAAAATTTGGGCTTTGCAAAATATTCCTTATTTGGTATACAAACGCACACGAGTGGCAACGCCTATCGAACCAATAAAAACAAACAAAAATAGTGCGTGTGTTTTACATAGTTTCGGTCATCCATTTCATGTAGGGATGCCTCATCAAGATATTGTTGTTTTTGGTTTATCAAGTGATTTAAATGATCTTAGTAGGCAACTACTAAATGTGACATTTTAAAACATTATTTTTTTTAAGTGATCGTGCCAAATTTGATAAAAAAAAAAAGTCTCGAAAAAAATCGAAAACAAGCCCAGATTGAGAAATCTACTATATTTCTATCCGATTTTATGACGAATTGAATTAAATTATTCTATGTATATGGAAAAATATCTATTTTAAAATTTTGGGGGGCTCAAAACCCGACTTAGAGCTATGGTCTATTGAGCAATCACCTATAGATTATATAGATTATAGACTATACGCTTCATCAAAAAAATAAAAATTAACCTGCCCTAATATTCATTAAGTAAAAAAAACACGCAAAATTAAAAACAGAAATAATTTTATTATATACCTATGCCCGTACTCGATCAGTACGCTTTATGCTTTTGTTCGTTGGTATATGCACAACGATGGCTGCATGTTATTTTATTTTCTTTTCTTTTTCTCTTTGATTCGCATTTAATAAAACTGTTGTTGCTTTGAATCGAAAAAAGTTGAAACCGATTGCTGCGTGTGATTATATTAGCATCTTTAAAAGGGAATTGAAAAGAAGTTGAGCATCAAAAGATGAAATTTAGACTAACAACACAAAAAATGCGAGGCGAAAAAAGAATGAATCGTATGAACAACATGCTTGGCAACAGGGCTGCAAGATAAATTTGTGAAAAAATCGTAAATTTTTTGGGAAAAAAAATTGTCTTTATTCAAAAAATCTTCTTTCGTCAAAAAATCGAAGAACCTAAAATTTAGTTTTTTTTTACAATTTTCGTTTGATTTTTACTTTGTAGATTTTTATAAAAAAAAAAACATTAAAACAAAAATATAATAACTTCATGTAAGAGCTACTGGCAGTCTCATTAGATGTCAATTAGCGGATTTCTTTATCGTAGAAGATTCCTCACACGGGAGAAATTGTAACAAGGGTGAAATTCTTCACTCGTTGTGGGAATCGTTTAAGATGTGGGTACTGAACATCTGACAAGTCTTTCAAAGCATGAATCGTAAGAGACTAATGTAAGTATTATCTTACAACTCTTGAAATGCTCCTCGTATAATTGGTAAAAATATGATTTATACAGAGTCGCAAAAACCAACATCGAAAGTGGTTTGAAGAAAGATAAACAAAAAGTAACACTTTGGTTTTGTACTGTGAAAATTATAATTTAAAATTTATTTTTAAGAGTTACATATCACAACCGTAGTTAAACAAAAGCGGCACGCGTTTTCTTGTTATAAAATTTGTCGTGTCCATACAATTTGTATGAAACATCTCGCGTTTAAAAGTGAATTTGTCCACCATTGTTTATAAATAATGGCAATTTAGCTATTTTTGGTCGTCAATAAAGCCTATTTTTATCTCAATTTGTATTTATAATTTTGTTGACGCTCTTGTTTAGGTATGGCATATCAGCTTAATAGCTTAGCGGAAGAAAACGTTCTACCTTCCCCTCTTGTTAAGGTACGGCTGTTAAACATTCCAAGACTAAAAAACGAACGTGTCAGAAAATGTAATGTTTTATTAAAATTAACTAGACTCAATACTCCCTCTACATTGGCAGAAAAAAAAGAAATACATTAAATAATCACAACTATCGTGAATAAAAAGTGAACAGTTGTTTCCTTTGAAATTTTGCTTTTCCCCATACATTTTTAAGGGGAAAAATCTATCTAAATATAAAAAAACATTTAAAGTTTTCTTTTCTTGGAGACGGAATATAATCGTCACTTTTTTGAAAAAAAAATCAGCAAATCCTGGCAAACTGGCAGCCCCATTTGGCAAACTACCCTACAATAAATGAATGAGCAAGTAGTCACATTTTTCATTTTGGTGTTAAGAAAATGATAGAAAGAAATTACTGAATGTGAGCGAAAACTTGATTTTGGTCATTTCTTTCTATCATTTTCTTAACACCAAAATGAAAAATGTGACTACCAGTAACTTTTACCAGTTTCCTTTAAAATAAAATTTAGCTTAAATAACTTTGGTTTAAGTCCCTACTAAAAATCTACAAATACGGTTACAAAATTGATTACTTCCGCTAAAACTCATCATCTGGCATCTCAATATTTTCTCGGATGCCACGTTACTTTCTCTTCTATTCTTTTTCATTCAGTTGCCGGCGCGTCTTGTAAAAGTGAAGTTGCAAAAAAAGTGAAGTTTTCTAATTTTTTAAAAAAGTTAAGAATTTAAATTTGCAAGTGGAATTTGTTTATAAAAAGTTTATAAGTATGGTGTCGGTGTTAAAATTATGTAAAAATCTCTGCGGAAAAATGAATTTCAAGCTTTAAATGCTAATTGAAATATTCTGCCAAGTAATTGTGTGACATTTTTAATGGAGTACTAAATGTTTGTCTGTTTGTTGTTTTCGTTATTGTTTTTTGATCTTAGCGAAGGCTCCGCCACGAGTTTTTTGTTAAATCATCCACTCGATTGTATGACACTGTCTATTTGTCTGTAAATCTTGTCAGTAAGTGAGAGGGTCACTGCTAGTATTTGGGTGGTTGTTTTTAATAAAAGCCAACATGCGTATAAACATGTTTGTTCTATACCTATAAAACATTATTATTGTTAATGCTTTAATTGGTAAAAACAATAGGGGAAGGGGAACATTTCATGTTCGTGTGTGTGTGTGTGTGTTATAATTATTACACATAAATAAAGGAAGGTAAATAAGTATAAAGACTAACTTATTACTTGCACGATTGGTAAATGATGGGTGTGAGCTTGAATTATAAAAACAAGTGTATTTTGGATGTTAAATTGACAGAGGTGTTATGTGGCATTTACATACTGACGACATTTTTTTTGATACAATTTTTTTGGCAGTCTATTTAGTAATAATTTTGGTGTAATATCTAGTTTGTATAAAAAAATATAATCAAGTTAAAATCTCAAAAATAAAAATAGACAATCAAAACCGCGAAAGTAACTTATGTGCATTAACATTTTAATAAAGTAAATATGTATGTACATTGGGGGTATAACTTATTCCCATTTTTTGCAAATATCAAATTGGCCTTAGCATAGTCGAATAGTCCATTGAAAAATATTAAAAAAATTATATTAATTTTTCGCGGTTTTTAATTTACAATACCACCCAGAAGTGTAAAATGCGAACATTGTTTTCGCCGGCAGCATATGTTTGCAACAAAATAAGGTATCGATTATCAAAAGCCATTAATTTGTTTTAGAAGCTTTTAAAAATATAAATTGGGAATTAAGCAGGAATAACAAAATCATTTAAATTAAATTTTGTATTCCCACGAAAATTATTTTGATAAGTTTTAATACATAATTTTTCATATTACTTTAAAAGAATACATTGAACTGTTTTATTTTGTAATGAGTTTTATATTCTTCATGAATTAATTTATTTTAAAACTTATACATAAACATTAAATTATAATTGTATGAATTCTAAAAATTGGCCTTTATATATGAAATTCCGATCCGTCCCAGGATCCCGTTTTTTTGAATAAAAAAATCCCGAACCCGGGTGTCAAAAAACCTGGTCCCATTCGGCTTCCCTAATACTTATACATTTTGCCAAAAACCTTAGCAAAACAACATGCACATTAAATTAGAAACAACTTTTTTTCATTTATTAATAAAATATTTGAAATGTTTTTATTAAATTGTTTCCTTTAGGGATATTAGAAAATCGCTTTTGTGGGTGAGGTTTTTATTTTGAAACGACCCAAACAAATTGTTATCGTAAATAACACAATATTCGCTATCGCGTAGTGCTGGGCCAAAATTTGGTTACACCCCTAATGTTAATATGTATGTAGCTTATTTAACTAAAAATAGAAAAAAAGAAAATGGCGGATAAAAATAAATAGAAATAAAATAGAAAAAATTTAAAAAGAAAAAAATTAGCAAGCAAAATTTTTAAAATAGTTTAATAAAAAAAATGGAAAGATACCTAGCTAGGTATTTCTTTTTATTTTCGGTTTCTATATATTTCAAATGTAAGTCAACCTTTTCTTTTGTTGTCGTGTTTTTTTTGTTTTTTTTTTTGTTGCTTTTGTACGTGGCAGTAAAGAGACACTTTTATTAATTTTAAATAGTGATGTGTTTGAGAAAAGCAAATTAATTAAGAAAACAAAATCCAAATGAAGCGTAATATTGGTTGGTGCTGGAAATCAAGGTAAGTCTTGTTTTTTTTTTGCTTGGAATAGAATAAAGTAAGGAAGAATTTTTTTGATTGATTTTTTAAAATTCAAATTTAATTTAAATGATCTCGTTATTCGTGCTTAATTCCCAATTTTTATTATTTGATAAAAACACTGAAATTTACTGTTGATGGGATAAGCTATTCCTATGCGCATTTTACTGGTTGCTTAGGCCAGATCATCAGGAAACTTCATTCATAAAGATTTTAGAAAAACTAAAGATATTAAGCCAAATAAAACTGTTAAGCGTATAAGAATTACAGCAACAGTTCGACTTGTAACAATATCAAAGTTTAAACAAAATCATCAACAATAAACAGTGAGTTTATCTCCCCTTAGACCCCTTTCACACTTCCGCAAGTTACTTGCCGACAACAACAAAGTCTGTACAAATTTTTTTTTCCTTACCCTGACATTACCGCTGACATCTACAAACCAAGAGTTGCGCAAGAGTTTCTGAAAAATATGTTGCATTAATGTAACATGTTCTACATTTTTGTGTTCGTTTGTATAAAAAAAACAACTGTGGGAACAATTTTCAAGTTCTTCTTTGAATAAGTTGATGAAAGCATGCAAAACATGTTGCATACTTTTATTTAAGGTGTACATACGGCACTGTTATACAACTTTGGTACTTACTTTGTTTGTAGAACCAATGTTTTATTTTCTTTATCATAATTTATACCGCTCATTATTTTGTAAAAATATTGTTTTAAAACAAAATATAAAAGTACAGGGGTGTTACGAAAATCAAAAACGCAAAACGCAAGAACTTGGAAGTTTTTTTACAACACTAACCATTTAATTTTCATAGGTTTTGTAAATAAATTATTTTTAATAGAAAACTATTTATCATACAATTTTTTTACTACAGAAATCTTATTAAAAAACGATGTTTAAAATTCTTGAGTTTTGCGTTTTCGATTTTCAGAACATCCCTGATATTTACATATTCAAATGAAAACAAGTTAGAGTGCTATATTCGGCTGTGCCGAATCTTTAATACCCTCCACCGACTGTTCGAATATTTCAGGAGGGATATCTATATGATGTCTATTTATTTTTAATTTATCTTTATAAAAACAGACATCAGCATTAAAATTGGTTGGTTTGAGGTTTAGATCTATATTAAATTATTTAGCAATTTAAACTAGCTTGGGTAATAGTTTCAATTCAAATTTTGTTATGATAGCATTATTTTTTACGGTTTTAGGCGTACTAAACTGTTTTCCGGTAGTAGGGTTTATATGGGGCCTAAGGTAAATTATGGACCAATCTTCACGAAATTTCACAGTGTTATTTCTAGTCCTAAAAAACTGTGACGTACTGTGTTATGATAGCATTATTTTTATCGGTTTTAGGCATACTAAACTGTTTTCCGGGAGTAATGTTTACAAAATTTCAAATCGTGATTTCCAGTCGAATAAAAAAAAATTTTGCAAAATATTATCTCGTTCCGTGCCTTGTTCCACCATTTATTTTTTGTAACAAAATTATCATTTTTTTTAGGTGGTGGTTCCACATTTTGATTCATAGCTCTGGTTCTACTGCACCGATTTTGTTGAATTTCACTCCCAAACTGCTTAGGATAACTAAAAGCATTTTGGCACCAAGTTTGTTCATCTCTTTTGAGTTGTTCGAAAGTGAGCGTGTTTTCAACAGATGGTCAGACAGACGGACATGGCTAAATCGACTTAGAATCACTCAAGGACTCAGAATATATATACTTTATGGGGTCTGAGATGAATAATAAAAAATTTTCACACGGAATGACAAACTTAATATACCCTCTTAACAACTAATTGTGTTGGAGGGTATAAAAAGTCTATGTATAGTATAATCGTTTTAATTTTTCTGAGCCATTAGTGATGCCAATATTTGTTGCCAAACTGTAATAGCGTGCAGAAGCCGTTCAAATAACCTTAAAAATCGCTCATGAAGTACACTAATGATAAAAGTGTAATATGTAGTTGTAAATAAAATCAACTAATTTTGTTCTATTGAAGTTGCACAACATTAGAAAGTGTTACATGTATAACATATTTTTCTCAGAAAATAAATCGCCATTAAATAAAGTTATTACAACTGTTTCTAAAGATTCTTTTACCCCAACTTCTTCCTATTATTACATTTTTCTTTAACAAAATATTAACTTCAAGTTAATTTTTCTCGAACTGGAAAATAGCTAAAAATCGTTCCAATACCCAAAACTAGTTCCGATTTTAGACCAATAGCCATTCTTCCATTTCTCCTTTAAGTTTTTGAACGTATTATGCATAACCAAATGACTTGTTTCTTGGATAACAATAACTTACTAACAGATCGTCAATCTGGGTTCAGAAAGAAAAACAGCTGCATAACAGCGTTAGTTGATGTTACGGAGGAGATTAGGGCGAAACTTGATAATGGCATTTAATACTTTTGGGTCATTCAAAAGCGTTTAATACTGTGGATCATAACATTCCCTGTTACAAACTAGAACATTTTTTCAACTTTTCTTCGACTGCTACTCAGCTATCAGGAAGTTCAAACTGGAATCCAGAAATTTAATGCACTGCCTGTAACAAGAAGGGTACCTATGGGCCACTATTATTCTCACAGTACTGTAATGACATCCCAGGCGTCCTTACAAAGTTAAAAACGCCGATTACGTCTTGTAATGGACCGGACGAAACGCCAATACGTTTCGTGGAGTGTGGACTGTATATAGGGGTGGATTTGGGCTACAGCTCCAGAATACCAGCCAAGGATCCAAACACCTTGGTATATTCCCCGAGAAAACGCCGATTGCGTGGTCCGGGCGAAACGCCGATACGTTTCGTGGAGTGTATTGGGTGGCTTTGGGATTCAGCGCTAAAATATCAACCAAGTATCCAAGCAACTTGGTGTATTATAAAGGCTAAAAAGAGAACTAGAAAAAGGCACAGATATTTAAAACGAAAGAAAAGCACCTTTAACCATATAAAAACACTTTCCTGTTTTTTCCAAAAACATTATAAACTTCCATTTATTTATTGCCAAAATACAAAATTTATTAAAAAATATCAACTTTCTAAACAATTTAAGTTAAAACGCGAGTATAACAAAAAACCGTCCAATATGGCTTTAAAACAACGATTCGACTTGAAAATTTGTAAGTTACAACAATAAAAACAAATACATAAAAATTAAAGAAAAATTTAAAATTAAAATCGTCTTAGGGCATATCATCATTCAAAATAGAAACCAGGGATGGTAAATCCGCTGCCTTCGGTTCAGACGTGAACAAAGTATAATGTAAGAATATACGCGGATGACGTTCAACTTTATACCAGTCGTAATAATGCCTTAATCGACTAGTGTATTATATTTCTTAATCAGCAACTTCATCGTATTTATGCGTGGGCAACGGCAAATGGCTTGGAAATAAATCCTAAAAAATCTAAATGCATAGTTATCCAATGGCGACTTACTGCCTGTTAAAAAAAAACGTAAACAAGTGAGTTAGTAAGAAATTATATTTAAAACAAAAACAAATTTTCTTTTTTTATTATTGTTTCAATATAATTTCTCACTGACTCACTTGTTTACGTTTTCTAAAAACAGGCAGTTAATAAACTTAATATTAAACCTAATATATTTATAATTAATCAGCAGATTGAAATAGTAAAAAGTGCTAAGAATCTAGGAATATTTTTTAATGACACTCTGACGTTCTAGTGTTTCTTTGTTTTCTTCGCGGCTTTATTCCCTTTCTTTATATGATCTGCTGAACATGAGCGTTTTAGTTTTTTTACATAAGATAATATATACCCACAAACCTGAGCACTTGTACGAAGCACTTTGTATTTCTGACATAAGCAGGGGAAAAAGAATTAGATCGTTGGGATACAAAGTGCAGTTTCTGAGTGGCATTTCTACATATTCGAAGTATCTCCCTGGAATTCTTTACCCTATAGCTTTCAACTTTTAAGTAACGAACGAAAATTTAAGGAAAATATTTTTAAACTGTTTTCAGCTTAACAATTTGAAACATAATAACTTGGGATTAAAATATATTAACTTTTATTTAAATTTGTTATTGTTAGATTATATTAGTTGATGCTTTTTTTAAATTATTTATATAAAAATTGTAGTTAGTTATTTAGTTGTTAATTAATTAATGATTTTTAGTTTAACATATTCAGTTCCATACTGCAAAATAAGACTCTTAATATTGTGTTCAATTAAATAAATAAATAAAATTTCAATTATGTCATTTTCATCTTCCTAATATACCAACTTATTTTGGTACTTTTCAGATAAACCGATTTTTTACAATATCGTCCAATATGTATAAAGTGTGGCAGCAAACGTTGTCTAATTTTGCACCTTCTTTTATGCGTATTAAAATGTTTGGTAGTTGGAAAGATATTTTTGATAAAACACATTTCTTTATACCAACATAGATTTAAACAAGGTCCATTTTTATTTGATAAACTAATACCTAACTTTTTTACAACTTGAAAGATTATTTTTTAAATGAATTTATTAACTTATTTTAAATTGATTAAGCTTGAGGTCTTCTTTCATAATTTTGTTATTGTTTTTTGGTTTTTTTATATAAAATTTGTTAATTTTCCTGACGATGCTGATGCTAACCAAAGGTTAGCGAAATATTGAAAATGATAATAAATATAATATTTTTTATAAAAGAAGACTTCAGGCTTAATCAATCTAAGATAAGTATAAAAAGAAATGTCAAGTAATACTAAACAACATTTAAATTTATTTAATTAAATTAAATTTTAAACACAAATTTAAATTATGTATGAAACAAAGCCTGAAGCTTAAAAGTTGAAATTAAGACCGGAGTTTGGTCAAATCACTAAAAGGGATTTTTGGAAATTCGATCATTTAGGGGTTAAAAAAGGGTCAACAACGTGTAAATTTGCTAACCTCACATCTCCTAAACTAAAAGAAATAACAAATTCAATACTTATTGTTGTAAATTTATGTAAAATTTAATTTGTCAAACATTAGTGTGTCCATTAGTATGCTTTTTTATTTTATTTTCGTGGGTGCTCAAGCATAATTTAAAAGCTTATAGGGTAAAGTATTTTTGTGATTTTTCGGAAGAGGTTTAGAGGACGTGTCGGACTTTTTTGAGTTTTCTTTATAACTTTGTCAAAAACTACGATTTTCTTTACTTTTAAAGAAATGATTTAAAAGAAAAATGTCCAAGCTTTATTATTATGTGCAGAAACTATAAGTTTTTGCAATGAATTTGCTCATTTAGGTACCCTATATTACCATTTTATAAAAATCAAGAAAACTACCAACGTAGTTTGAATGATAGATTCATTCTTAATAACTTTTGAATTTGCTATTACCGTTCCAGAGTTATACTGGTTTTAAATTTTGTACCCAGTTTGTGATATTATTACTCATACCCAACAAACAAATTAAAATCAAACGTTTTATTTTGCTTAGTTTAAAAATCATTTATTGGGGTTCTGAAAATATTTTTCAGAAGTTGTGACATTGAAGTAAGTGTTAGCCATAGCGATTTTGGGGTAAAGTACCACTGATAACGAAGAATAGTCTTAACCTTTTGTAGTAAAAGTTTTATTAAGAATAATAAAATAACTTAATTTTATACAAATACAAATAATACAAAGGTAGGCGATTTTGGGGTAAAGTACCACTGATGACGTAGAATAGTCTTAACCTTTTGTAGTAAAAGTTTTATTAAGAATAATAAAATAATTTAATTTTATACAAATACAAATAATACAAAGTAACTACAAAATCAAAACTACTAAAACAAAACATAATTCAACACGTTCCCTTGTTATATGTTGTTATAGTTTTTTTATTTTTTTTAAGTCAAATTTGGTCACACCTACGATTCCAGCAACGAAATGCTTGCTTAAGTGCATATAAACTTTTATATAACTTACAGACTTTTTTGGTACCATCATTAAAACCTTCTGGCTGGTTCATAAAAATGCTTTCTTCAAGGTGGCCAAGAAAGGCTGTTGATACATCAAATCGGGAAAGACACATATTTTTACTTGCTGATATGCTTAATTAAGCTCTTATTGTTAATAACTTTGCAACTGGACTGACAATTTCTTTGTAGTCTATACCTTTACGTTGCTTAAAGCCCTTGATTACTATACTTGCTTTAAATTTAACATACTACCATCTGAATTTGTTTTAACTTTGAATACCCATTTCAATTTGGCTTACAAAATCTTGTGCTTCCATGATATAATCATCTAATTAAGAACTATGAATAAATGTACGATCTCTTAAACGTTTATTGGCTCTTCATTTTCTTCACTTATTGTTCGTTTACGTGTTTTTGTTTCAAAACCTTGGAAATCGCTTAGATCTGAACATATATCTGATCTTTCGTTTTGTATACATTCATCACCTTCGTTATCTGAATTATCTTTTTGGAAATTTTGCTGACAATCTTCATTATTGGCACCTTAATTTTCTTTAGATGTACTGGGCTGATTTTGTGTTGAACAATCTGAATTATCTACAAGCTTCTCATAATTTTTAATGGCAGTTTAACTGTCTCTCCTTTTTTTTAAGAAATTTTATTTGTTATATCTTTAACATCGCCACAATTTATTAGTTCTTCACTAAATCTAACTTCTCTTGAAAGAATTAAATTGTGGTTATTTTCATCATAAATTCGATAACGCTCTTCTGTATCATAACCAATTAAATAACCTTTAATAGCTTTTGAATCCATTTTCATTCGTTTTTGTTTTGGAACATAAGCATAACATTCACTTCCAATTATTCTTAAATGACTTATTCTAGGCTTTCTTCTAAACCATAACTCGTGTGGGCTCCTACCTTTGACGGTGGTGGAATGTAAATGGCAGATCTAACAACTTCAGCCCAAATACTTTCAGGAAATTTCACATTTTTATTGCAGTACTTAAATGTTTTAGCCATCTCGATAATTGTTCTGTTTTCCCGTTCACATGCACCATTTTGCTCTGGAGTGTAAGGGGCAGTTAACCTCTGCATTACACCATATTCTTTAAGAATTTTCCTGACCCCACAACTATCAAATTAACCTCCATTATCTCTTAAGAATTCTTTCATTTGATTTTCTTGATTCTTTGCAAGAAATAAAACTTCCTTTAAAGCTTCTTTGACTTGAGATTTTTCTTTTAAAAAATAACCAAAACAATATTTAGTATATAAGTCCTTAAATATGACTACATATGTATATATTTTTACTAAACGATATTGGAAATGGACCACATATCACAGAAAAAATTATTTTTCGAATTCAAACAAAAAATTTGTAGAATCAAAACATTTTTTGGCTGACATCGGTCCTACAAACAAATTCGCATATTCAAACAATTTATTTGCATTTTGTTTACTAAAAAAAAACACTGATTTTTTCAAACAAATAATTTACAGAATCAAACAAAAAGTTTACTGAAATTCATATAAATTTCAAACAAATAATTTAGCTGAATCAAACAAAAATTTTTTGCACAAGCAATGACGCGCACCCAAGCTATCACTGAAGGAGAAGATGAAGGCAGAAGCAGATCGGCGGCTGGCTTTGAGACACATGTTTTGTTGGAATTATTTTTGAACGAAGTCTTGTTTATACACACAATGTTTTTCTTCATCACTCACTGTTGCTGTATCCTTTCCTTGGCTAAAGAAGAAGAAATGTAACAAACAACGGCAGCAGACCGACTCGATATGTTTTTCGTCATCACTTTATTTTTGTATTTGATGTAGGTATTTAAGTAAACAGTTTTCAAAAATTGAATACGGGATTTTGTTTTTCATTCTTTTTTTTCCAACTTTGAAACCAACCAAAAATTAATTTTGTTTCTTATAATGTGGTTGTTGTTTCTGTTGTTTAAAAAAGAATGAAACCTTTTTTTTACCTGCTATTTTTTTTTGTTTTTTTACTAATAACCTCGTCGCGCTATTTTATCATCTTTCTTCTTGTTGTACTTTTTAAAGCGTCCAAAAATAAACTGTATGTGTTTTGTGTTGTTGTTCTTATATTTCTCATAAAGAAGTGTTGCTTACGATCAAATAAAAAATGCAAAAAACGACAACATTAAAGAGCGTTAAATATTTCATACAAAATTATGAAAAATTGAAACCAATAGCGCGTATATTATATTATTGAAAAGTTGTCAACATTTTTGTTGGTTAAATAAAAATCAAACAAAAATATTAATTGAATCAGTAAAAAAATTTGTAGAAATTAAAAAAAATTTCAAACAATCGTTTGTTTGAAAATAATTCGGCAATAATTTTTTCTGTGTACATCTGCTGACATTATTCGCTTGAACTACTAGCTTAAGCTCTAGTTGCAAATTATAAGCGATTAGATTTACCATGAATACATGACTCACATAAATTCTTGTCCAGTTTTACAATAATACCAAGTTCTGATTTAAGTTTTTGTTGTACATACCATTTTTTTTGATGTCCCCAACGTTCGTAATATAATTGCAATGTATCATCAGGTTCTGTAGAATTAATTTTATTAATGTTGTTTTATTTGATCGAAGGGTTTGGACACAGTGGCCATATCCTTCACACAGCACTTTCATGATAATTTCACTCGTAAGTCGTATTTTTTTCAAAAATCATAAATTTTCATATTAAAAGACTAATAAAATATCTTTTTATTGTCAAATATTAAATAAAAATTATTGATTTTTAATAAAAACTGTACAATTTCGTGTAAATAGTCGAATTTTCTTTATAATACGCATGCGATATTTTTTTAAAATATTTTTTATCGCATGCGATATTTTTTAAAAATGAATATAACTTTTCATATTTAAATGACAAGAAATTAATACAAATTTTGAATAATTGATCTTTAGATCTTGCTTCAAACTCAATCATTATGGATTCCTAAGCTTCGGCAGCAGTTTCTTTATCCATTATATTTTGATATACATACATCATCACTTACTGTGCTTGTTATCATAGATTTTGCGTAACTATTTGCTATTATATATAAATCTCCATCCTATTTGTACGATTTCTTCTTTTCTGCGGTTGCAGTTATTGGTGGTGGAACTGGTTTCTTTAATTTACCGTCAATAACTTCAAGTGCTCCTTCATGATAATCTAATGTCACGAATCTTAAGTTTCCACACTGGATAATCCGTTTCATTTGTAAGTGGCTTAATGTGTTTTGAAAATTCCATTTTATTTAACAAATTCTTTCTTGATGTGTATTCTATCTCAATATCTTCACAAAAAAGAATAAAAAATTCTTGATTTTGATATAAAAGTTTTATTAAGAATAATAAAATAATTTAATTTTATAAAAATACAATTAATACAAAATCATGACATAATTCAACATAAGTATTTTTTCTTATAATAAATGAACTAAGTTCTAGAAAAGCATCAACTTTTGAATTGTCCATTCAATTTTGGAGCTGGGTTCGAAAAATGCATATTGTTAAAGAATATATAATTTTCTTCATGTAACGAGCCTGATGAATAGCTCCTGAAGCTTAAACTGTTGGATAGGGCTTAGATCTATCACCCAAAATGATAACACTCAGATGAAGCAATTCTTTATAGCCTTTTTTGGTTGCATGTCTTTAAGCTGGCCTTTAGAAAAATTCCTCAAATCTTATACATTTGGTGGTTTCAAAAGTATGCTATCAAATTATATTGGCATAATATCCTAATATTGTACAATAATGTTGTTGTGTTCCAAACAAAAAAGTTCTAAAAAAATTTATGCTGTGCTTATTATTTTGTCATTAATGTAGAAATCTTAATTATGAGGGGTTACTCACAGCAGTCATCATTTTTCTTGTTATTATTTTAAGACATGCGACTTTGTGACTACCGCTTAAATCCCCCAATAGTATTTCCCTATCTGTACCAGGATATTAATACTGTATGCATTTAACTTTAATGGCCACTTTCACCAAGTTCAGTTATAACCAGTGTTCGATCGAAATAATCAGTACATTACTTAGCGTTCGGCTCACACTCCCAAGAGCGATATCTATTTTTTTAGTGATTGTGTATACGAACACAACCCTTAATACCTTTCGTATCTATTTTCAAGAATAAGCTAAGCATTATGTATTGTTCTGTTCTTCGTTGAAAAATAGAATAATTGTAGTGATTCTGTAGACAAACATTATATTGTACATTGATAACGAAATGAACAAACAAAAAATATTAGCAACGACCGCAGCACGAACAGCTTGTGTGAGTATTGTGTATATGTTTTGTTAGTGTAAAATTATTTTGCAGGCTTCTTGTTTTTTTTTTCGTATGTGTATTTTGTTTTTGTAAAAAATGTTTAATTTTTTTACCAGCCAAAAGGGGCGAACATTAATGGGACCAACCGAACACAATGAAGTTTGTGGACTTAAAAAAACGAATGGAATTAAAAGTTCTCATCTTTTGTTTAGTTTGATAAAAACAGAATTATTTTGGTGTTCGAAAGATGACTACAGGGAAACGTTATTGTTTTTAATGATTTTCTACACAAACACTATTAGCGTTTGTGTTATCCACAAATCTGCCGAACCGAACACTAAGGAGCGATTTTTAGTATTTATTTTCGAACACTGGTTTTAACTAGGGAAGCCTGTTTTGTCGATAGTTTAAGATATATGTCGACCAATTATCTTTTTGAATCATTAAATTTGCGTTAAAATGGCATCGATTTGTTTTTGCATATTGTTGCATATTTTGGTAAAAATTTATATTTTTGCATATTTTAAAATTTTTGTGTGATATATTTTTTTAATTTATATTTTTATAAAACTATTATAAAAAAGTTCTTCAAAAAATTTCCATATAAAAAAATCTTCAAAAAAAAAATTTTAAATCAACAAATACATTTTTTTGGAGCTCTACTTAAAATACAAGATTTTCAAGAATTCGACAACCGATGTTTCTATTTTAAACTAATGCAGCACCTTACATGGCTAAGGCTGCCAATGGACTTAAAATATTCTATCCAAAAATGTTACATGTTATTTGCTTGGCACATGAGTTACACCGAGTTGCTGAGGAAATTAGAATATAATTCGATAATATTGACTTATTGGTTTCATACGAAAAAAATATTTTTAAAGGCTCCATCACGAGTTGAAATTTTTAATGAAATGTATCTTTTGGTACCGTTTCCAGGGGGTCGATTCTGGTTCTGTGAAACTGTGAAATGAAAAAAAACTTTTCATTTTCGTTTTCATGAGCACTTTTCACATTAGCACTTCACATTTACACAAAAGGCGATTCCCGTTCTTTTAATGAAAAAGTGTTTCATTCCATTGTAGCTGTGAAACTTTTGTAACTATATTAATAAAATGTAAAAGTCAAATGCAGATATCGAAGCTTAGGATTTTGAAACGGCGCTAAGCCGCAAACGAGTTTTTTTAATGCTTGAGCTGCAAGCATTTATTTTTGCTAAAAGAGTTTTTTTGAAGAGAGAAAAAAATACAATTTTATGGCTCCTCTTGTTTTATTCAATATAAATTTTTTCAGTAAAAGAGTTTTTGTTGTTTTTTATTTTCATACATATGTACATGGTAAATATTTTTAACTTGAAATAAATAAGAAGTAAACCGAAAATTCCGAATTTGTTGCATTTGGGTTTTTTTCATGAACAATATTGCATCTGAAAGAGGTAAGCCTCAATGTCCTGTTCAAGTGCGCGTAAGAAATAGGAAAGGAAAAAATTTTACATAAAATGTGTTAATAAATATATAAAAACAACAGCAATTTTTTAACGGAAACAAATTTTTATACAAAAAACAAGAGCAGTCATAAAAATGTAAAATCGATCAATCAATGAGTTGACAAATGAGTTTTTTGGGTAAACATCTTGCCCGCGCGATTACCCCAAAATATTTATTGCAGTAAATAATTTTGGCATAAAACTGACATCTACGAAAATAATGTTATTGACTTATGTGAAAGTTTTTTTAGGGTATTAAAATAAAAGCTTGTTTTTGAAAAAGGTTTTTTACTTTTTATTTATTTTTTAATATCAATCACATCAAGTTATTTTATTTACTTGTATTTCTACACAAGTAAATTTCGCGACAAGTTTTTACATCGTGTAAATTGTGTAATGACAATTGGCAAGATTTTATATCATAGTGCCGGTCCAGACCTGCAATTTTTGTTGCATCAATTCTTGAGTCAATTTGTGAGAGTGGTGAGAAAATTTGGGAGCGGAACTCATTTCACCAATAAAATCATGAATCTCTGCAACAAAAATTCCAAATTTGGACAATGAATTATAAATAAGGTAATGCCTCTATTAGTTGCTAGTAAAATTTTTAAGTAAAAGTTACTGCCAGGCCCATGATGTCTACAAGAACATTTCTTTCGCATATTTATATTGAAAACAATAATAAAAAACTAAAATTTCATGTTGTTTTCAAAACAAATATACAAAAGAAATGTTCTTGTCGACATCGTGGGCCTGGGCCTTAATTTATTTCGTTTAAGCTTTCGAGTTATTCTTAGCAAGCCTTTTCATTTGATACCTATATTATAGGATTGCATTAAAAATAGCTAGACCGCCATTTTGGCTGTGCTGCTATGTTTGATTTAGAATGACGTTTCATAGTTTACAACATGGTGAAATAAAAAGGTGGCAGCACTACGCCAGATGACGATTTTTTGCTCCTGCGTTGTTTGTCTAGGTTTATGTCAAAGTTTTGTTTATGTTTACAATAAGTCCACGTTTTGTGCTGAGATTATTGTATTTTAATAAAGTTTTTGATAATTTTTAATTAAAATAAATTAGATATTGACTATAATAATATAAAAATTGGCTAAAAATTTATTTATTTCATCACGTTCAGCGGCACGCTTTGATTTTTGTTAAAATTATTTTTTGACGCAAACGGTGATGTAATTTCCAATTTTGTTGTAATGTTGTATTTGTTGCCGTAACGATGACACCTACTTATTCCACCATGGTTTACAATGTATTGTCATCAAAACTGAACGTGAGTACATAATTTCAGCTCAGTCAATTGAACATATCTGCTTCAAATTGAGTTGCAAGGTTCCACCCAAACATACATTAATTGCAAGTTAAACAAAAGCTTTAAAAAAACGACCATAAGCCCAAAAAATTGTGAAATCATTAACAAATAAAAAGCCAAATAAAGATTTATTTAGTAATATGTTATTAAATATAAAACATAAACATTTTGTAGGCGGCTTTATATTTACTTTAAGCCGTCGCTAAACCTAAATTCTTCACCGCCGATGGTAATTACATATCTACTTTGTCATTTAATCAAGTGTAAAATTATACAAATACACAAAAAATATAATTAATTTAAAAAATGTTAGGATTATTAGTTTTAATGGAATTATCGAAATAAATTCGGAATGGTACAATGCAAGAAAACAATTTTAACGTTTTTCGTCAGTAATGTTTTTTATTTTATCAAAAATTGGCATTTTATATGAATATAATAAGTTTAAAATCTGTAAATATGCATCTTTTTAGAAAATTATTATTTTTATTTCTCTAAATTATTATTTATCGTTGGCAATGTCCATATTTTTCTCTAAATAATTTAATTAAAATTATTTTTCACCGTTAAAATGAATGTGTAAAAATATGACATAAATGAAAAGTTTGTGACACTTCTTTGCACTGTTACACAGAACAAGAATCACATTACTGTGAAAATGTGAAAACAATTTGTTTCATTCCATTTGTTCTCCTCATATGAAAACATTCGAATTTATTTATCATTTTTTCACTAAACGAGAATCAGAAACTCTATGAAAATGTGAAAAAAGTTTTCATTTCACAGTTTCACAGAACCAGAATCGACCCCCAGTGCAGCCAGTATAAACAAGATGGTTAACCTGGCGAGATGTTGTAGAATACTATTCAAAAAACTTTGAGCATTTTATGAATGTAATTAAAGAACTACCGATGCTACCGATGCTTATGCAATTAAAAAAAGTAAAAGATAAATTACCATTTGTATTTAAAACAACGGATATATTGGTGAAACAATAATTTAATTGGAGGGATTTAGTTCACTTATATCAGGTCAAATTAATTGATATTGCATAAAGTAAAATTACCAATGTGGAAAGAAGAATAGCCTAACAAAAATAAAAAAAATCCAAAAACGGGTTGCAAAAAATAAAGGTTATCAAAAAAAAAAAAAAAAAAAAAAACAATTTTTTATCTGAAATCAAATGTGGGATTTGAATTAGAAAATATAAATTCTCTATTTGGGTTTTTGCGTCCGAACATGTTTACTTTTGATAATATAAAAAGTATTAATTTTTTTTTTGCAAACAAACGTTAAAATTTGTAATTTAAATTAAGTTTTAAAAAAAATATTGTATCTTTGTACAATATTAATTGACTGAATTTTTTATTTTTTATACCCACACCACAATAGTGGAGAGGGTATTATGCATTTGTGCTGATGTGTGTAACACCTTAAAATATGGGTCCTGGACCCACCTTAAAGTATACCGATCGCAAAATACATATCTTCATATCTGGAGAACGGTAGGAGAAAAATAGTCCAAATTTTGTACACTGATCTGGGCTGTCAATACACAAAATTCATCAAAAAGTGGGTGTTTTTGGATAAATGGGCGGTGCACATTCCGTACAAAAGGGATCAGTAACAGCAAAAAAGGGCTTGGAGAAATGGGCATGGCAACTAAAATAAATTTTTGTATATCTGGAGATAAGTTGCGGGGTAGCAAAGCGCACTGAGTTAAACAAGTACATATTTGTATATATTTATACAACTTTCAGATTTTATCGTACCATGGCGAAGGGTATTGAAGTTTGGACATAGTCGAATATAGCACTCTTACTTAAGGAACAAATTGGTGAATATTTTAATTAATGTTGTAACATATTAATTACACTTTTTTGCTTTTAAATTTGTTTGTTACGAAAAGAAAAATTATTTTGAAAATAATTTCCAGATGCCAAAAGGCAACAAAATTAAGAAAAAAATTAGAGTAGAAATAGCAAATGCACGATGATAACAGTTCGACTGTTACACGGATGTTTCTGCTTTATTTTGTGAAATGGATTGGGAAGAGAAAATCTCAAACAAAAAACACTATCAAAAGATTTAGTATTGTTTTAAGTATAAGCGTGTTATTGTTATATTTGGTAGTCGTTTGTTTAAAAACGATTTACATATTTAATAAACAACAAAAACATTTTTTTAACTACAGCATGAAGAGGGAGTTGGATCCAACCCGGAACGTTTTGTAATAGCAAGACGAGTAAATTCTTCAGCGGAAGTAGGATGAATGCCAACTGTGTTTAATAAGATTTTCATCGTAAGGCCAGATCTATTAAAGGAAAATATAACTATTTATTTTTCTAAATAAAGTATAAAAAAAAATACATACTTGACAGCAGCGGCAAAACCTTGAATGACTTCACCAGCTACTGGTCCCACATAATGCAAACCTAATACTTTTTGATCACCACTACGTTCTGCCACGGCCTTAACATAACAATAACGTGCCATCTTTTGGGGAATAAAGAATTGTGTGGGCTTGTAGAAACCATGGAATACTTCAATATTTTCTTCCCCATATTTCCTAATAGCATCCTCTTCAGCCATACCAACATAAGCATATTCCAAAGGAGAATAAACTGCGGTGGCAATATCTGTGTAGTCCATTACTTGTTTGGAGTTGCCAAACAAACGGCGAGCCAATAGACGACCAGCGCGAATAGCTACAGAAGTAAATTCTGGGCGCCCATAGATAATATCGCCAATAGCATAAATATTGGGTACATTTGATTGTTCAGCTTCGTTAACAATAATTTTATCATTCTTGCATTGAACACCAGCAGCAGCCAAATTGAGATCATCAACCATTCCCTTACGTCCAATAGCCCAAAGAACAGTATCATAAACATCACTGCCTTCTTCTTGGTTCTCAGTATTGATGTACTTTACCAAAAGGCGGCCTTGAGGAGTTTTTTCCACAGATTTAGGAATGGTTTTGTGCAAGAACAATATACCACGTTGAACCATGGCATCGGCTACAATATTGGCCATTTGTTGATCAAAACCACGTAATACTATAGAACGTACCATAACGGTGGCGTCATAACCTAAAGCTTTAAGTAAACCAGCATATTCCAAACCGATGTCTTAAAAGAAAAAAGGAAATTAAGTTGAAACTCTTAAATTTCGGAAACAAATCGCACACACAGTCAAAACTCAAAATTTATCGAAATCCTTTATTTATATTTTCATAAGCCAGTTCACAAACCAAATATCTAAGGGATGGTTTAATTTTAAGGACAGTTGTTGATTTTGAATAAAACACAAATTATTTAGGAAATAATTGTCATTTCTTTTTATTATGATAATAATGGTATGGTTCAATTATGTATGGAAGAAAATATCGGCCAAATGGCCACCGTCGGAGGCACACCTTCATCCGATGGTCCAAATTTTCGTTGACGCTGAGGCGTAATTGAGGTTCGATGCCGTTCATGTGCCGAATTATATCATTCTTTAGCTCTTGAATTGTTGCTGGCTTATCGACGTACACCTTTTCTTTCAAATATCCCCAAAGAAAGAAGTTCAACGGTGTCAAGTCACATGATCTTGGCGGCCAATTAACATTGCCACCACGTGAGATAACACGGCCATTGAATTTGTCGCGCAAAAGAGCCATTGTTTCTTTAGCTGTGTGGCAAGTGGCACCATCCTGTTGAAACCACATATCATCCACATCCATATCTTCCAATTCGGGCCATGAAAAGTTCGTTATCATCGCACGATAGCGAACACCATTCAAAGTAACTGCCTGACCGGCCCCATTTTGAAAAAAATACGGCCCGATGATGCCGCCAGCTAGAGTTGTCAGCCGATTAAGAATAATTCGATTAATCGATCAAACAAAACCAAACTTTTGTTCGAATAATTTTAAAATGCCTATTTTCGAATAACGAATAAATCGATTAAATAATGTCGATTAATCGAACCATTTTTTTTATTAAAAATTAAATTAAATAAAAGCTTAGAATTTGATCTTTTCTTATACGTTTTTAGTGATTTTATAGAGGGTGGTCCAACCAAAATGCACGATGTTAATTGTAAATATGTAAAACTAAAAGTTTTCTGGGAATTTTCTCAATATTTTTTACCATTATTATATAACGATCTATGACAAATATGTGTAAAACAAAATGTGAAGCATTATCCCTTTAGCTCTTGAATTGTTTTTGGCTTATTGACGTACACTTTTTCTTTTAACACGGCCATATCCCCAATTTCTGTCTACAAGAAATCCGGGTATGTTGGTAAATGTGTCACTGCGCTGCATCAGTTTCATGTACATATATATATACATATATCAGTTAAGTAGATTTGGATCATCAAATTGTCAATTACTCCACGAAGTGCATGAAATACATATTGATAGATGTGTTTAAGAAATACAACGATATGGAGTTAAGATGAAAAGTTTTACGCGCTAAAAAAGAAGAAGTCAAAGCGGATTTGAGAAAAAATAAAGTAGAAAATGGAAGATTTTCCATAGTTGTAGATGAATGTACGGATGTATCTATTTCAAATACGAATTTGTTTTTGAAAAAATAATATTTTTTATTCGTTATTCTCATCGACTAATCGAATAAGTTGTTAGATTTAATCGTTTGATCGAACGAAAAAAACAATTATTTGAATTATTCGAACAAAGTTTAAAGGCAAATAATTGACAACTCTACCGCCTGCCCATAAACCGCACCAAACAGTCACTCTTTGAGGGTGCACTGTTTTTTCGACAATCACTCTTGAATTATAATTATCATTCGCCCGAATGCGGCAATTCTGCTTATTGACGAATCCACTAAGGTGAAAATGTGCCTCATCACTGAAGACGATTTTCTTCGAAATGCATTTTGATTTTAATGCCCATTTTTATAATAAGCCTGAATAACTTTAACGCATTGCTTGATTGTGTATCTTTCCGTCGTTCATATTGGGTTAGTCTGAAATTGAGAAATGCCAAATGAAATGCTGAAATATTATAACGACCACGAAAATTCGTTTGCATCACTGTCTTCTTTAATATTTGTGGACTTAATTAACATTACGGTGATAACTTTTTGCAATTTTTGCGAATATCAAATTCTTCATCGCATAGCCGTTTAGACCATGAAAAAATATTAAGAAATGATGTATTGATTTTTCGCGATAGTTAATAAAGTTTCCGCACCAAACGCGATGAAGTTTTGGATTTAAATTTTTCTCCTAAGTATGCAAAGTTAACATTTAATAACAAAATTTCAATTATTTCATTTTTAAAAACGGTTATTAAATCATAAATAAAGTTTTATGAATACGGCTGTTAACTTAAAATTTATTTCATTAAACGCAAAAAATAGCTTTACATTTTTGTTATACCGTTACTTATTTAATATATTTAAAATATATAGCATATATAAACAATAAATGTACCATTTATCGTCATATATCTCAATATAACAATAGCGTATAATTTTTTTGGAGTTTTGAGAAAATCGTGTTTAAAGTTTTTGTCAAATCGGATGTCTATTAAAACCTCAATATCGCGGTAAATAAAAATTCTTATTGCATTTTTCGACGAATACATAATATCATTTCTTGTCTTTAAATTGACCAATTTTTTTTTATTCTACGTATCCTTTAAGACCATCCATATCTCATTCAAAGTGCAAGTTGTCCATATAGGCTATTTTATTTTTTAAGGAATTCGTATGATAAACCTGATACACTATTTTATTTCGTATGGTATACGCTGTTTTATTCAATAATTTTATGGTATTTTTATTAAAATATTTGATCTCAAAAATATCAATTTGTAACATTATAAAACAGTGATTAATTCATAGTTTTGTTAATTCAGTGGCACATATTCATTACTTTTCAATTTGGGCTATTAAAAACAAAAAATTATGACAAATTGAGGTATACATTGCGTAAATCAAAAATAACTAGAAGTTCATTTGTCTTCTTTCTCTTCCTCTGCTTTATCTGGCTCATCTAAACAATTTCGCTTCTTTCCACCTTGTAAGTTATAAAAAAATTACTGCGAGCCACGACTGAATGTAATTCTTCTTGTACAAATTTTGGAGATCATGCAGCTTTTGATGGTCGGAATGAAACTATTTCTCAAACAATAGTGTATATTATTATAAGCTATTTTATGAGTTAAAGTTTTCATAAATAGTATTTTTTTTCTATAGCCTAAAATGGAGTATAATGCGTATACACTATTATTCTTTTAACAATTTTGGAGTGGCAATTTCAAGTAAATAGCGCATATGAGCTTACACACTTATTGAAGGAAAATTTTGAACAAGAAATTATACACTATTTTTTCCAACAACATTTTGACCCACTATTTGGAAGTAGAATTTGACGAAATTTTGACCAGACATATAATCAATGATGGAGATTCTAAATATGAAATAAAAAAATAATAGCGTATGAGCACATACGCTATTGTTATATTAAGGGGACGATATAATGTGTAAGGAAATTAAAAAAAAAATTTTTTTGAGGACATTTATAAATTGCATTTGGTGCGGAAAATTTGTGGGCCATGTTTTTAAAGTCAGTTTTTTGCCTCTCCTGAGCATTTTTAAATTTTGAGTTGTGACTATTTATGATTAAGTGTGCGTTAAATATAAATTATCAAAGTAATTTTTGGGAATAAAAAATTCTTAATTAATAAGATTTTGTCAGGCCAGATCATCAGGAAACATTCTCCCACACAATTTTAGAAAAGCCATAAGGCAATTTGTTTTTGTTTTTATTTTGATTTTTTTAACTCGCTTACAACTACAATTACTACTGGAGCATTCCAACCAACTGTAGAGGAGAATGTTAGAAAAGATAAACTCACTGTTTATTGTGGGTTTTTTTGTTTTAGATTTGATATCGTTGCAAATAAGACTTTTTGAATGTTTGTAATTCTTATTCACTCTGCAGTTTTATTATATTTATCTTTGGCTTTTCTAAAAAAAATTTTTGGTCGAATGTTTCCTGATGATCTGGCCTAAGCAACCAGTGGTGTATTTATCAAGAATAAAAATTGGGAATTAAGCACGACAAACGAAATCTGTTAATTACTTATTATTAAGGGCCGAATTTTTATGCAAATGCATATTTGTTATCGTCAGCCGAAAATTACCATATACAACATATCTTTGCGAATCAGGAATTTTGCAGTAAAATGGTATCGATTTGGTAGTGCATATTATTGCATATATTGCTGATTTTGCATATTTTAAAAAAAAACACGTTTTAATTGCTTTATTTTCCCATACACCCTTCCGCAGATGAGGTAAAAGACAACTTCGATGACATTTATTTATTGATTTCTTATGGGAAAAATGTTTTGTAAAGCACCTTCGCGTTTTGCCGCATATAAAAAAAGAATTATCCCGATTAATGTCTTCCTCTAAAGCCTATAACAGATGTGGGACGTTGTTGAAACCAATTATGTATTATGCTGAAAACTCTCGCCAATTTAAAGATGTGGTAAAAGGATTCAACATTGGTAAAATTAAGTTAATTGATTTTGGCATAATTAACTTAAGTTAAAAAATTCGTATCAAGTTTTATAAAGTTTAAACAAAAATTAAGGATTTAAATTTATTTAAATTAAATTGTATTTCAAAACAGCGCAATGAAAATTAATATACCACAGAGAAACTATCAGCATTTAATGATGCACCTATCACTTCCCTTCTATTTTGTTTTGAAAATCAGGCAGTAAACTTTTCTTTTGAAAAAATTTAGGGTCAAATATATCTCTAAAACAAAAACAAAATCAATAAACAGTTGATTCGTATGTAATTGCGATCAGTTTCGCACTTTGCTTAAGCAATTGACAGCTTCAAAAAATTTAAGAAAGAGATTTCTTAAGTTGAATATGGTTTGACGCTTACGGTTAACATATATTCGCACAGTTGCTGAAGCCAGCTTATGTATATTATTGTTGGGCCTTTACAAGTGGCTTAATTTACATGATTGTCTTAATGTTTCTAAATATAGTTATTTGTGTTTTACTTTATTTTAACTTCTACTTTTGTGGTTATTGTGCCTTACTTACGTTTATGAGACTGAATTATAACGTTCTTCATGCTATTTCTGTTTTTTCTTGTTATTTTTATGTTTTTTTTATCACAAAAAAAAAATTCAAGATAATTTTAACTGCATATTTTTTATGCGCATAAAACGCGATTTTAACTGCATAAATGTCCGGGCCCGGCTTATAAATTTTTTCATTTTTCAAATATGTACTTACATCCAGCACCAACAACCAAAGTTTTGCCGGGCGCTCTATCTAAATTGAAAATATCATCACTGGTGATACCATATTCCACAGCACCAGGAATGTCAGGATAGCTAGGACGGGCACCAGCAGCAACAACAATATTACGGGCAGTAAGAGCACGCTCAGTGTTATTTTTAAATTTTGCTATAACAGTATGAGGATCCTTAAACGAACCCACACCATTAATGTATTCTACGTTTCTAAAAAACAAAAATATAAAAACAATTAAAAAAAATAACCAAACATTTTTTATATGTTCAAAAACAAAGCTTACTTATTGCGCAAATCAGCCCAAGTCAGTAAATTCACAGATTTTATATGATTTTGTACATCTTCTACTAATTTAGACCAATCTAATTTAATTTTTTCCTTATCGGGCATATTCCAGCTATAAGCATCAGCTTCCTAGAGTTTTTGGTTAAATTATATTTTGTAAAACAGTTAAAAGTAATGAAACTTACATGCACAGCTTCACCCAACAAAGAGGCATGATGCATTAACTTCTTGGGAATGCAACCAACATTAATGCAGGTGCCCCCAATACCCCATTTGGTACCTAACGGAGTCGGTGTAACAAAATCTAGGCAAGCTACTTTAGCGCCATTTGCAGCGGCTTCTTTAGCACAAGCCAAACCTCCACAACCACCTCCAATTACAATTAAATCATAATCGTATTCCTCTGAAAATTTAGTAATAAAAATTAATGGAGAATTTAAAATGTTCTCTTAACTTAAAATAATATGAAGTAAGTTCGTGTGTGTGCGAGTTTTTGCTTATAATAATACAGTAGTAATAATACAGAGTTAACTACCCTTTGTTTAAGTGCACTTTTGACTTAAGCTGAAGGTCCACACCATGCGTTCATGCGTAGATGCGTATGATACTTTCTATGCATTTTATGCGTTTCTAAATTCAAGTTACATGCCATGCGTTTAATGCGCCAAATTTTTTTTTTTTTATCAGCTGTTGTGCTAATATGTTTATCAATTAAAAGCAATTTTGCCAAAAATGGAAAGTGTAATTGATATTTTAATAGAATTTATTTAAAAGAATTCATAGAAAAGTAAGCTTTTATTATAAAAATATTCGTGATTTTTCACGGTATTTATAAGTTTCCAGTTCATGGCATTTGTTAAAAAAAAAAAAAATATAATAAACACAACAAAGATGACACTCAGAACATAAAAGTAATCGATAACTAGAATGGCAAATTTTGTTCGTGGTAAAATTGTGCTTAAAATTAATTTTAATGTATTTTATTATTTAAAGTTTATACAATCTTAATAACGAAAGCTTTTTCTCTTATTAAAAACCTTTTTTAATGCAAAAAAATAGTAAAAAGTAATCCACCACACAAACATATTTATCGATAACATTGAAAATAAAATATGATTTGTCATCCATGGCCATCAATAACAGCTGACTTTTATTCACCACACATGCGACGGATACAAAAGTAGAAAGTAAACCTACTTTGATGCGTTCGTACGTCTATGCATTCTATGCATTTTGGTGTGTAACTTGTCATATGCAATTACACTGATTCAACTTTTTTGTCAAATGCATAAAAAGGACAGACGCATAAACGCATGGTGTGGACCTTCAGCTTTAGCTGCACAAAATTAATAATTTTTGTCATTATTGTTTAAAATCTCATACAAATTTCTTTTTAAGTGCATAGTAATTACTCATCAAAATCCAAGTAGGAGATATTGTCTTTCTTTGTGTCGTGCACGATTTTCGCGACACTTATTCGAAAATGTCGTTAACGATTTGTTCTCGCTGTCCCTCACATGTCGTGCAGGAATTAACATTGTCGTGCATCCGCCTTCGAAGATGTCTTAAAGACGTGGTTAACTGGGTATGGCTACAAAATTAATATAATCAAACTAATATTTTAAACAAAACGTTTGAAATTCTTGCCTGTATAATATTGCTACCAGTTTGTTCGACAATATCCATCATTAACTACAAACTAGGGATTGATGTTCGGTTTTAACCGAAATCTAAACCACGGGTTTTAATGCCTACACCCGAAAACCGGCAAAAAACCTTGCTTTTAGCTTTTACTTTAACAATATATTAAAGAAGTTAAAGAAATTGTAAATTATAGAAAGAAAAAGAAATTTATGTTGAGTCAGCAGAAATTGTCGCAACAGAAATATTTGTTGATGTTAAAAGAAAATTCGATTCAATAAATTGTATTTTCATAGTGAGAATTTGGATTGATATCATTGTCGCCAAATATCAATTTGTTCATGGGAAATGCTGAGAACTACTTAAGAGTTTTTCATTCATTATTGGCAGCATATTTTAGTAAAGTACTATTTGCAGTATCTTAAAAACTACTTGGAACAGGGTCAAGTTTTACTTGGCGTATATTTATGTCAAGCTTGTAGTCTAATTAAACGTGATTAATAAGTCGTGACGTTAAAGAACCTTTGCAACTTATCATTTTAGGGCCATTTAAGCACAATTTTCATTTAAGTCAGTTCGAAATATCACCAGAGATGGCATCTTTATAAAGATATATATAGTATTTATAATACTGTCAAATTGCTTATTACTATTAAAGCTGAACTTTTTTTGTAGTACTTTAAATTGTTTTTGGTTTTTGTTACAAGAACACACGCTTATATAAGCTCATAATGTTTTTTTGACTTTTGTTTCATTTTGTTTTGACATTTTTTATAAAAAGTTTAAGTTTTCCAAATATTCAATTAGAAAAATACTTAAATTACGGGTACATTTATAACAAAAGTAAGGAAAACGTATATAAATTACACATTAATAAAGTAACCGGCTTATTTTACTAAACTAACCGGTTTATTCGATATTCGAAAAATGGACATTTTAAAATATTCGACTTGGGCAAAACTAAAATAACCGGTTAAAACCGGTCGAATACTATTCGATCGATCACCCTAATTTTAATGCTCGGCAAAAAGCGGCAGAAGTGCTAAGCAAACTTATACACATTTTTTTTATTTTTGTCTTAACAACTCCCTTCTAATTATTTCACTCGGCGACACACTTATTACATAGTAGTCCCTGGCTGGGACTTATTCCTTACAGCAGGAACATTTTGTTTTCAAATAGAATGACTCTTCTTTTTGATACGTTTCGTTTTGATTTTATTCATACCAGGCAACTTATAATACAGTATGCACAACATTTTTATTTGGCCAATTGCCACGCCCACGGTGTTTAAATTTACACTTTTGTCTCATTTTCTTGTAAAAAACACTTTGATTGAGGAATACATAAAGTTTCGTTCTAATATACTTAATAATTATATAAAAAAACAGGCCAGGTATACACGTAAGGGTTAATAAAGGTACCTGTATTGAAACAAATAAAAAAATTGTATTACATACAAAAAAATATATATGTATGTTGATGTATGAAGCTTAACTTTAATATTTTCAAAACCGAAAACCGATCCGAAACCGACCGGTTTTAATCATTTTAAAACCGAAACAGCGGTTTCACATTTTTACGGGGTTTAGCTAACTCTACTACAAACTTACCTGTTTTATGGCTGATTTGATATTCCATGTCTAATTGGAGGTAGCCTTCAGACATAACTTTAAAATTAAAGGAATCATCTTCTGCCTTTAGAAAAACAAAGACAAAAAAAAAATTAACTAAAAATTTTTCAAACTTTTTTGAGGAATGTATGTATTAAAGACCTGCCGAGTGTATCAGTAAAGGCTCAGTTAGCCGTGAGTAACAGTAACGTTGCAAATCAGCTGATACATTTTGTTGTATGTGAAGCAATTAGAACGATTGTAGATAGCAGTAAGATGTTACGTCTCAATCTTTAAGAAATAGATTGGTCTTACGTTTTTACGGTAAAGTTACTGTTCTTACCGGCTAACTGAGCCTTACTATTGTCGAAACCGATACACCAGATATTTATCTGTTACTAGTGATAGGTATAAATGAGAGTATGAGTGTAACTGATATTGTATGGGGTTACTTTTGCCCGCTCAAATATCACTCACATATCTTAAAAAGAAAAACAGTTGATTATGGTTTTGCATTGAGTATTTCATAACCAGGGAAACCATAAATATGCAATTGCATGTTTTTTCTTGTGCGACCAATGAAGGTACAAACAATATATTTTCCGTTTAAGAGCCTTTTATGAATTTTGGCATCGATTTGTTTATGCATATTTTACCGGTTGCACCTTTTTGTGCATAATTTAGTGAAACGAGCATTTTTGCAGCATATTTTAAGTTTATAGCGCATATTTTGAAACATGCTCAATTTTTTTAAATGTTAATAGGAGTGTTCGAAGAACTTAATTTTTTCTCTGTTCCTCCAATTTCGCCATCTTCATTTAATTTTGACTCTCAAATTGTAAGACAGAGCAGGTTGTTATTAAGGATAAATATTATGCGATGTGTATAATATATCGAGCCCTAACCGCGAAAATAACGTAAGCGACATTATTTTCAATTTTCGTTTTTTTTTACTAAATGACTATATTGGCAACAGTTGCATCATTGCCTTAAATGTCATGGTCACAGAAGGTACCGTTACGATTTTATAGCAATAGCAATTTTATCGTAAGCGACAAATTTCATACAAAATTTTTATGCAATAAAATAAAAAAACTCTCTCCTTTAAAATTTGATTTTTGGCGCTTACGTTATTTTCGCGGTTAGGGCTCGATAAATGTATGTATTAAGAAATGTAGGCCAATCTTTTAGTATACCGATCGACTCAAAATTACTTTTTAAAGTGATCTAACGATGCCCATCATTCCGTCTGGCTGGTTGTCTGCTCATGTTAACCTTGTGCGCAAAGTACAAATTTTAATTCTGCAGATAATTTGATCAAATATGGTCGAGGTCTGTGTAAATGGTGAGAATTAGTCTATTTCACATGTTCCCCATAAAAACTTCTTACCAAATAAGACTCTTTGTGCCAGTTAGCCATTTAATTATGATGATATTTAAATTAAATTCGCCCCAAAAATATGTTAGTGCAAATTAAGTTATATTCGAAGCGTTTCACATTTGCCTAAAGCTCCTATCCTTAAATAGCTTTAACTTCCTTTAAATTTTAAGATTTCTGCAAGACGTACGCTTTTTTCAATTTTGTGCTCTTACTTTCACATTTGTAAACATACAACTTTCTGGTGGTGGCAGTTTTTATTTTGTAAGCTATATATCTTTTGAGAAATCAAGGCGAATTGACTAGAAGGTGGGTTCAAGTCAACATATGGTTTTTTTTCGATGGTCGACTTGTCAAAGTTTGTATACAAACTAGTTTTTTATGTAACGCTAGGTCTCCACGTAGCAATTTTTTTTGCTAAGCACAAGCAATAACGTCGGCAGAACCATGGCGCAATAATTGCTGACTATATTGCTGGAGAACACGTGAAATTGCTTTGCCATAAAAAAACGTACAGAGAAATTAAATGTCAGATAAATAACAGCTGATTTTACAGCAGATTGCTAAGCAATAAGAAGAGCAATCATTGCGCAATGGATTGCCACTCTTGGCAATATGCGGTCTATACGTCGCAAATTTTATGGAGCAATCAAATTTGACGTTTGCCGCAATAAATATTGCTACGTGGAGACCCGGGGTAAACAAACCTCTTTTTTTACTAGCAATATTTTTGACAACCCGACCACAGGAGCAGTGTTGTTGTAGAGTTGACCTCACCTTCTAGTCAATTCGCCTTGTTGAGAAATAAACACAAATAAACACAAATAAACTCAACATATGTCTGAGAGATGTAACGTTATATTTAGTTATACTTTTGTAGCGAAGATAACTTTGTGTTTTGGCTGAATTTTAAGGTTTTGTTTTAAAAATGTGTTGTAAGCGCGGCTAGGACTACGCAGAAATTGGCGATATTTTGCAAAGCGTGTTGGAATCGGTTTCACTGGAAAATGTGAGCGAATCGGAAGATAAATTATTGGAGGATAGTCTTCAAAGTGATGTAGAAGATGAGCTTTTGACATCCTTGAGCCTGACGAGAATATACCACCGATTCAGGAAAATCCTCAAGAACCTGAACATTTTACTACTTCTTCCTATAGCTGCGTTATTACCATTTTTGATATTTTAGGGCATATTTTTAACGTTTTTCAGGGCACATTTTCAAGTTTTAACTGCAAATTTAATGCGCATAAAACGTGTTTTTTAGAGAATATTTCTGGTTCCCCTGGTCATTACGTTTTTTGCTCACAAATATCTGTTGTCACCATAAGTATTTTAAAAATATCTGTGTTATCTGTTGTATTTTAAAATATTTTTGGCGATTTGATTTAAATAACGGAGTTTAGAAAAATTTATATTTTTTGTTTGGTTGTGGTTGGTGGTTAAGAAACTAAAAATTTTTTACAAAATCAAAATACACGTTTTCGTTCTCTCTTTTAGTATTTTTTTTCAATAATTTTTGTCTACATGCAGGGCTGCCAGATTTGATGATTTATCGTCATTTTGAAGATTTTTTTGTTCCGAAGTAAGCAAAGTGCCGATTTGCTGATTTTTTTCGAAAAAGTGACGACTTTTTCAGTCTCCAAAGTCTGAATATTACATTACAGTTTCTGAGAATTTCGTTTTTTAATCTTGGAATGTTTAACAGTCGTACCTAAACAAGAGCGGAAGGCAGAACGTTTTTTTCGCTTAGCTTTAACGCTGAATTATGGCATATCAGCAAAACAAAAGCGTCAACGTTGTGGCACGAACAGTAGTGATAGCTTTCTTGTTTAATAAAACACACATATTAAAAAAAATATATGTAGATAGAAACGCTAGATTGACAAAAAAAATAGATAAATTTTCATTATTAATTAACAATAGCGGCATACTTCACTGTTAAACGAGCTGGCAAAATCGGGTTTTCCAATTGCAAAGTTTTGAGGCCGCTCTATTCAAAAACAAGAAAACGCGTGCCGCTTTTGTTTAGGTACGGCTGTAATATGCAAGTCTTTAAAAATCTCTGATTATTTTCAGAGTACAAAAAAAAAACAATATTACACTTTATCTTTCGTCAAACCATCATCGAATGAACCTCTACGACTCTCTGTATTAATCATATTTTCAACAGTTAAGCCTGGTACTCTGTTCAACATTTCACGTGAAATGCTGTCAAAACGCATATGAAAAAAACTTGTGCGGAATGTCTATGAAATAATGTTGCAAGAGTTGTACTCTGTTCATTTTGTGAAAAAGTTCCGAAATGTTTCTGGCAACATTTTTTTACAACTGCGAAACAGCGATGACAACTTAGTGCTTTTGGCACTATTCATGGTGCTTTTTGATATCCCAAAACGCCAAAATTATATCCATAGTGCCAAACTAAGAAAAAGCACTAACTTGGTGCTTTTTAAATTTTTCATTAGTGCCTTTTAGTGCTTTTTACAATTTTTATTTTTGTTCTATCATTTTTTAAAACTTTGATAATATAGAGGATGATTTAGATTTCCTATTTCGGGTAAAATTTTGAGAAGGCCTGTAAAGATTTTTTTGATAAAAGAAACTAGCATTCGTTTTACCAAAAACGTTATTAACGAAGTTAGTGCTAGGTTTCCTAGCAATTTGGAAATTTTACAAAACGTTGCACTTTTTAGCGTTGACAACATATTTAGTAATCGTAATAAAAACGATGTATTTACTGTTTCAAAAATAGAAAATTGCTTGGAAAATATTTGCGATTGTGAAGAGAAATAAACAACGATATTGAGTCATGTAGAAAAAACGTATTGAAAAGTTAAAAAACATGCAAACTTTAAAAACAAAAAAAGCCATTACTTGGTATAAGCAAAGTGTTAAATAAATTAGAAACAGTTGACAGTAAATGCTTTTTTAACGAGCTTTGTGTAACCTGCCATTTTTCATGCGCTTTAGTGTTCAAACGTGTATAATATCATTATTTTTTAAGAATATTGCATGATACGCCAATTATCTTATTCAAACCGTAAAATATAAGGTTTTTTTTTATTAAAATATGGGCTGTGATTAAGTTTTATAAACAATGGTCGGTCATTGCAAATTTTCGAAAATTGTAACAGGCTAGATTTTTTTCGAGTTACGAAAATCGAGCTCGCACTGTCAGACTGTTTTGTGGAAAATTAAAACTCAGCTGATGATGATCCAAATGCTCGGATGTTATTATTTTTATTGAAGATAATAATAAAAAATGGTTACTCATCAACGCTGTCGCCTTTTTTTAAATTTTGGAGGTATATAATATTCGACACAGCCAAATGGAACTTGTTTTGTGTGTTATTAAATTGTAAAAATGTCTTAGTGCTTTTTTACGCTTGTTTTATGTTCGAAATAGTGCTTTTTAGTGCTTTTTTAAAATTTTAAAGTGCTATTTGCTCTCAAAAAGTTGGCATCTCTGCTGCGAAATAATGTAAGCTGCATTTATTTCACGTGGAATTTTAAGCAAAAGCAAAAAAGTATGAACTGATCTTAAATAAGAAATAAAAAATGAAAATAACACAACCGAAAACAGTTTTTAATCCATATTTACTTTCTTCTTTGTTAAATTTTTTATTAAAAAAAAATATTTTTAGTTAAATACATGTGGGGTTTGTTTACATACACAAAACAATGTCGCATACTTTGCAGGAATAAAAACGTCAAATCGTATAAACTCGCATGATAGGTAACATTGATACATATCAAAATTTTCGTGTGAAATAATTAATGTTGCTCAACATTTTTCACAAATTTGAACAGAGTACTAGGCTTTATACGGCGATCATTTCACGAGTTGCAAGAGAATATCTACATGAGTCTCATGCGATTATTGACCAGGCTCTTTTAACTAAATTATGCAAAAAAATGCTGCAAAGGGTAAAATATGCAATAACAAATCGATGCCAAAATTCATAAAAAGCTATAAATCGGATAAATATATTGGTTCTGTCTTCATTGGTCGCACAAGAAAAAAACATGCAATTGCATATTTATGGTTTCCCTGATAATAAGTCTTATAATTTAAGGATTTTTTTTATTTTAAAAACAGCCCGTATTTCCAATAACTAATTTTAGTTCGAACAAAAAACCGAAAATATTGGATTTCATGACTTCAACGTATTTTTTGTCGGTTTCAAATCCAATACCAATAAAATTGGTTTCTATGACACCCCTGAATAGTTTCAAACTATTTTAAAATTTTAGGATATTATGACAATATGACGTGAATATCCCATATATGTATATAAGAGTGTTTTGTTCCGAATATTTTCTAGCTATCTATATCTCTATAAGGTTTTTTTGAAAGGCGTTTCTGTGAAATTTTAGTAAAATCTTGACCTACATGGCGTGACATAAAAGTTATCGTCATCAAATTTCATGTTAAGTATTAAACTTAAGGTTTTTTATGGCATTAAAAGAAATTTTCGGTGATGGTGTTTATGGAAGCTGTAGGTTAAGATGATTGAGGTTGGAATAAAATATTTTTGGGTCAAATGCAATCAAAGATTCTATTCCGGATAGAAAATTGTATGGGAGTTATGTGAAGTTATGGGCCAAGTCTTACTATTCGTCCAAGGCGAATTCATTTTTCAGGTGGCGTTGAAAGCACAACTACTTTTTTTCTTAATTAGAGAGAGAAATGTCAAAAGTTGCTTGTGCTTTTGACATATCGGTCAACGAAAGCAACAAAAAACTACATTGTGTTGTTGGTGTTGTTAGTTGTTGTAGTATCGGCACCACCGTTTACATGAATTCGCCTTGCTATTCGTCCTTATGACAATTTAAACATTTGTACACAATTTCATGAATTTGGTATGCTCAAAGGAATGGCGAGAGCCCATATTTGTGCTACAGACATCAAGGCAAACCCATAATACCCTCTCTATGTATTGCGGAGTGAGTATAATTAGCCCTTACTTTGGTATACCGATATTTGGCAATTTAATGCCATATAAAATTGAAGTATTTTCTGCTGATTTACACAGAGAACGTCGCCTAAAGAAAGGATACCCTCAATATGCATACGAACAACCTACGGCCACACCAGAGAATGCAAATGTTACTTGTATATTTTTTGTATTTTTATTTTTAAATATGGCAAGGAACCAGCGATAATGTCAGCAAGACTTAGATATTTGAAAAGGTCTGCGCAAGAAGCCTGATGATCATTGTTTATGTTCGTTTTAGTTGTCAAAAGTTGTTTACATTTTGCTTACATGTGCATGTATAAGTTTGTTAACGTTTATGGTATGCCACACATACACGTTTTTCCTTTTGCTTTGTATATGTGGTAGTAAATTTTTGACAACTAAAAAGAATCGTTTTTTGTTTTTGTACAAGTAAGCAGACCTGATGGATGGGCCTTGCACATTATTAAAAACTTTTATAAAAAATGATTTAATTAATTGTTTATTGTTTACAAAATATTTGTCAAAAAATTGGGGTGCATTTTCACAAGTGTGTTGAATTCACACAGTGTATTTTTTTTAATTAAAAGGGAGTTTCATATCTATGTATGTAATCTATGTACAGAACGATTTTATTAAGTCAAAAGTTATTGCATCAGATCGCGGACACCGAAGTGAAATAGTCATCCAGACTCCCTGATAAGCGCAGTATCTTCCAGGCTGAGATCCTAGCGATCTGGAAAGCGACGGAAGTGATACTGGATCAGATGGTGGGTGGATCTGTGGTGACAATTTACGTCGATAGTCAGCCGGCAGTTAAGGCATTGAGAAATTATATGGTGCAATCGTGCATGGTCGCACGGTGTAGGAATGCTCTTAGGGAACTCATGGAGGTATTCAATGTAAGGCTATGTTGGGTACATGGACACTGCATGGTTAATGGAAATGAGATGGGGAGGCGAACTCGCGAGAGAGGGTTCGAATCTGGACTTAGTGGTAAGGGACAGGGGGTAAAGCACCCCTATGTTACTACTGTGGTGTGAAAGGAGAATGATTCCGTGATGTCGTAAACCGGTCCTGGAGGGATAGAACGGATTGCAGGGTTCTAGGGCACTATGGCCCGGATTGGCCGCGGGGGCAGCCAGGGTTGTACTGGGATTGGATGGGGAAGTCTTAGGACACTTATAGGGTTTCTGACGGGTCATTTTCCTATTAGGGCTTTTACTGGCAAATGGGACAATACCATACCGGCCTTCTGCAGATTGTGCGATGATTCTGAAGAGCTAGAGACGATTGAGCATGCACTGTGCCACTATCCTAGGCTGCAGAGTCTCAGAAAAAATGGATAGCATATAGATTTGACGACGAACTAGGGTGTATCGCTGGATGTAATCCAGTTGATCTCCTGGGGTTTGTCGGGGAAATAGTGCGGCAGTTTCTATTGAGGGGACTGTAGGGAGGGTAATAGTTCTTCATGGTACCACTTAATTTCTTAATCCTTATTTATTTTCTTCTCTTTTCTTTCTTTCCTTTCTCTATCTTTTCCATCGAAGGGTATCTGTTAAAAATTGTTAAATATTTATTAACAACATAAACATACAAACATATTTAAAATATCTTACGCCTACATAAAAATATTTTTTTTCGATTTGTCTTTCTGTTGATTTTCTACTGTTATTTAATTTATTTGTTTATCTTTTTATTCTCTTTCTATTCAGTTTGATAGACAAATACAGACAATAAAACCTACAAATATTGATAAACCCAAGGTATATTTACACAAGGTAAACTCGTTGGCCCTATGTGTGTCAGCTGTTTACCTAAGTTGGAACACCAATGTCAAATTCCGTGTATATGAGCCAAAATTTGTACATGTGTGCGTTAAATTTATATGAAGACAATTTTGACAATTCCGTTCCACTCGGTTATTTTTATAGAGCAGCATGTCTACACTCCCAAATGAGTCTACCTTGTGTAAATATACCTTGGATAAACCCAATATTTAATTTCTTTTATAAATTTTTTTTTAAACACAGGTTGAAATTAAAAAAAAATACTTTGTTTTTTTTATTTGTCTACATTTTGAAATGACGAAAGGTGTTACTAATTTTTAGTTGGTTTTACAGAGATAAGATGGCTTTTTACTTAAATTGGCACTGATGTTGAGTAGTCTAGATAAATGTTTAAGAATAAATATGAATTTTATTTAAATAGGTGTAGTAGAATATAGTTTAGAGAAAAAATAAAAAAAGAATACAAGTATTTAGCAAAATGTAAAGAACGAGTTCATTTACTTCAAACTAGTAACAAAACATTGTATATAAAACATTTAACAAATACTATCGAAAATCGTGTAAATGAGGATATTACTAGCTGCTTATTGTATAGTTGTACTTATCCGAGTTCTTAAGCAGAGTTAATCGTCGCTTCTTAGGTTTCTCGGGGTTATGCCCGTAATTTCTACAAAAAGATATCTAGCTGTCCATAGATATCTACACACAAAAAAAATCATAGGTAAAATTTCCTAAATATATGGTATAAAATTAACTAAGCGCAAGGGTAGCATGGCAGTATCTAAGTTTCTTAGCTAATAAAACTATTAACTTAGGTAATTTCTATGTTCGAAAAAGTATCTTATTATTTTGTTAAAATAACTTAAAAACTTTGAAAGTTTACCAATGATAGCAAAGTTATTTTATATTTTTATTTTTGGAAAATTATCTAAGTTTAATTTTGTACCATAGAATTTAGGTAAATTTACTATATACTTTTTTTGGTTACATACTTTAAATAAAATTAATTTAATTTCATTGTAATATTTTATTTATTTTCATCAAACGGGGAAATTATAAAAGATATAAAGATACAATTTACACACAAAATAAACTCATAGCGAACAATTCTGCATCATTAACTCCAAAATATCATATTTTGGATGAGCGATATTTATTTTTTAAACATATTGGAATTTAACGATAAATTTGATTTATAAAATTGTCAAAAAAGTGCATATTTAGTTTGCTTTCACTTAAACTTGAATTTTGTGATTTTTTGTTGTAACAAGCGCATCCTATGTATATGGGTTTTGGAATTGAGAATAAAATTTCTAATGACTATACCTTGTGCATACGTTTTTTAATTTCCAAAAAAAAACCATATTTTTATAAAAACTTATTTATGTACATATCTCCTTATAAAAAAAGTTCTTAAAATTTCTTTAATATTATTATTATTCCCCCCTATTGCGAATGTCAATGTCGATTTAAATGACGTCGACACCACAGTCATGGCATTACCGCCGTCAATATTTACGATTACCGATTACTATTGACAAAGAATTTGTATTAATAAAGACAATTTAACGCCGACGTTGACACGAATTGGCTTTGATTTTGTCAACAAAGTTTTTCCCGTCGTCTAGTGAAATTGTGAGAAAGTTTTTACAATATATCATTATTTTGTGAACGTTATTTTAATTGTTTAATTATTTCCCTGACGATGATACACATTGCAGTATCGAAATATTGGAACTATAAAATAAATATTATCTAAATTTTTATATAAAAAAGAAAACCTCAAGCTCAATAAAATATATTGCAATTTAATAAATAAAGGTTAAATAAAATAAAATTTAAATAAAAATAATATTTAAATGGAAAAAAATCAGTAACAACTTTAAAACAATTTGAAACCCTTATTGCTGAACTTGAAAATAAGCCCAGTTTGGCAAAAGGATTTCAACGAAGCTCAACTCCTAACAATTTCAAAAAAGAATGGGAGGAAATAACAACAAAATTAAATTCAAAGGGACCACCAATTAGAGGCAGCGAGGGTTGGCAAAAGGTTTGGCTAGAAAATTTTTAAAAAACATAAATTTTTAAATTTCGACCATTTCAAGGTGTGGAGGGATTTTAAATGTAAGTTAAAAAAAACTAACTCACAACAAGGCGGAAATCAATGCAACTGGTGGTGGTACATATAAGCAATAACCGCTTTCGCATCTGGAAGAAGCTGCATCAAATTTAGCATTAAGCTTTAACATTTCTTTATTTTCTTTATCACTACATTCAAAGTCAAACAAATATAACATTTTACACGAAAATTTAAAAAATAAATTAATTTACTGTCAAAATACATAGGGATGAGCATAATTTTTGTTTAAATATCGATAACATGTCGACATCAATATATACATGCAAATTGATACCGATTTAATGTCGAGTTGACGTCGGCGTCGACTAAATGTGACTTGAGCTAAAAATTAACGACGCCGCACTATGCTTTGTTTTTTATATTGTTTTTAAATACAGATTTTTTGAAAGATAATAAGGTATCTAAAATAAATGTTAACAAAAAAAAAAATTTTCTGATTGATTTTGCCACCACGAGAGGGCGTTAAAAGCAGATAATTTCTTGCAAAAATTACTTAACAGAAAAATGAGTTTTAGTTGTTTCACAAAAATAATTCTGAAAAATTAATTTTTTTAAAAAGTCGCTCGAAATTTGGTTTTCAAGTACATACTTTGATATATTTGCAGTTAAATTAAAATTTATAATTTAGTATTTATTTACAAAATAACTTTTTTTATTGCTCTGAAAAACACATTTTTTTTGTTGAAAATCCAAAAATTACTTAAGTTTGATGGAGTATAAAAAAAAATTATATAAAATTTGATATTTTTTTTCTGTTTTTGTAAGTTTATGTTCTTAGCTAACAGGGTATTCAAAAATTAGTGCCTATTTTTTACCACAACTTAAAAAAAATGCGTTTTTTGAAATGCCTAATTTTATGATTTTTACTCAAATATCAGGTATTTAAGAGTGTTTAATATCATTGCGCAACACGATTTTATATTTTGAATGTTAAAAAATAAAAAAATTTAATTATATCATTAGTAGACAAAAACCACTGAAGTATTTTCAAAATTTAGCTCGAGTTCTTTTTTTTATGGCCCACTGAAGTTTTTAATTTTTTTAAAGGCGTTTTGAGTAAGTCAAAAAAAATGTATTAAATCTAATTCTGAGCTAAAAAAGGTTAATAGATGATCTTAATAAAAGTTGATTACGGTTCTTTTCATAGAACTTATTAACCCTCTATCTGCAATGTTTAGGGGTCATTCAGTCCCTCCTCATAGAACACCACTTACACGCACGTTTAAGGGTTAAAATACTGTACAACAATTTTCTGCATCGAATTTCACTAGGGGTTGTAAAAGATCATAAGTTCGTGTGATATAAGCAAAATGCTTAAAACAGTAAAATTGTAAATTATCATATATTATTATTAAGTCGTGTGAAATAATTGGCAAAAATGTAATAAATCTACATTTGAGCTTAACATATTATTAAACCCTCTATCTCCCATTTTTAAGAGTCATTTAAGTCTCTTTTTAAATATTCTTGGAGAAAATTTTGAAATCGAACATGAGATAACAGAAGACGAGATGAGTTCTTTGTTAAGCGAAACTTGTTTTTGGGAAGAATCGAGTAGCGATGATGCTTTGTTATAAGTTTGTCTTTATATGTTTTTTTAACGTTTTTTATTTTAGCAGTGATGAAATATTATTATTAAGTTTTTGTTTAAAAATCCAAAATTTTAATTTTTTTTATCAAAATATATCGCACTTAATCAACAGGAGGTTATTAACTCAAAATGTTCAGTAGAAGCAAAACAATTTTAAATTTAATATTAAAGGCATATGAAAAATAATTTTTAAACCAACCATTTATTTCATTATCAAAAAGTAGGCAAAATAGCACGATATTTTTACAGCGGATATGAACACTACTCGTCGATTTTATGATAATTTCATAATTTTTTAATGACGTTAACATTGCTAGTTTTCCTCTTTAATTTTTTCATTTATGTTATCTTTCAAATATCCTTATAGTTTTATTTTTGCAAGAGCATTTTAACCGGTTTATCCATTTTTCAATAAATGGTGTTTTTGTATTTTCCACATTGATAATCCGATTCTACCCAAATTTGGCAAGAATATATATCCTGCAAATATCAATTTACATACCAAAACTTATTACGATCAGATTTTTGAAGGAGTGGTAGCGTTTTTGAGAAAGAGGATATATAGCAGGACTTTGAGTCCTTAGTCCGATTTAAATAAAAATTTACACGCACGTTGCTAGTTGCATGTGTATCAGCATGACCACTTTTTGTAATTTTGTGGGCATTATTGAAGCTAAAATTACATTTTTCAATTTCAGGACACATGTGTCCTTGGGCCGATTTTTCCAAAAATTCTAATTTTTCTTAACTAAGCTTTTTTATGCTAGTGTACCAAATTTCAAAAATATCCGATAACTCCTTCTATTTTTGTCCCTTCGTTATATGGGAACGATGCATAGCGCGCCGTCGACAGCGAGTTTAGTAATAGAGGGGATTTTTTTAAAATAATTTTAAAAAATTAACAAAAATAAACTTTATCATTGTCGTAAATATGAAACTTACAAAAACAATAATTGATCACCGCTAAAAAAAACAATTTGTTTACCTTTCAAATTCTTGGAAAATTCTCGTTCAACATGATAAAAAGAAATTCAAAAAAAAAAATTGTAGCAATTTTATGAAATAAACAAAAAAAATGTTGTTTTTGTGGCTTTTCTTTTTTTTCGTACTTAACCAAAATTGTAAGATTATTGTATAATGTAATCTCCGGAACTGCCGGTCCGATTTTAAAAATGTCTTCCACAGAACGAAAAACGGAATCTCCTAACCGACATAGGCTATATAAGGTTCCACTAAAGTGCCTAGGATAGGGTCCAGGGGCTAACCTCACTTATATCTTCAAAACTAAGAGACAGAAAAAACTGAAAAATAAGCGGACAGATGTCTGTAGTGCGATTCTGTAATTAATTTAAACAATAGTTGTCATTGTTAAAAAATTTAACAAGCAAATTAACGATTTTGCTATTCTGTAACATTTTAAACAACAATTGTTATCGTTAAGTCAGCTGTTTATGTTAATTTATTATTAAATGTCGAAAAAAAATTAGTTTAAAGAAATAATATAACTTGAAAACGACAATTAAATAATTTGCATTTAATTTAATAGTAAAATGTTTGGCTTATCTTCTAAAAAAAATAGAAAACTAAAAAAAAAAATCTATTTAGTTTTTAAATTTTAATTGTTTTTTTTATTCCTCTTTGTGTTTTTCTTTATTTTGCCATTTTTTTGACAGTGATGCCACTTGACGTTAATTTTTATCTATGTTGTTAACAGCAATTTAGTCTGCTTTCACACGTTTCATCTTCTGATGCTCAACTCTTATGTTTTTAGGTGAGAAAAGAAAGAAGAAAGGGGGTTAGTACGGAGATGCCTGTACTCGGTCAGTACGCTTTGTGTTTTTATTCGTTGGTATATTTACAACGATGGCTGCATGTAATTTTTTTTCTTTTCTTTTTCTCTTTGATCCGCTATTAATAAAATTGTTGTTGTTTTGTACCGAAAAAAGTTGAAACCGATTGCTGCGTGTGAATATATTGGCATCTTTAAAAGAGAATTGAAAAGAAGTTGAGCATCAAAAGATGAAACGTGTAAATTCAGACTTACAGAATCACATAATCGTTAGTGCAAACAACAAAACAGGTTGACAATTATAACAACTTTTGTTATTGTTAAAAGTTGCGGAATCCCACTACTGCTCTCTCTTTTAGTATTTTTTTTTCAATAATTTTTGTCAACATGCAGGGCTGCCAGATTTGATGATTTATCGTCATTTTGAAGATTTTTTTGTTCCGAAATAAGCAAAGTGCCGATTTGGTGTTTTTTTTTTGAAAAAGTGACAATTTTTTCAGTCTCCAAAGTCTGAATATTACATTACAGTTTCTGACAATTTCGTTTTTAATCTTGGAATGTTTAACAGTCGTACCTAAACAAGAGCGAAAGGCAGAACGTTTTTTTTCGCTTAGCTTTAACGCTGAGTAGTGATAGCTTTCTTGTTTAATAAAACACAGATATTAAAAATAAAAATATATGTAGATAGAAACGCTAGATTTACCAAAAAATAGCTAAATTTTCATTATTAATTAACAAAAGCGGCATACTTCACAGTTAAACGAGCTGGCAAAATCGGGTTTTCCAATTGCAAAGCGTTGAGGCCGCTCCATTCAAAAACTAGAAAACGCGTGCCGCTTTTGTTTAGGTACGGCTGTAATATGCAAGTCTTAAAAAATCTTTGACAATTTCCGGAGTACAAAAACAACAATATTACACTTTATCTTTCGTCAAACCATTATCGAATGAACCTCTACGACTCTCTGTATAAATCATATTTTCAACAATTATACGGCGAGCATTTCACGAGTTGCAAGAGAATATCTACATGAGTCTCATACGATTATTGACCAGCTTTGCCGTTTTGGCTACTTTTAACCAAAATGGGTTATTTTTTTTTTAATATGTACTTGTGTACTTTTTTTCATTTTGGTTACATAAAAAAATAACCAATTTTTTGTCTTATTTGGGTTTTAGACAATCAAGATTTGCACTTCTTGTTTTATTACCTCTAAACTTTTTTACCAATCAGTTTCTTTTTCAACAGCCAATTACAATTTTAATTGTCTTTTAAGTTATTTTCGTGATGATGTCTCAAAAATAAACTGCTCTAAAGTTGCGTGCAGCCTACATTAGATCTTTAAATTTTTGTGAATTTGACAAGCAACCGTAAAATACTTGAAAGCAACACATGATCGTTTGACTGCAGGGATAGTACTACCATTACCCGCTACGCTTTTCTTGACATATATAATTGCGTATGTTATTTATGCTTTTAACATTTATAATATTTTTCATTATTTTATAACGATTTTTTATGTAACCGATTATCAACTTAGCGATACAAACTACATATACTGAAAATAATAACCCCTATCTGGGGTAGTGATGTTATACGTTGGGAAAATCCCTATTCGGGATTTGTTTACAAAAATAGCTATAGGGAAAAGAATTAAACAATTTTTTTAAATCATTAAAACCTAGGGACTTTTTCAGTTATAGTGAATTTTGTGGGGACAATTTTTTGAGCGCGTATCGATTTTTCGGGCTGCGTAGGGACTCACTCATACAGTTTTGAATAAAGACGAAGAGAAGTGTTAGCTTTGTTTGAGAGTTGCCAAATCCACAAAAAACTTCGAATAATTATAAGGCCTATTATACCTTCTAGTCATCAGTAAAATACTGTTACAATTTTACAAAAATCGATCCAAAGGTTTAGGTGTCTATATACATACTTCTACATATACATACAATATTTTATTAAGTGCAAGAGAAAAAGTGATTTTAATACATAAATATTTTGGTTACTTTTTATTTTATTTGGTTACATTATTTTTACATATTGGTTACAAATTTGTTTGCTCTTGGCAACACTGTTCTTGACATGAAAGTCTCGTTAGATTATCTTTACCCACGTCTTAAACAATTCCCACAACGATTGAAAAGCGTCTTTCGCTGTGCTATAGAAGAATCACACTCGTGTTACAGTTTTTCTACGATTAAAAAATGTGGTCATCGACGATAAAAGGCGCTCTTCATGAGCTCTTACACGATTGAAAATGCTAGCTGGGTATGAAGTAATTATGTTTTTGTTTAAATGTTTTTTTGTTAAAAAAAAAAACCAAATTTTTTTTGGCGATTTTTCGAAAGGATAAAGATGATTTTTTTTTATTTTTCTCAGGAAACTGACGATTTCCTCACAAATTTATCTGGCAGCCCTGTCTACATGCCTTTTGAACGAGACAAAACGTACCTTTTAAAGCCATTAAATTTTTTACAAAAACAAAATACGTTCCAAAAAACCCAACACGCTCATTTTTACGACCATTTTGCTTGTGACAATTCTTTTTCTTTGCCTTTTTTCGCTCAAAGCACTTTTACTCTACGTTTCCACGTGCAAGCAATTACTTGCAAGTAGTGTATACGTATTATCAACGAAAAATCGAAGAAACAGCCGATTGGCTAAAGGTACAAAAATTGTGTGAATTGTAGTGAAAAAGTGTGAGTGTATTGATATTTTCCAACTTGCACTAGCATGTTGAAACGGTGGGTTACGAAAAAATTATTGAAAAAAATTACTGAAAATAAGTATTTTGTTTTTGTAAAAAATAATGTTTGACCAGCCAAAGGGTCGACTCTTCATCGTTGAAAAATCATTGAAAATAACGTTTTATATTAAGCCCAACCCGATTTCTTATCCCCAAAAATTACCAAAATAGCTATTTTCTTGTCCCCAATAATTCCCACATTCCCTTAAAAATAAAAAACCATAATATTATGTCAATGGAAAAACATGCATACATCGATTAATTTAACCCTCTTATGCCAAGTTCAGAATAAATGGGAATATATTATGAAAATAATTATTTAAGGGTATTGTTGGGCCTCTGAGCTAACAAATATTTTTAATAAGTCGTTTTCGTTCCAGGTGAGAAACATCAAGGAGTACCTTGAGGCACCCTTGGGCATCTAGTAATAAAACACATTTAGTCTTCCAGATTAACAAAACAAATTAAAAATAGTTATCAAGGTTTTTCTTGGGATTCAAAAATTAATTAACAAGCTTTCTTTAAAAATTTGCTTAATTCCCATTTCATACTATTGAGAAACTGAAATTTATTTTTAAAGGGATAAGCTATTCCTATGCGCATTTCACTGGTTGCTTAGGCCAGATCGTCAGGAAACTTCATCTAAAGATTTTAGAAAAGCTAAAGTTATTATACAAATAAAACTTTTGAGCGGATAAGAATTATAAACCTCAGTTTTACTTGTAACAATATCAAAGCTTTAACAAAAACAACAACACTAAGCAAGTTTAAATTAAAAGCTTTTCTTAAAACTAAAAATATCTTACTTTTTGGTTGGCAAACTAAAGCTACGGTCACACTTGTCAAATATTTGACGAAAAAAACGAAACCAACAAGCGAACTAAATAATAATTTCCCCTAATTCAAATATTTATTTTGATTATAATTCCATATCTTACAGAAAACAGTTTTTTGCTATGTCTAGCAGTATAATAACCTTTATTTTGTTACATTAAGAGTTTGTTAAAGCTTACTAACTATTAACAAAAGTAGTGGTTACGCATATTTGGTCAAATGTTTGATAAGTGTGACCGTAGCTTAAGAATCGGAATGTTAACATTAGCGGGTAATGTAAACATTTATTGTTTACATTATTGGTATAATCGAATGAAATAAGATATTTGATTTTAAGAAATGAATTTTTATTGTGTCTTGAAGAGCCCTTCTTGGGCTTAGTTAAGCAAAAAAGGGTTAGATATTTGATTTTAAGAAATGAATTTTTATTGTGCCTTGAAGAGACCAAGAAATTGCTTATTATTATTTAAATTGTCATAGGCTGGTCGCTAGGGGGGATTGAGGAGGTTGTGTGGGTCTCACACATAACTAACAGCAACTTAATCTTTTCTTACAGTCCCGACTACAATTGGTTAATTTTTTTGTCAACTCTAAATGTAGTTGTAGTTGGGATTCAAAAATGAATTAACAAGGTTTCTATTAAATGTGCTTAATTCTCATTTCATACTATTTCATTCCCATTGTGTGTGGTATTTGTGCATCTAAAACCAATACTTTTTTCATCATCTTAAAAATTATGTTTTAAGAAGCTTTATGTGCTGTTTTCGCAACACAAGTGACCGCCCAGTAAAATTAATATGAAAAACACTAAAATAAACTGTGCGAAATTTTAAAAACTCCTAGGGGTAACCCTACTTGTGTTGTAAAAGCAGTTTTACCCTATCAAGTTTACTATATAAGGAATCTATGTATATATAAATTGGCAAAGGCAAAACAGTTAAGAACACTCCGATTTGAACAAAATATACACCATTTGGAAGCTATTTGCTCACAGAAGTGCACAATATATATTTTATTAAAATCTGTTCAATAAATCAGTTATAAGCGTTAAAATTTCCTACTAACACAAATGCAGAACACATAAATAAAAAATTTGTTTTTTTCAATTATTAAATAATAAAAAAATAGGTTGATCGATTATTCGACATTTTTCATAAACCTGTTTTCGAATATTTCGACTATATAAATCTTATGTTTATATTGGCAAAGGCAAAACGTTAAGAACGCTTGCTTCCTTTGTTTGTCAACCGAACCTCCACGTGAAGAAAAATGTATCAAAAACGGGAAAAACGGAATATTAAATTTCTTTCTTTTACTTTTCCGTGGATCATGTAATAATTTTTAAATTTTCTATAATATTGAAATTAGAAACATAAGATTATATGAGCAGGTCACTGAGAAATGAGAATCTATAAGATGAAAAATTTTGGTACTTTTTGTATTTATCTGGTACTTTTTGAATTTTTGTCAATATCAGACCAACAAAGATAAAAATAAACATGCATCGTCCTGAGTGAATAGGAATGTATAAGAGGGCGCTTTTTGGTACTTTTTCGTTATACATCTGGTACTTTGATTAATTTTCGTTCATTTTAAACATAGAAACATAATATTAATCATGCAATGTTCTGAGTGAATGAAAGGAGACATTTTGATAATTTTTTGTTTTTCAATTAATATTTTTTATATTGAACTTACAAAATCAAATTAACTACGTATAAGATAAAATATGAACCGGAGGTTGGCCCCTCGCTAAATCGATCCACTAAAACGGAAAAAATGCTCGAAACATGTAAATTCATATATGTATACTTATACATATGTACTATGTTTTCTTCATATGAACACAACAATTTCACACAATGGTCGAATTTGACCATAAGCCGAACATTAAAGTGAAGACGGTCATTATCTGCTACTCTTAATGCTTCATAGGTCTAACTGAAACACCTTTCTAGATAACCGATATGGTCAAAGGCCCTTCCCATTTAATATGATTATTTTTCCACCGGGCAAAAAGCATCTATATATAAAAGATCTACCGCATAATTTTGCTCAAGTTTGAACTTTGATACCATAACACACAGCAAGACCTAAAAGTTTTACTTGTAAGAGCTCTTCATATAAAAAGGTTGAAAGCTTTAGCTCATAAAGTTTTTAAAATTGAAGAAAATAAGTGTTAACATGGTATAATAGGTGCCACTTCCACTAAAAATTTCCAAAATTTCTATTATTCTTTCCAAATCATCGCAACATACTGTCAAAACTTTATAAAATTCGGTTCAGTGGTTTTTGCGCCTGCAAGACCCAAATAAACACAATTTTTTCTTTAGACATATTTTTTAAATGAAGTGCGATTAAAATGTGTATATATGAACATTAGAGCGGGTCGGCCTCCATACAAAAAAATGTTGTGTGCCAGCCAATGAAGTTTCTAAAATAGGAAAATTTTTTTGTCACGCTCCTTCCCAAATACAGTACTTTTTATTTTGTATATATAGCGCTGCCATTTTAAGTCCGGTCCCATCATAACGCATATCGTTGTTCATGGCTTGACAACAGTTTCGTTTTTGCGTTTGGTAACTTTTTAATCCGAAAAAAATGATTGGCATAACCTTTTTTTCGACCCACCAAAATGTAAATGCTTATGCGTTTTTATAGTGTTTTCGGAGTAATTTTTGTTTTTTAATTATGTTACTTCAATATTAAATAGAAATATTTTACATTCCTTAAATAAAAGATATTGATGAACAATAAATTAAGTGTTAAATTCATATCTCAGTCCATATAACGGTTTCTATTCGAGCAAGCTTGCCGGGATTTCCTCAAAAATGTATTTTAAACATCCCGAGAAATTTAAAACGAAAACTTGCGGAAATTTTCCAGACAATTTTTGTGACATGTACATGTTTTATTTTTGGTAATCGTCTCATACAATTGCAATAAAATTGTTAAATTTTACGTATTGAATAATTATATCGCCAATGTGTATATGATATTCGAAGGTGGCACAATATATTGGCAACAATCAAAAGACTTTTGATTTTTATTGCACAACGAAAAGAATGTGAAATGTGTAGGCAACATTGTATAATATTGTTTATGTTATTCCTATATGTTGTCCAAAATGGTTTGTACAATGTATGTGTGTTTGTTTCTTTCTTTTAGTATATGCATTGTTGTTAAACCGTAGATTTATCTTTTTTGGAGAGTTTTTTGGAGAGTAATTTTGGGATTTCAGTATTTTGGTTATAACTCTGCCATTTTTAACCGATTTCAAAGATTTATACACCGACGTGTTTAAGAAGAAATTTACCATTTACTTGGGTTATAAAACTTGGACTCGGAAAGATCTTTGGTTCCCGAAAATGGGTATTGAAAAAAAATTTTATTTTGGCCATAACTTTTTCGTATCTGAACCGATTTTCCGCGTTTTTTATAAAATATGTTCTACTAAAAATATTTTGGTATATATAATCATATCTATAGGACATATGGCAGCCCTAAAAAGTAGGTTTTTATACAATTTTTAATTTTTTTGTACGGGAGGTACCACGACCACTTCTCCAATCCCGCCCACATTTTGTAGGGTGGTGTGTATTGACAACCTAAATATATGTACTTAATTTGGAAACTTTGGCTCTTGCCGTTCCCCAGATGTACAGCAAAAAGTAATAACACTACGACAACCACAAGGGTCGTGGTTTTTTGCTCATATCTCAGCCATTTGTGTACTGATCTTTTTGAATTTCAATAGAAAACAATTGTGGACCATATGTGACATAAATGTATCATAACCTGGCTCCCCATATATGAATATGGGGTTTTCGGAAAACCCATTTCAACGGACAGACGGACATCGTTAAATCAACTTCGCTTTTCACAAGGACCCAGGATACATATACTTTATAGGGTGTAGGATCAATATTGTAGAAATTCAAAAGGAATGACAAACTTATATATACCCTTTTACCTTCGGTGAAGGGTATAAAAAATCTTTTAGCACAATTGAGGTCAAAGAAGTACAATTTTTAACGGTTGTTGGACAATTTTCAAATTCTTTAAGTCAAACCTGCCTTGTTTAAATAGACTTTGGAGTAGTATAAAAGTTGGTAATAATACGTTTTCAACAGGATTTTTTTTTTTGGATTTTACACGTAAGCAAATGAAGTTTCCCTTTTAAAATATTTCCATTTAATGTTATATTTTATTTACCAGTAAATTGCTAGCAGCAAAAATTATCAACGCACACACTATAAGATACCTCATTTTTTTAATTCTAGAAAGTTTTTTTTTAAGATACACTCAACTTCTTTATTAGAACTTCAAATGTTAAATAAGCTAATACTAAAAAAAATTCTAAATTTATTTATTTTTGATTCAAATTCATAAGTAATAAATAAACTGTAAATAAATATTTCTTAAAATTTAATACAAATTTTTGGAATACAGCAGTTTTTGTTCTTTTTAAAGCAACAACAACAGATCAAATAAAAAACAAGTATGAGTGCTATATTCGGCTGCGCCGAATCTTTATACCCTTCACCATGGTGCAATAAGAACAAAAAAAAAATTATGTTAACACCATTCTTAAGATATAAATAATTATATTTTGTGCCACGCCCACCTATCCAAAATGTCCACATTATGTCGGATGTTGTGTTTTAATAACCAATTTTTTGGAAAATATGTTCTACTAAAAATTGCCGATGTTTTGATATACATATAAGTCGTTTCTATAGGTCATATGACAGCCCTAAAATGTAGGATTGTATAAAAATTGTGATGTTTTTTGGCCCATTTTTGGAGTATTTTGCTTATAAATTGCCCATTGTCTAACCGATTTGATTGTTTTATATACCGGCGTGTAAAGGAATAATTTTACAATTTACTTAAGTTATATACATATATATATGTATACATTTATATACACTTGTATATATTTTAACAAACTTAATTGTAAAAAAGAGTAATTTTTGGGAATTCAGTATTTTGGTTATAACTCAGCCATTTTTTAACCGATTTGACAGATTTATATACCGACGTGCCTAAGAAGAAGTTTACCATCTGCTTGAGTTAAAAAGCTTGGACTCGGGGAGATCTATGGTTCCCGAAAGTGGGTATTTAAAAAAAAAATTTAATTTTGGGCAAAACTTTTTGTATCTGAATCGATTTTTTCGAGTTTTTTAGAAAATATGTTCTACTAAAAATTTGGTATATAAGTCGTTTCCATAGGTCATATGACAGCCCTAAAATGTAGGTTTTTATAACATTTTAAATTTTTTTTGCACGGGAGGTACCACGCCCACTACTCCAATCCCGCCCACATTTTGTAGGATGGTGTGTATTGACAACCTTAATGTGTGTACCTAATTTGGAAACTTTGGCTTTTGCCGTTCCCCAGATATACAGCAAAAAGTAATAAAAATACAACAACCACAAGGGATTTTTGGAAAAAATTAGAGGTAGTCGTGGTTTTTTGCTCATATCTCAGCCATTTGTGGACCGATCTGGCTGAATTTCAATAGCAAAATTATAATAAGAATACCTGACATAAGGATACGCGAACCAAGTCCCCTTGGAATTTGGGGCTTCGGAGAACCCATTTTAACAGACAGATGGACAGACAGACATTCGGTTTTGAACTTCGCTTTTCATAAGGACCCAGAATATATATACTTTATAGGGTGTAGGATCAATATTGTAGAAATTACAAACGGAATGACAAAGTTATATATACCCTCTCTACCTTCGGTAGAATAATATAATAACGTCCAAATTGTATTTTGTTTTGGTTTTCAAGAGATCGTTTGTTTTATTTAAATTAATTGCACACATTTTTCTTCGCAAATCGAACCGTAAAAAATTTGTTTTTTATAATATTTACTATTTTTAAATTTTTTTCTTTTTTCCTGCATTTCATTTGCCATTTTTCAATTTCATACTTACTCAATTTGAAACATGGAAAGATACACAATCGAGCAACGCGTGAAAGTCATTCAGGCTTATTAGAAGCCACAAACATTTTTATTGAAGTTATTTTATACATATTTTCCGAAAAAAAATCCAATTTTATTTATTATTATAACAGTTTTTAAATGTGCAAAACAACATATTACTATCACCTACGTAAATTTGATAAATTATATTGATACCTTCCCATGCCTCTTAAAGGTACTTTACACTATCACACAAGCCTTGCGTGTTTTGAGAAAAATACAACCCTGTCATGATAAGTTGCTAATGAACATTTTTTCATACAAGCATTAGATTACACTTGCAGTTTCGTCAACATACTTCAGACTTGCGTGATAGTGAAAAACGGCCTTTAGTAAAATCGGTTAACAAATTGCTGAACACCCACAAGTAAAGGGTGGTTAAATTTTAAGGACCGATGTTGATTTTGAATTAAACACAAATTGTTTAGGAAATTATTGTCATTTCTTTTTATTATGATAATATTGGTAGGGTCTAATTATGTATGGAACAAAATATCGGCCAAATGGTCCAAATTTTCGATGACGCTGAGGCATAATTGAGGTTCTAGGCCGTTAATATGCCGAATGATCTCATCCTTTAGTTCTTGAATTGTTGCTGGCTTATCGAGGTACCCTTTTCTTTCGAATAACATCAAAGAAAGAAGTCCAACGGTGTCAGATCAAATTATCTTGGTGGCCAATTGACATCGCCACCACGTGAGATAACGTGGCCATTGAATTTGGCGCGCAAAAGAGCCATTGCTTCGTTTGCTGTGCGGCAAGTGGCACCGTCGTGTTGAAACCACATATCGTCCACATCCATATCTTCCAATTCGGGTCATAAAAAGTTCGTTATCATCGCACGATAGCAACCACTATTTACTGTAACTGCTTGCCCGGCCTCATTTTGGAAAAAAATACGTCCCGATAATGCCGCCAGCCCATAAACCGCACCAAACAGTCACTCTTTGTGGGTGCATTAGTTTTTCGACAATCACTCTTGGATTATCATTCGTCCAAATGCGGCAATTCTGCTTATTGATGAATCCATTGAGAGGTGAAAATGTGCTTCATCACTGAAGAAGATTTTCTTCGAAAATTGATCATCTGCTGTTGCCATTTCTTGCCACCATTCTGACCATTACCGGCGCTTGGAATGGTAAAGAGGCTTTAGTTCTTGATTTAATTGCACCTTGTAAGCGTGGAACCGCAAGTCTTTATGCATAGTGTTCATCAACGACGAGCGTGAGAGGTACAATTGTTGGGCATGACGACGAGTTGAGGTGGACGGCTCTTCAGCCACACTATCGCGAACAGCAGCAATATTTTCTGCAGTACGAGCTGTACGAGGTTTGCTCAAATTTTAGTACGATTTTTCCGATTGTACGCACATTGTATAGACTCATCATGTATAGGTTATCTCATGATAAAACATGGTTGTTAATGCAAATGCTTTAACAACGCTTTTATAACATCATGTTATAACAGCAAATCATGTCAGGTGTAGACGGCGAGTAAAAGAAGGGAAAAATATTAAAAATGTGTAAAATCCCCAAAAAATCACCGAATTTTATTTTTAAATCCCCAAATGGCATTCTTTGTCATTTTTGCTGGCATTAATTCCCCTACTTTGGGGATAAATACACAAGTCTGGCAGCCCTGGTCATATATGGCGATTTCTCGCTAAACGTGGCGATTTTGAAACGTGTTTGGCGGTGGGATTTTCCATTTGGCGACTGGAGTTTTTTTTTTTGGCGATTTTTGATATTAACAAGGTTTCGTTTAAATGTGCTTAATTCCATTTCATACTATTGATACACTGAAATTTCCTGTTGATGGGATAAGCTATTCCTATGCGCATTTCACTAGTTGCTTAGGCCAGATCGTGAGGAAACTTCATCCAAAGATTTTAGAAAAACTAAATTAATTATACAAATAAAACTGTTAAGCGAATAAGAATTATAAACCCCAGTTTTACTTGTAACAATATCAAAGCTTAAACAAAAACAATAAACAGTGAGTTTATCTTTTCTTACAGTCCCAACTACAATTGGTTAATTTTTTCGGCAACTCTAAATGTAGTAAGTGGGTAAAGAAAAAACGGCCCTATGTTCCACAAGGAATTAAAGGATTACTTATATATACAGGGTCCGCCAAATAACTTTTTATTTTGAAAATGCTATAAAAAAAAACTACTGAATATTTTCTCAGATTTCTTTTTTTATTTGAAAGTACAATTCTTCCGGTTAATAATGGAAAATAATTTCATTCATATGGCTGCCTCGGCTGGCCATGCAGTAGCCTACACGATCGGTCCAATTTTTAAGCACATTATCGATTGTGTGCAGTTGTATTTCACCAATGGCTTCACGAATATTGTCCTTTAAAGCGTCAATTGTCTCTGGCTTGTCGGCGTAACATTTATCTTTGACGGCACCCCACAAATAATAGTCCAACGGTGTCAAATCGCAGCTCCGAGGTGGCCAAACAACATCAGCTCTGCGGCTGATAATGCGATCTTCAAAAACAGGGCGCAAAACATCGAGTGTAGCTTCGGCTGTGTGGCACGTAGCGCCAAATGTTGCCAATATCCTCTTCTTCAATTTTTGTAAACAAAAATTCGTTCAACATGGCGCGATAACGATCGCCATTGACTGTAACGGCCACTCCTTGTCCATTTTCGAAGAAAAATGGCCCAATTACGCATCTGGACCAAAATCCGAACAGTGACTCGTTTTGGGTGCAACGGCTTTTCAATCTATGCGTGCGAGTTTTCTGTGCCCCAAATGCGAAAATTTAGCTTGTCTACATATCCGCCAAGATCAAAATGAGCTTCATCTGAAAAGATGATTTTTTTTTGGCAAAATCGGCATCTTCTGTAAGTTGATCGCAGGCCCAATTAGCGAAGCGAAAACGCATATTTCCCAGCGTTGTTCAAGCGTATACACAACCATATTCGTTCAGCGGAAGGATACAACTAATTATCTGTCAAATCAGACATGACCTAAGTGCTACCATTCACGAAATAAGCACTTGTTGAAAAAAAAACGTTAGATGGCGGACCCGTTATAAAGAAAAAACAAAACATCCAATTTGGCGATGGAGCTCAAAAAAAATCTGACAACCCTGGCACTGCCAACGAAAAGTTAAATTTTTTTTACTTGTTTTAAGAATTTTGTACTTATTTTAAGAAATATTATATGATATTACATATTATTAACAGTTTTATTTGAATAATACCTTTAGCTTTTCTAAAATCTTTGGATGAATTTTCCTGATGATCTGGCCTAAGCAGCCAGAGAAATGCGGATAGGAATAGCTTATCCCACCAACAATAAATTTCAGTTTATCAATAGTAAGAATTTACGGTAAACGCTGGTTTAGTTGAACTAAACTTAAATTTATATGTAGTTTAAACTTAACAGCTGTAAACGAGTGTCACATGCATTATATGTAGCTTAAAAAATAACATGTGGTAGCACTACGATAAATGTTTTCAAATTCATTTGATCTGTATTGATAGTTAAAACGCTTAATTTTATGCGTTTAAAGATGGTTTATATGTTTACTGATGTATAGACTTGTTGGTATAAACAAATTTGAAACCAAAAAAAAAGTTTAACTTGCTCTGATTTATTAGCCTTTAAAAACATAATTGATACCGATTGTTTTTCTTTCTGTGTACTATCACATATGAACATGGGTTTATTAAAATGTAGCCCTGATCCAATGAAAAGCATAATTATTTAGAAAAACTTCAAAATATAATAACATTTTCTTTCGTAACATTTTAATAACAAATTGCATTCACACTATCACACTTTTACATATAACTTAATAATGCAAAGTGTAATAGTGTAAACTAGCCTCTAATGCATTGTTTTTCAAACTGTGGGTCGCGACCCATAGGGGCGTCGCGTAATAACATCAAGGGGGTTGTGAAGTTTTTAAAGTTTTCTCTGTTTGTCTGAAAGTATGAAACCAAGTAAATTAAGGCGCAATCTTGAAACTATGCATTTTGAATATATTGAAAAATCCATAGATTTTTTTCAAAGAAGACTAGAAGGTATTAAAAAAGGAAAACAAACATTTAAAAAACAGATTCTGTTCATTAAAAGCACTGTTTGCATCATACCAAGATTCCTATACAATTGCAACATGTAAAAAATCCGATTCAATAGGTTAAACCTGTTTTTTTGAAAATCAAAAGTATGTATTTTGTTTTCTGTCAAATTCACATCGAACCATACGTGCCCTGCCGAAGATTACACTGGCATCAAACTAGTACAAAATATCCAGGACTAGTTCTCAACTGTAAACTCTTCTATACCATCTCAATGCTCAAACTAGCATTGAGTTGAGTTGTTGAATGGACAGATGCCATTCTTTAATGCTACTTTGTTTTTATACCATATTTAAATTATTCAATTGAAACTTAAAAAAAACATTTTTTTCAATAATACATTTATAAATAAACTAGAGTACAAGAAAAGATTATCAATAAGCCAAGCAAAATTCTAGAGGTAAAGGATTAGATAATTCGCCACAATAACGACATTGAACTTCAATTATGTCCCAGAGTCAGGGAAAATATGAACCATCGCATAGAGGTATGCCACCGAAGCTGTGGCGAGCATTTGACCGATATTTTGTTTCACACATAATTGTTATAGATCCTTCTATAACAATAACAAATTCTTAGATAGTTCTCTGATTACTTTTTATTTGCAATTGATATAGTAACGTTTTAGTTTTAGGGTACTGTAAATAAAACAAGTGGTTTTAAACTAGTATATTACTGCATATAAATCATCTAGAAGGCTCCTATGACAATCCCATGTTAAAAACGAAAGTCCAATAGATAAAAAAAAATACAGTCTGAAGTAAGTAGCAACAAGTATATTTCTAACTAAATACTAGTTACTTTGTCTACAGAGACCCCCCCCCCCACATTGGCTGTGGACCGTTCGATAGTGAAACTGAAACATAAATTAACAGGAATACTGTGTGTAAACACTATTTACAAGAAAAACGTTTTTTATAGTTTTTTAAAAGTATCTATTATCATTCTTAATCAGAGTGCAATTAAATACGTATAATTTTTTTTAATAAATAGTTTCGAATTAAGACTAAAACTAATCTTTGGTGATGACATCTCAGTTATTTTATAAATATAGACACACTTATTATGTATGCAATTTATTTAATTATTTAATACGAGAATTAAAACTAAATTTAACATTAAATTACAGAGCGACTAGAGATGGATTAAAATGTTTATAAATTTTTGCCTAAAAAATAGGAAAAGGAAAAATTTTTAAGCCTTTTAACTTACAGCATTTTCGGCCAATTTCACCAAATTCAATTAAAACTAACTATTACCTTAACTTCCAGTTAACAGTACGTTTTGACAGTTATAACTGGCAGTTAATTATAACCAAACTTGGTGAAATCGGCGTAAGAAAAATTATTTAAAATTATTACAAAAGACATGACTAGCAATGATTATGTGGTATTAATTTATAATAATTACGAACTAGGTGGAACCATAATTATGAGAGGTGGTGGCTGTTGTTGTTGCTGCTGAGTCTGTTGGTCTTTGGGTCAGGCAACAATATCATTCGCTGGATTATAAGTAAAATAATTTAGATTGAATTCATCATTAAATAATACAGCATCTGAATCTTCAGTTACTGATGATGACGGATCATTATTTTGATGACCGTGCTGCTGATGATGATGGTGACGATGTTGATGATTGGATATTTGTATGCCCAATTCCATGGGATCAATTTCGGTAACATAATAGGGACCTGATGACGATGAATGATTGCTGTGACAGTGTGAGGAAAGAGTGGTATGAGAGGAATGCCGTAAACCACTTTCGTTAACAACTACATCTTTGTGTATAGGATTGAGATAATCTGTGAAATAAACATGAAAATTTGGTTATTTTTAAATAATTGAGTTTGTTGGAAACACAACTACTCACCATTGTCCAATAACACATCTTGATAGGTGCCAATTATTGTCTGATTAACCGATTGAACCTCGACCTCTCGGTGTATGCCATTTAAAATTTGGCCAGCCGTTTTACGCAATTCTTCGTCTGTCAAAAGATCATTGTAGGGCATTTCATGTAAAATGTGCCCCGCCGCCGAATCCAAAGATTGTATAGAATTTTGGTTTTGTAATGAGGCATCGTTGTTATTTTGTGTCTGTTGCAACATTTCCTGTTGTATAGCTGCTGCTGCCACCGCTGCTTCATCATATAAACATTGATCCTGTTGACAACCGACATGCGGCTTATGGTGCCCACCACCATTGTGTAAAAGGCGTTCTTTTTGCTGTTTTTTTTGGTGTTGTTGCAAGCGTTCGCGGTTGATGGATTCCATTTTAAAGAATAAATCTAAACGCTGTTTTTTCTGTAAAGGGTAAACATTTTGGATGATTATATGGAAGATGTCTATGTGAATATCTAATATGGGTTAATGTGACTTACATGCTCCCAGGCTAAAACATTTTCCGCCGAATCTCCACTTGATATTGTCCACAAATGACCAGCTCCTTGTGGTGCTTTATGACCTTTACGAAAATGGGGATTAATAGAGAGATTGTGTCTTACGGAATTTTTCCAACGGTCATCATTTGATTTGTAGTAGGGAAAACGATCACTTAAAAAAAAATTAAATAAATATAATTTAATATTAATAAAAAAACAGAATTTTTAACCTATTTCAAGATTTCATACAAAGTTTTAAAATCTCAAATAACTTTTAAGTCAAACAAAATAAGACAAGATTTAATACAAAATATATCGCCGGCATGAAATAACCTTCCACGGCATAGCACCTTAAACAAATTTAAATAGCCACCCCCCAAATGTTGGGGCCATGTTAAACAAAATGCCAATTTTAGAAATTACCCTAAAGGCATGCGAACTGACACTAAAGTAGTTTTGCGATAGGTTCATTGGTAGTAGAGACCGCTCCTAGTTCTAACACTTTATATGCATGGGACCTACCACAATTTTTGTCATTGGAGGGGGTTAATTGGCACCTAACAACTACCATTTGAGCCGTCACACATCTATTCTCAATGAACGTGTTTACTGTCAGTTACTACAATGCTAGTCCTTGGTTCCAATACAATTCCATTAAAGAAGTCCTAGAACAAATATTAAGACAACATTTTTAAATATTCCCAAAGAAAAATATCACACCAGCGGGTAACGCTGAGCCTGTTACAAAAACAGTATTTTTAAATAAATAAAAAATCCATTTTCCTTTTTTTTATAAAAAAATCATTGAAAGAAAATTAATACAAAATCTGATTCAAAACGTTTATAAATACGTAAGTATATAAATTTAAATGTTCTACATATTTTAGGGGTACATGTTTTTAACATTTTCAATTTAACATTTTTTTAAATAAAAAGTTTATTAAATCTAAATAAATACAAAATTTGGTAAATTAAAAAATCTGATTCAAAAAGGTTTATAATAAGTACATAAATATAAAGGGGTTTTCAACAAGAACTTTGCTTTTTATTTGTGGCAACACCAACAACATGACAGTTTTGACATTTAGTTTTTTGACGTATTCGTAGTTTTGGCAATTGTTACAATGAATTCAATTTCGTTCGAAAATCGCATTACAATAATAAATTAAATCCACTATGAAAATGGTAAATTCGTAAATTTCGTAAATTCCTGAAATTTTCGGACAACATAACCGTCCTTCTGAGACCGCTTTTAAGAGTTTGAGCCGACAGACTTTATACAAAATGTGCTAACACAAGCAGGACGGTGCCACATGTCACACAGCCAATGAAACGATAAATGTATTGCAAACCAAATTTCCCAAACGCACAGTTTCACGAACATCAGCTTTTAAGTGGCCAGCCATATCGTGGGATTTAACACCACTGGATTATTTTTTGCCAATCGAATCGAATATAGCCTTACAACTAAAAATCCGCGATGTTTAACGAAACAGACCCGCCATTTTACCAAAAGGTGATAAAAACTTTGGTGAAAAAAGCGACATCTGTCAGCGTGCTCGTGGTGGATTTTTGCCAGATATAATTTTCCATCCAAAATTTGCCGAACCTTTTGTTCTTGCTTAATACATCAGTACTCCTTTTTTCTTTCTGTTTGTTCTTATTTTTTTTCACAAGTCCCAGGACCAGTTCTGTTGGGACAAACAGAAATTTCCTGCAGCGGAAATTACATACCAACCAATTTTCAAAATGAAATAAGCCCCCAAACAATAACAGGGAATGAATGAAATGACCCCAAACAAAATCTCAATTTTATACTTTGGTACTAACTATTCTTCATTATCCTGACTGACATTAACACAAGCAAGTGCAGTTACGAAATATTCGGCTGTGCTGGATCTTTGATACCCTACTCCGACAGTTAGAATAGTTCCGGAATGGGCTCTATATGAAATCTATATAAAGTATTATTAATTTATCTTTATAAAAACGGGTTTCAGCATTAAACAATTTTTACGGTTTGGACCTTTATTAAATTATTGACCGACAATCAGAAAGTTGTATGCTTTTCTTTTCAGAAATTTGAACAAGCTTGAGTAAAATATCATGATTGGTAACAGTTTAAGCTGAACTTAAATGATTTTCAGGAGGGTAATTTATATTGGACCCATAGTAACTTATGAACGAATAATCCCAAAATTATGTAGAGTGATTTCTGGTATTAAAAACATAAATTTGAATGAATTTCAATACAGCGGTACAATTACGTTTAGCGTTTACTGTGAAGTACAGAAGACTGCTAAATATGGGATCTAAGAAAAATTATGGACCGTATATCACAAAATTGCATGACCTTTTTTCTGGCCATATGAAACTAAGTTCTGCTACGGTTTTGGGCGTCTTTAACTAATTTACCAGAGTGGGCTTTATATGGCGTATAGAGTAAATTATGGACCGATCATCACGAAATTTATAAGAGTGATTTCTAGTTCTATAAAACTAAGAAGTATAACATTTTATTATGATAGCATTATTTATTACGGGATTAGGCGTACTAAACTGTTTTCCGGGAGTAGGGTTAATTATAAACCGATATTCACGAAATTTAGTAGTGTGATTTCCAGTCAAATAAAACGAATTTGTGCAAAATCGTATATCATTCCGTGCATTATTACACCTTTTATGCTATTTTTTGTAACAACATTTTTTAGGGTGGTGGTTGTTCCACATTTTGATTCATAGCTCTGATCGTACTGAACCGATTTTGCTGGATTTCAATCCCCAACTGCTTAGGATAACTAAAAGCAATTTGACACCAAGTTTGTTAATTTCTTTTGAGTTTTTGTATAGTGAGCGTGTTTTCAACAGACAGACAGACAGATGGACATGGCTAAATCGACTTCAAATTACTCAAGGAGCCACGACCAAAAATTAAATAAAGAAGAAATTATTAAGTCAACTTTGTTATATCGTTAACATGAAAATATTTTTAAACACAAAAATAAAGCTGTTTTCAAAAGATGTTTTCGCTTCGAGACCATCTGAAACTGACTGTGTAAAAGCTCAAGCTACTTGCAAGACTTTCTGCTAGTGCTGGGACACTATCGATAGTACTATCGATATTATCGATAGTCTAAAAATATCGATAGGAAAAATAACGATATCGATATAACTATTATTTAATATAAAGCTATGAAAACATGTTACAGCAGCTATAATCACAGTTTCTTGCTGCAATTTAGAACATTACTGTTTAATGATGACTCGTTCCAAACGCAGCACCCTGTAAAATATTAACGGTCCTTAAATTGTTATTTATTTATTTCATATTTTGTCATTCCATTATTTTTCTTGTAACAAACCTAGCTTGTTAAATAATGTTGAAAATCATTTAACTCACTCTAGTTTTGATCGTCGTCGCGCAGACTTAACAAATCGTTTAATAAAAGAAAAGTAAATAACAAAAAAAACATTAATTAACACAAGTGAATTTAACAAACCCAACACAAATTGTAAATTTATAAAACAAAAAAAAAACAAGGAAAAGAAATTAAAATTGAACCTAAAGTGTAAATAAAAAATACAAATTAAAAATAAAAAAAAGTGTTTTATTTAAAGTCCACCAAAAAAGAAGAACCGTGTTACGTTTGAGGATTGAAAATCAAAATCAACCCCCAAACATTTGGTCCTTCGAACCGGATTATTTTTATAAAAATAAATAAAACGTGATACCTACCTACCGTGTGTGCAAATTTAATTTTACAAAAAATAAGTGTTTGTGACTCTAATAGAAAGTGTGACTCTGAAAATAAAATCCAAAAATTATTAAATTAAACACAAAATCAACCCCCAAACATTTGGTCATTTCGAAACGAAACATTAAGATTTTTATTAAAAAATTATTTAAATCATAATTGTGTTTAAAAATTAAAATTTTCAAAGTTAAAAGTGAACAAAATCTAACGGTACCCAAATTCCTTGGCGCAGTAGCAGCAATAACAACAGAATTATTGGCAGACACAACAACAACAACAGAAGGCTTAATAAACGCAGTGACACAAAAAAAATAAGACCCAACAACAACAAGTAAGTCAAATTATACAATACAACAAGAAATAAATATTCTTGCTTGTTGTATTACTCTTTAATTTTTTGCCGCTGCAATTTTTAAGATAAAAAAACCGTGACGTCACCATCCAAATAAATAAAAAACGAGTTACCATTGCGTCAATTTTTGAAAAATTAACCGGGGAAATTAAAACAATATTTGACTCAAAATTTTCAAGACACAATTTATTTTTATCGCTAGCAGGCAATTTTTTTGACTCAATTTTATTATTATTCTGACTCTTTTTCAATTTACAAATATGTCCCTGAAAAAATTCGTCAATTGCACAAACGACTTAGTCGACTTCGAGAAGATTCAAGCAGAAGCGCGTGCTGAAGATAATGTACACGCGTTGGAAATTATTCGAGTAGAATTAGACTCCATATGGACACAAGTAAAAAGATCATATGAAGAATGTAGGGACATAGATCAGGATGGTGATAAACCAATTGACAGGAAAAAATTACGGGAGCGATACCAAACTGCCCTAATGGCTTATAAAAATTGTCTTTCGTCAATCAACGCTGAAATCCATGCGCTTTCGGACACAACCATGGAAAAAGTTGAACGCCAGTCAAATATTCCAGTAGAAAGAGAGGTTTCATCAATAAGACTCCCTCCTTGCGACACCGACATCTTTTTTGGGGATTATAAATTATGGCCGAGTTTTCGTGACTTGTTCACAGCCATATACATTAGAAATCCTCAAATTAGCAATGTTGAAAAGCTTTTTTATCTGACTCAAAAAACCGGGGGAGACGCCAGAGATGCAATTACGCACGTCCCTTTAACAAACGACGGATTTATCATGGCTTGGAAAAATTTAGTTGACCGGTACGAAAATAAATGGATGCAGGTCAATGAGCAATATAAAATTATTTTGGATCTGCCTCATGCCTCTATAGACTCGGGAGCCTCAATTAAAAAATTACAAAGGACAATAAACGATTGTAGGCATACATTAGGCACACTAGGAATTGACACTTCAACATGGGAGTCATTTTTAATTTATATTTGCTCTCAAAAACTTCCCAGGGCCCTTGTTCAAGAATTTGAAAATTCTCGTGAAGATTGTGCCGAAGTACCCAAATGGCAAGAATTCGACAAGTTTTTGACTCACAAATTTAAGACCCTAGAATCAGTAGGCAATATTAAATCATTAAAGGACAAACCCATACATCCCAAGTCCGAAGTCGCAAAAAATACACAAAATAAAAGGAACATTAATTCATTCCAAACAAATATTGCGAAATCTGAGAGTAACAAACAGATCAAAAATAAACCCGTTAGAGGTGCTTATAATAACCCCATAACTTGCCAACATTGTAGCGAGTCACACACCCTACGATCATGTCCCACATTTTTAGAAAAAAATGTAAGTGATCGAATTCATATCGTAAGAGTCACAAATTTATGTTACAACTGTCTGTCGATCAGTCATAGTGTCAGGGAGTGCCCTAGTAAATACAGTTGTAGGCTGTGTAAACAAAAACACAACACTTTATTGCACAAGGCAACAGTGACCCAGCCTACAAACTTGCCACAATATAACGCTGACGAGCAACCAAGCACAAGTGCCGCAGCTCAAGCCCAATACATACAGTCCACTTCAACATCAGGTATTCCTAACTTTACTTCCCTGACCCTGCGCGAAAACATACAAACATCGACAAATCAAACAGACCGCGAAACGTTGCTTTTCACTGCTATCGTCGAAATAGAAACTAGAGGTCAAAGATACCAGGCTAGAGCCATCATCCACCCTGGATCACAATCAACCTTTGTATCGGACAAACTAAAAAACCGATTAAAATTACCCACTAAAAGAAACATAGTTCACGTTTCTGGTTTGAGTCAAACAGTTTCTGAAACCTCAACTAAAGCATGTTTGCTTAACCTTTGCTCACGGGTGGACACATCGTTTAAGTTAGAAGTTTGGGCCCCAGTTCTGAAGACCCTTCCCTCTAATTTACCACCTCAAACATTGGACATGCTAAAGCTCAGTGAGGCTGCAAAATTGCAACTTGCAGACCCTCACTTTAATCAAAGTAGACCCATCGACTTGCTAATAGGCCTCGACATAGGCCCATCGATTTATTGCATGGACACACCGATGCGTTCTGTTGGATCCCTTTTGGCACAAAAAACAGTATTTGGCTGGATTGTGGGGGGACCAACACCAAAAATTACTCAACCCAGAACAACAATTTCTTTATTGAACACATCGTCCCTTGACCGAATCCTCACACGCTTTTGGGAGGTGGAGGAAAACCCAAAACAGATTTTGAGGTCAGACGAGGACACTATTGTGGAACAGAATTTTCAACAAACAACTCGTAGAAACGACTCGGGAAGGTATATAGTTACCCTGCCCTTCAAAAAAACAGAAGAAATAGGCTCTTCTCGCAACATTGCCATGGCTCAGTACCTAAGAATGGAACGCACGCTCAGCCAAAAACCCGAAATAAAACAATTATATGACAACGTTATTTTAGAATATCTTGAGTTAGGACACATGAGAAAAATCGAACCCTCGGATATAAACAAAGCTCCAAACTATTATCTGCCGCATCACGCAATAATAAAACCAGACCGATTGACCACTAAACTTAGAGTGGTTTTTAATGCCTCTAGCCCAACGTCAAATAAGAATAGTCTTAATGACATTTTATATCCAGGACCCATTCTTCAACAAGATCTTGTCCTTTTGATAGCAAAATGGAGATTTTTCCGCTTTGTATTTAACGCCGACATTACAAAAATGTATCGTCAAATACTAGTCGACCCAACTCAAACAAAGTTTCAAAGAATCTTATTCAGAAAATCCAAAAATGACCCTATAGAAGATTACGAGCTTCTCACAGTCACATTTGGAGTTAATTGTGCCCCATATTTAGCCATCAGAACGCTTCTTCAGTTAGCTGAAGATGTTCAAATGACTCATCCATTAGCGGCCAAGATTCTCAAACAAAATATGTATGTGGATGACGTCTTAGCAGGAGGTCATACTATAGAAGAAGCCATCAGTGCTAGAAAAGAATTAACTTCTGTCCTAAAATCAGCCGGCTTTGATCTAATGAAATGGAACTCTAATGAGCCACAAGTCATTCAGGATTTACCTAGTGAGACTCTACTACCACTCGACTGGTTAAATCTGTCAGAAAATGACGGGACCAAGACTCTAGGGATAAAATGGAACATTTCATCAGACTCCTTTACATTCACAGCCCCAGATATACAAGTTAAAGAAGCGTATACAAAGAGGGAAGTTTTGTCTACAATTGCCAAATTTTTTGACCCATGTGGATGGATAGCTCCAATCATAATAGACGCTAAAGTAATCATGCAGCAAATATGGCTAGATAAAACAGACTGGGATGACATTTTAAAACCAATTTCTCAACATAAATGGAAAAAATTCGTAAACAATTTTCCCAATATTAAAACTATAAAAATACCCCGTTGGATTAAATATACACCCCTAAGTCACATCGAAATACATGGCTTTAGCGACGCTTCAGAAAAAGCTTATGCTGCTTCATTATACATTCGAATACAAAATGAAGAAACATCCATACACACAACACTTTTGGTATCCAAGACTCGAGTAGCCCCCCTCAAAAGCTTATCGCTACCACGCTTAGAACTTTGTGGAGCTGTATTGCTAGCTAACTTGGCATCAAGTCTATTAAAAACTTGTGAATTTCAAAATGTAGTAACCCACTATTGGACTGACTCGACAATTGTATTATCGTGGCTTAAGAAACCGCCATGTACCTGGAACACGTTTGTTGGAAATCGTGTGTCGGAAATAATACAAAAAGTCGGGACTCAAAACTGGCATCATGTTGACTCAAAAATGAATCCCGCTGACCTTGCAAGTAGAGGTTGTTCACCAAGTGAGTTAGAATCACATAGTCTATGGTGGAGTGGACCTTCGTGGTTAAAGTTGCCAAAACAGCAATGGCCATCCCCACGCCCTCCTCAGGATACAAATATAGAAGCCAAGACAATTAAAATTCTAACAGTCACAAACACAGACGACCCCTTAAGCCGATTTTCATCTCTACCCCGTGCCTATCGAGTCATAGCCTACATTTTACGCTTTGGAAGACCCATACCAAGAAGTCAAAGATCATCTATAGAACCAACTCCAGAAGAAATACAATCTGCAAAAAATCGCATCATAATTTGGACACAAAAAACTCTGTTTCCTGATGAATATACTGCTTTACTTCACAAGCGTCCAATTTCCCCTCGAAGTAAACTCTTAACCCTTACGCCATTTCTCGATCGCAATGGGATTATAAGGGCCAATGGGCGTTTAGCGCAGTCCCCAGCATTAACGTACAACGAACGCTGTCCAATTCTGTTGCCATAGGAATCAAAATTGGCCAGAATGATAACAGAATTTGTGCACAAAATTACTTTGCATGGAGGAAATCAGCTCATGACCCGATTGATAAGAACAGAATTTTGGATTTTTCGTCTTAAGCCCTTAGTTAAAACTGTCATAAATAATTGCAAAACGTGTGTACTTTACAAAAAACACACTCAAAGTCAGATAATGGCATCCCTGCCACCTGAGCGCACAACAATATCAAGACCCTTTACCGTTACAGGTGTTGATTACGCTGGACCCTTTAATATACGAAACTTCACTGGTCGAGCCTGTCTCATCACAAAAGGGTATGTCTGCATATTTGTATGCTTTGCCACTAAATCTGTTCACTTAGAACCAGTAAGTGATTTATCGACCCAAGCTTTTTTAGCTGCCTTTTCCCGCTTTATTGGAAGACGTGGATGTCCAGCAATCATATATTCGGACAATGGCACGAACTTTGTCGGAGCAGCAGAACTCATCAAAAAGGATCGTCTGGAATTTATAAAAACTCTTCAAACCCAAGTTACCCACAACTATAGCCATCAAAATATCAATTGGAAATTCATACCCCCTGGTGCCCCACATATGGGCGGACTCTGGGAAGCCGGTGTAAAATCCTTTAAAACCCACCTAAAGAAAATGATACCAGATATGAAATTCACCTTTGAAGAGCTGTCAACAATTCTCACTCGCATAGAATCGTGTTTAAACTCTAGACCCTTAAGTCCTGCTAGCGATGACCCAAATGACCTTAACCCATTGACCCCTGGCCACTTCCTTATTGGTACCCCATTATTGACCCCAGCCGAACCTGATGTGAGCAGCGAAAACCTGACCCTCATCAACCGCTGGAAACGCCTAAAGGTCATCTACCACTCATTTTGCCAAAGATGGAAATCCGAGTATCTGGCCGAACTACATCGCAGATATAAATGGAAGACTCAAAGGGACAATCTTAAAGTCAACGACATGGTGGTCATCAAAAACAACAACTTGCCACCCAACGAATGGCAAATGGGTCGAATCACTAAGACTCATATTGGAACTGATCAAAACTGTCGAGTTGTGGACATCCAGACAAAAAATGGGATCGTTACCAGACCCATTACAAAAATTGTGGTTTTATTTTGAAATATATTTAACATTTTTTTTAAAAAAATTTTCCCAACTAATGTTACACTGAATTCCTACTTACAGGTATGGCATCCCACAAAGCATTTCTAAGTTTCTCATCAACAGATTTGATTGCTGTCAAAATTCTCAACCCCACGACCCGCAAACTTGAATCGAAGTGAGATCCTAGATGTCATATCTGTCAAAATCATCACAACACCTTGCTACAGTGTATCCTGTTTTTTTGGACCTACGATAAACTGCACCAAGTCATGGGGGCCGGAATGTTTAATGATGACTCGTTCCAAACGCAGCACCCTGTAAAATATTAACGGTCCTTAAATTGTTATTTATTTATTTCATATTTTGTCATTCCATTATTTTTCTTGTAACAAACCTAGCTTGTTAAATAATGTTGAAAATCATTTAACTCACTCTAGTTTTGATCGTCGTCGCGCAGACTTAACAAATCGTTTAATAAAAGAAAAGTAAATAACAAAAAAACATTAATTAACACAAGTGAATTTAACAAACCCAACACAAATTGTAAATTTATAAAACAAAAAAAAAACAAGGAAAAGAAATTAAAATTGAACCTAAAGTGTAAATAAAAAATACAAATTAAAAATAAAAAAAAGTGTTTTATTTAAAGTCCACCAAAAAAGAAGAACCGTGTTACGTTTGAGGATTGAAAATCAAAATCAACCCCCAAACAATTACAATATTGTCAATGTTAACCAAAGGCTGGCTTATGCAAAAAGTGTGTGAAATATTGAGGTAATCAAACTATTGTAAAAAAGCTTTTTAACTGAAATTCAACTCATATAAACACATTTGCAAAAAATTGTTAATATAATTAAAACAATTTATGAAAAATATATTTTTGTTTAAACGTTAAATAGAACTATTTATTTACTTATTGTTTTTTTGAACAAAATATTATTTGTATGGGTTTCTTTTCAAAAAAATCTTTACGTTTTTTTAACTCCAGTTTTTAATCGATTTTTTTTTTGTAATAAAATGAATTACTTTAAAATAAGAAGAACATATTTTTTAAGTGGCACTAGGAACATTTTTCAAAAACTGTCATCTAAAATAATGTGCGTACATTCATACATACGTCTTATTTAAAAAATATTAGATTATACAGGTATAGATATGTATTTCAATTAAGTGATAAAAACAACGAACTGTAGCCTGATAAAAAATTAATTAAAGCTTTCCTACTCAAGTACAAACATTCAGTCGATAGTAATATCGATAGTGAAATCTGAACCATCGATAAATATCGATAGTATCCCAGCACTACTTTCGGATATTTCTTCGACATTTTTGTTAATATAACATATACACTACTGGCAAGTAATTACTTGCATGTGGAAAGGTAGGGTTACCAATATTGAAAGCTTTTGTTAGCGAAGCCGTTGTTTGTTATACCATAGATGAAAAAATACTAGCGCCTGGTCGAAGACCCAATTTTATAACTTTTCGCGCGATTTTAAAACCAAAAACTGTACAATTATTTGGGATATTAAAATCAAAGGTGCTTTTAAATTCTGGATTTTAAAATTCGCGATTTTAAATTCGGCATACGACCCCAACCCAAATATATTTTTTTCGGTTGGAGTCATATTCCTGATGCTTAAAATCCCGAAATCAAAATCTCGAATTTACAAACCCTTAATTATAATATCCCAAATAATTGTCAAGTTTTAAGCTTTTAAAATCGCGAGATAGATTGCATGTGTGTCCTCTTCAACCTATCGCAAATATTTTACCCTCTGTTATTTCATGTCGCCAATATTTGTATAATTGATGCTTATGTTATTTATAAACACGCACTATTGTGTTAATAAATTAAAAATTAGTGTTATTTAATTTTTACAAAAACAAAAATTTAGGTTAAAATATTTTGGAAACAATTCCTAAATATTCCACACTAATTTTTTTTGGATTTTCAAAGAATATTTTTTCCTGGAATTACCGGAAGTTTTTTTTCTTAAAGAACCCCTAATATATAGGAAACATTACATGGACTCGTTAAAATATTATACATACTTAGCCCATTTTTTTGGATTTTCAAAGAATATTTTTTCCTGGAATTACCGGAAGTTTTTTTCTTAAAGAACCCCCAATATATAGGGAACATTACATGGACTCGTTAAAATATTATACACACTTAGCCCATTTTTAACACCCTAAAAAAACTTATGCGTGGAGAATATTTAAGTCAAATTGAAGAGTGCTATATTCGGCTGTGCCTTCACAATGCTGCGATAAGAGCAGAAAATTATATGAATGCCGTTCTTTAGATATAAATAAATCTATTTTTTTCCACGCCAACTTCCCAATGACGCCCACAATTTTTCCCGTTGTTGTGTATTGATAACCAAGATACTTGTAGCTAATTTGGAAACTTTGGCTCTTTTCGTTCTCCAGGTATAAAGAAATTTATAATGTGCTTGTATGGGAATTGCCTCGCCAACTTCTCTCATTTCTTCTCTCATAAAGACACTTAAACCTTATTTGAAAACTTTGGCTCTTGTCGTTCTCCAGATATATAGAAAAAAAGAAATATAAGAAACAACAAAAGAGGGATTTATAGGTAAAATAAGAGGGAGTCGTGGTTTTTCGCTCATGTCTAAGGTTTTTATGGAATAATCTGGCTGAATTGCAATAGCAAGGTTTAAATGAGCATATCTACCAAGTCCCCATCATATCTGGGGTGTTCGCCTTCATATCAGCAGACGGATGGTCAACTGGATTTGATTCATGATTTTGGTGTACATTTTTTTTCGAATTCAAAAAATATTATAAATTGTTAAAGGGTATTCATTTCAGTTTTTTTATTTGTTGGAAAAATGGAAAAGTGGAAAAATGTAATTTTTGTTACAACAACCACAAGAAAAAAATTCCACCAAAAGTTACATTTTTATCACACTATAACCAAGTGTAAAAAAGTCAGGATAAAAAGATGTAATCCACTATAAACGTCAAACGAAATGATGTTGCCATTCATAAAAAATTGCTAATTTTTAATACAAAGTACGAAAAATTACATCTCTTTTTATAAACTCTTGAATTGTACAACTCTGATTTTAAAAATTAAAAAAGAATTAAAAAAAAAATTAAATGAATGAAGTAAACATTTCAGCAATTTAATATTTCAAAGTTTATATTGTATTGTTTTCATGAAAATGTATCTTCACATGCCCTTATTTTCGTAAATATTATCAATTTTAGTTAATGATGTGACAATTAAATAAATTAATTAATTCACTTTTTACACTTATTTGGCATATTGAAAATATCAATTACTTCCACGAATAATTTGGCAGATTTCTTTGACAGTTTGTACTTTTTACAAAAAAAAAAATAAAATCAAACTCGATCACGTCATTTTTTCCATTTTTCCATCCAAAAAAAATTTGAAATGAATACCCTTGTAGTGTTTGAAAAAAATTAAACAATTAAAAAAGAAAAAGCGTAAAAAATGGAAGAAGCAGAAACAATAAAAATACTGGAATACTTATCTGAAATTTTTGTAAATTAATAAGATTATTGATTTTGTGTAATTTTCAAGAAACTTACGATTGAATATTATTAAAAAAAAATGTTTTAAAACAATCACAAGTGCATGCATCTTTGAATATTGTCAAATGGAAGGTGCGTTGTTTAAAAATTGGTTTTTAAAAATGCTGAAAATTGAAGGTGCCAGCAAAATGGGTGGCTCACGTCAAATAAGTGCAACTATGCACAGTAAAAAAATTGACATGAATACCTTTGGTATAATATTTCAGTCAAAAATCGAATAATAGAATTAAATAGTGACGGAATATATAATTCACTCAAAATGACAACAGAACAAAAATCAAGTGAAAAAAGGTTGCCAGATTTTTTTTAAATTAGTAATGATAACAAAAAATTACAAACTGTTAAAAAAAATCGCTGAAATAATATAAATGGTATAAAATAGCCAAGTAAATCGCCAGTTATATCAAAAATCGCCATAAAAGTCGCCAGTTGCCAAATGGAAAATCCCACCGACAAACGCGTTTCAAAATCGCCACGTATGGCGAGAAATCGCCACATCTGACATCCCTGTGCACAGCGATGGCTGCATGCAATTTTTTTTGTTTTTCCTCTTCTCTTTGATTCGCGTGAATCAAACTGTTGTTGTTTTAACCCAAAAAAGTTGAAACCGATTGCTGCGTGTGACCATATTGGCATCTTCAAAACGGAAAATCATGCGCATGTCGTAATCTTTATTTTTTTTATTCTTGGTCTGTGATTTGTATTACATTCTCGATTCCGATTGTTAAAATGTTCCCGCTGGGAATCGTCCGAGTGATTCTCTTTGTAAAAGGAAAATATCTGAGCCAAATTTGTTCCTTTTATGGGAGCAAAACCATTATTTCAGAGAGAAATAAAGAGTTTTTTTACTAATATTATTTAAAGCTATTGAAGTTGAACTTTTAAAAAAAAAAAGCTAATACGAAAATGATTAAAAGTTTAAAAAAAATTAAATGAGCCAAATGGGCATATAAAATGCAGAATGGTCTATCTGACACACTCATTTCTATAGAACAGTTTAATCGAAATTCGCCCTTGGCCCTAAAAAAATAAGTTGTGTTGCTGTCAGGAAAATGGGAAATTAAACCTTTCAATATTTTTTTCAATTTCCGGGCCTTAAAAAGCAATTTTCCATCAAAACTAGAAATAAAAAAACGGGAATTTCTCATGATGTAAAGTTCCAAAACGCTTTTCCTAATGTATACAAAATTCATGCATAAACATTTAATAAAAAAGTTTCCCTTTATGTCCACTAAGAAATCCCATTAATATAAATCACCTTTAAAATTGTACATTAAAGTGTCCTTATTTAAAAATCCTGCATGTATGTAAAAATGTAAACAATGTCCTTATTTTTCATTGGCCATTGGATTTAATTTCTTATATACAACTTAAATACGTATACACTCACACTTTTATAACTTACCTTGTGCATGTTTTGCATTAAATTTACAAATACGTACATAAAAACTCATTTCCCATACAACCGTGGAGCCCATTAAAACTTTTTGACCAGTAGCAATTAAAACTTTTTCCATACAATTTTATATACTGCTACACGTTTCACATAAATTTCAAACAAAAAAAAAAAAAAACTTTTCTTTCCTTCAAAAATTTTTTGTTCTGTTTTACTTTTGCCACACGACAGGTAGTTTTTCCTCCCAATTTTCCCATGCTGCCATAAAGCTTACAGAAGCAATTTAAATGTGAATAAAAAAAAACAAAATATAAATTCAAACTAAAACGGAAAGGACATCGTGTGTAATGCGCACGCTCTCCAAGAATTGTAAATCAAAAAGCTGAAAATTACTGTACAGTCGGTATTTTATATACAAACCCATACAAATTTACAACTTTAGCTCAATATATTCAAGCAAATCATGTATCTCAAAACAACCCTCATATTTAATTTCATGTTTCCCATTAAAAGCACGCAAAACTTTAGCAAAGGGGAGGTGGGGGTTCATTTACCACCACCATAACTATTGCCGCGGGGTTGGGGTACAGCCAGTATGTCATTGGTTTGTAAATCATCATTTATATAGCATGGGTTAGGACCAACCAATCCTTCCCCCTTGTAGCACTATCCAAAATGAATTTCTCATTTAATTTTTTTTTTGACAATAAACATGAAGTAGCACGCGACCATTTAGATTTTTTTCCAAAAAAATTTTTTTGGAGAAGGAGAACTAAAATTGAAGAAATAAAAAAAAAGTTTAGCTGGAGAGGTCATAAAATATCAGGTCGAATTTAAAAGACCTCATTTTGTTTTAAATAAATAGAGAAACTTTTTAAGAAAGTTCTAATGAAAACATTGTAAAAAGATTTAAGATTATACGATATAATCTTAAGTATAGATCCATCTACATGGTTAAATATAAATCTAACTAATAGACTTATACACAGTTTAAGTGGGCTTGAATTTCTTAAAACATCTGTATAGCCAAGACTTTAGCCATCAGAGTGGGATTTGAAACACTAGAAAATAGTCTTAAAAATCTTAAAAAATTTGTAGAAAACTTTGTAGCTACCAAAGTTTAATATAAAATTACATTAAAGCTTCCACAGCTTTTGGCATTAAACATCTGCCGGCTACTAGGGTTTTATATAGAAAACCTTAAAAATCTTAAATACCAATAGAAATTCTTGTGGCTACCACAGATTTTTATGAAAAATCTTGTGTTTAAGAAAAAATTCGGGTGATGAGAGAGGGCTTTTGAAACCCAAACAAAATTTTAATGTTTTTTGTGACATCTAAAAATTTAAAACTTCCAACATTGTTGATGCTTAATCTTGTGCCTATAAAAATTTTCTTTAAAAAATCATAAGGCTACTAAAATCTTCTCTCAGAAAATTCTGCGTATATCAAACTTTTTTTATAAAATTGCTTATCTTAAATGTTTTTATATATATGTATATACAGTATTTATCGGATATAAGAAACTTAAAAAATCCAGGAAAAGAGTTTCTTATAAGCGTTTCTTTCTTATATACAACTATTTTATATAAGAAACTTATTTCTTATATAAGTAGCTATGGCCATAAGACTTTCATATTTTGGTTTTTTGTCTCTTTTTTTGTTACAAAGGCTCATCACCTGACAATTTTTTGTTATAATAAACGTCAAACTTCATATAAAAAAAAACGCTGACAAAAATTTTAAAGTTTTTTTTATATGGACTTTGACGTTTGGTTGACAAAAAATTGTCAGGTGAAGACCCCATGTTAACGTTTCTAACTTTTAAATAATTATTGTCTATGGCTTTTGAGTTTTTCACTATTTTAGATAACGTTGAAAGTCCAATATTATATTTTTTTGCGATTTCGCTTCTTTTGATACCGTTTTGTATTTCTTTTAAAATTTCAACTTTTGTTTTTATTGACAAAAAACACAAAGCTTCTCATTAGTACCAGGTCGCTCATCTATAACTTTTTCGCCTTCACGCTGCGCATGCTTTTATAACCTTACTTGCGCTCTACGTTTCCATTTTCATGTAACGATTTTTATACAGCAGCAGCACAAGTAAAAATAAAATTTAATTTGTCAAAATCAGCTGATTTGTTCGAACGCTGCTTGTGACGCTTACAAAAGTAGAAAGTAAACCTACTTTTCGCCTCAAGGCATCTACGCTTTTGTGCATGTAACTTACTACGTATAACTACACAGATTCTACTTTTTGACAGCTGCGTATGCTGCGAAAAAGCGAGTAACGCGTGGTGTGGACCTCCAGCTAAAAAAAAGTAAAAAAAAAATTTTGTTCTTGTTGTAAAACTGTCAGAAAACAGTGTTGTCCATGAAAACTACATAAATTCAGTGTTGCCGTTGGAAGTTTCTTATATAAATTCTTTTTCTATACATTTTGTGATTTTGGTGTTTAAGAAACATTTTCTTTTATCAGTTTTTTTCTTATAAGCGTTTTTCTTATATGAAACCTTTTTTGTTAGAAAAATCGCAAAAAAGACATGGTGTTTTTAAAAATGTTTCTTATAAGCGTTTTGTTCTTATATGCGATGTTCTTATATCCGAATAATACTGTAGTATGTTTATATGTAGCTGATGCTAAATATACATCCAGCTACTTTTAATTAAATTGGCTTAAATAAATTAAATTAAATGAAAATTCTTATGTAATATTAAGGCTTTTTTTTGAGTTACAAGTTCGACTTACTGTGCATCGAAAATCTTTTGGCGGGCACATCTTTCTATGATAAATCTTTTAGTACCCAAAGATTTTATTTGACAATTTATGGCTACCGCAGTTTTTATTAGAAACTCTTCGGGCTACCAAAATTTTTTAAAAAACCTTATGACTACCAACGTTTTTTGAAGATCTTGTAGCTACCAATACTTTCTGTAGTCCGTCATTCGGATAGTGTTCCATTAAAAATTTTGTAGCTACCATAGTATTGTTTCATAAAAAAATAAAGTGACTAACACAATTTTTATAAGAAAATCTTGAGCCTACCAAAGTTTTCTTAAGAATATATTGTGACTACTTAATTTTTCTTTTAACAATCTTAAGGCTACCAAGGTTTTTAAAAAAAATTTAGTTTTCTTTATAATTTTGAGCTTTTTTCAGATTTCAATAACGAATGTTATAGTTTCAGTTTATATTAATTCTCTTTCACTTATAAAAAATATCTTCATAAACTTTTAGCGCCAAATATTAATGTTTTTTGCTTTAAGCATTTGCGTGCGGTTAATTATTCTTAAACCATAGTTTGTACATATGTATGTTTATCAGTTCATACAGATGTATAGATATTAAAGTTAAGGGTATTAGTATACATACTTATATATATTTCATAAAATTAATTAAATACAAAATTGCTAGTTTCTTTTTTTTTAATATTTGTTGCTGTTTTTAAAGCGTACTTTGCTATAATATTTTAAAAGAGCTTTGATAATACGTAATAAATTAAATATTTTAAGTTTTGCTGTATCAAATTATGATAGTAGCTTGATCTTTTATAGAAACAGCCAGAATATTACCATTAGAAGACTAAAATATCTGCAATTACACTAATATACAAGGAAAAGTATCCGAAATAATTTTAACTAATTTTTGCTTCTCTGTCGAATTGATAAGTAAAATTCATTTATTAGTTTAAGTTTTTACGATTCGAATTTGTCGAAAGTACCCACATTTAACTTCATAGTGTTGATATTTACTTAGTTAGTTGATATCAAATATCCAAAATATTGCGTTTTAGTGATCTTTTCTCTATAATTAAGCGATAAAAGTGTTAAAAGTAAAAAGTATAATAATTTGATAGCAAAATGTCTCGAAAATGTGTTAATAATCCCGACAATTTTTCTTTTATTTGCGGTGAGGTTATATTTAGTAAACAAAGGTGTTGTATATCGCCTATAATAAAAAAAAGCCTATTATAACTACTTTAACGAAAACATCAAACACCAAGATAAAAGCTGGGTTCCACATTTCTGCTGCAATCCATGTGCTACATGTGTGAGAAATTGGCTGAATGGCAAAAAAACCTCATTTCGTTTTGCAGTGCCAATGCAGTGGCGAGAAACGACGAATCACGTAAGTGATTGTTATTTCTGTGTGGCCTCATCGTCAGTCATTGCAGCCTGGTGGTAAAAAAAAAATGTGCAAAATAACCCTTTAGTTGACCGACAAAAAGTGTTACTTCCACCACTGCACATTAAACTAGGACTTATGGAAAATTTCGTAAAAGCAATGAACAAAAATGAAACTGCTTTTCAATACCTTCGCCAGAAATTTCCAAGATTAAGTGAGGCTTAGATTAAAGAGGGTATATTCGTTGGTACCCAAATAAAAAAATTATTTAAAGATAACACTTCGACTCTATTTTGGAAGGTAAAGAAAAAAAGCCTGGGACAATTTTCGCCTTGTGACAAAAAACTTCTTCGGAAATAAGAGGAGTGACAACTACGCGGAACTTATTGAAAATATGTTATTATCTTACCAACAACTGGGTTGTAACATGTCCCTGAAAATCCACTTTTTTACAATCTCATTTGGAATTTAGCGATGAAACACGGGAACGCTTCCACCAGGACATCGCTAACATGGAAAAACGATATCAGGGCAAGTGGAACATTTCAATGTAAGCGGATTATTGCTGTCTATTTATCGAGATGCTCCAGAAGCACATTACAATAGGGCAGAAATGGTAACTAATTTTAAAATATAATAGTTATTTTTTTTTTTTTTGTTTTTCTTTTTCTTGTTGACATAAATAGTTCAACAAAATAACCACAATTCTAATTACAATTCTATGTGTACATTTGTCCTTCAAGTTGTGCTGAAAAAGGTCAACAAGAAAAAGAAAGACAAAATGAAAAAACAAAAAAATGTACTTTGGACTTCAAGAAGAATTCTTGACATAAGTACGGAAAAAATAGAAGTTAGGAAAAACATGTAAAATCAATTAAAATGGATAATCATTCAAAAAAGCAAATTTCGATCTACCAAAGGTTAAAATACAATTTGGTTTAAGGATTGATGTTTGACTATTGACGTCAGCAGTCGTCGATGGCTGCGAGTGTAAGACGGCAAATCCATCTGAGGAGATCGAGTGGTTGCGATCGAAACATGTCATGGTAACCAGCCGCCTGGGTTCGAATCTCAGGTCAGTCAAGAATGAATGATTATCAATAACAATTTTAATTAATTTTCATGTTGTAAAAATTCCTTTCTTTATAAAAAATAATTTAATGAAAATTAAATTTGATGATAAATAAAAAAATTTACTTACCCTAAAAAATACTTTTTGAAAATCAAAATTTGTATACTAGTCAATAATTATTGACTTGCAACTGACCGGCATATGTTTTTTATAGAAAATAGTTATAGCCGAAAGATTTTATATATTGAATTTTACATTGTATGTTCCCTCCTGCTTTTTTTTATGGAATTGTTTAATTTTCTATAAACAATTTTTAAAGTAAATTGGGGTAACAAATAACCTTATGATTTTCTGCGAAAAAAAATGTGGTAGCCTAGTGGCAGCCTCATGGTTTCCCACCGAAATTAGTGATAGCTCTATGGTTTTATTTAAAAAATTCCAAAAGCATTTTGTTGTTCTATAAAATATTGTAGTAACCATCCTCTTTTTTTTAGAAACGTGTAGTCACATTTAATTTAAGAGAAAATTATGGTAGTAATATGATTTTCTGTAGAAAATAGGATTAGCCTAATCGTTTTGTATAGTTAATTTTGGTAGCTTTTTGATGTTCTATGAAAAAGTCAAGTAACTTTATTGTTTTCAAAAGGAATTATGATAACTAAATAAAAACAAAACTAAAAATAAAGTTGCTAGTCTATTGTTTTTTTTTAGGAAATGGTGGTATTCTTTAAAAACTGCAGCAGTATCTTATTTTCAATAAAAACTTGCCGTCATATTCAATAGTAAATTTATAAAAAATCGTGGTACTTAAATTGTTTTTTCTATGCTTGCAGATCATCAATAGGTAAGAGTTGGGGACTCCGGCCGTCAGTAGTGGGATGGCTGTACACTTCGGTGGTTAGACCCATTCTTACGTATGGATGCTGTGTTTGGTGGGAGTCATTGAGATTGGCTAGTCGAAGGAACCTTTTGTCTAAGGCTCAGAGGTGTGCTTCAATTGGCATGACAGGTGCCATGAGATGTACTCCTCTGGCGGCCCTGGGTGTCATTCTGCATCTTCTACCTATTGAGCAGTATGTGATGGGAATGGCAGCCAGGAGCCTTCTTAGGCTGAGGGAGTTAGGATTGATGGGGAATGTCACACAGGGTCACGCACGGATCCTTGGTGAGATTGAGGCTGGGGGCTACTGCCTGGGATTGCCCGGCTCTACTGATTACGTGAGCACCAGGGTGGATTTTGGGCGGGTGCCGGAGGGAATAATGCCTACTAGGGAGAGCTGGTCGGGTAGGAGCAGATTATTTGATGGATTTGCTATATTCACTGATGGCTCGAGGATGAGGGGCAAGGGTGCGGGGGTCTACATTGAGGATCTGAACATCAGAATGTCATATAGGCTTCCCGACGACTGCAGTGTTTTTCAGGCGGAGGTTCTAGGGGTCTTGAGGGCCGTGGGACTGATGAGGGACAACATTGATAGGGGCTCGGAGGTCACTATATATGTGGATAGCCAGGCAGCTCTTATGGCTGTGAGGTTCTGTTATGTGAAATCCAGGCTGGTTGATGATTGTAGGAGGGCTCTAGGGGGAGTCTTAGGGGAATATGCGTTGAGGCTATGCTGGGTGCCGGGTCACTCCAACATAATCGGCAATGAGGTGGCTGATGAGTTGGCGAGACAGGGCTCGGAGATGGAGGATCCTGACCGAGTGGAGGCAGTTAGGCCTCCAATTGGCTTCCTCTTTGGAAGGATCACGGAATGGATTCTGGATGCGACCAACCGGGCCTGGGGGCGCCGAATGAACAGCCGGGTATCAAGGACACTGTGGCCGGTACTTAGGAGGTCCGATTCGAAATCGCTGCTGGGCAAGAGTAGGGTCTGTGTTAGGACCTTGATCCGATCCGACTTATCGGATGTGTGTGGGTTGTGTGAGGACCCGGAGGAGCTAGAGACGGTTGAGCATATTCTGTGCCACTGTCCCAGGCTCCAGAATAGCAGGCTGAGGTGGATAGGCAGTAGATTCCTGGGCGAGTTAGGGGACGTCTCGGGGTGTCGACTCGAGGGTCTTATAGGATTCGTAATGGGGATGACCTGGCTGCGCGAGAGGAAACGGGGCGCTGTCCGCGCGTAGTGTGAATTTTGGTTTGGTCTTTGCTTTATTTCTATATCTATTTTCTGATTCTCGGGCTGTCATTCTCTTTTTCATCTACCTTTTCCTTTTCACCTTATCTGTCCTAATTAAGGCGTCGCAATCAGGCCTGCCATATTTGCCGATTTATCGGCATTTTGCCGATTTTTGCCTCTAAATTATTAAAGTGCCGATTTGCCGATTTTTGCTCAAAAAATGCCGATTTTTTGATAAACATCTTAACCAAAGTAACTTTTTGTTGGATTTAGTACAATTTATTAATTTTGGGTACCATTGAAATGCTTGTTTCATTAAAAAGAGAGAACTGTTATTAATTTAGCGCTTTTGCTAAGAAAAAAAGGTTAGATTTGTCCTATATTATATGCAGTGTTTGTTACGTATGTTTACCCAACACACACATGTTGCAATTGTAAAGAATAAAAGAACTTGATAAAAAAAAAAAAAAAATATCAGCAATTTTTTGGCAAAAGTTAAAAGAAGAAAAAAAAGGCAAATTAAAAATATAAAGTACATACTTTATATTTGAATTTGGAAATAGATTTTTACTTACAAAAAAGTTGAGGCAAGTTAAATTCAAAATTCACTTTTAATGAAGAAACTTAAATCAAACAATTATTTTTATAAGCGCATTTGAGGATGATGCAAGTTTATCCGATAACCAATCTTTTGTAAGAAAGTCAAGTAAATTAACAAACTTTTTGGGAACAAAATTTAGATTTAAAAGTGAGAATTCTCCTGGTTCATTTCCAACAATTTCACATTCTTCCGCCAATGTGGAAAAATGTTAAGCCAAGTCAACCTTAATGAAACGAAATTTTAATGTACCATGCAAATTAATCTTTGCATAGAATTCATCATTCCAAAAATAATTTAAAATTTGAAACTATTTTCATGCTGATATTAAAATTAAGGATTTAATAAAAATGTCAAGCTCATATGAATCTAAAATAACAAAAAGTACAAAACTTTAAAATAATTTACCCTAAAGTACAGAATATACGTATAAATTTTTGTTTCTAATTACTTACAATTTATTTGTAAAACGTTTATTTTTTGTTGAATTTTATGCTATTAGCATAAGATAATGCAAGGTGTGGATTAAACTTCACACCAGCCTTTCTACCTACCTACCTACCTAAATTATTTTCAATTAAAATTTAAGGCAGCCTCATGATTTTCCATAAACAATTTGTGTTAACCTAATATTTTTTTAGAATTTTTAGCCAAATGATTTACCACGTATTATGCTAAAACTGCATACGTATTTTTATATTTCATAAAAACTTGCTGTAGCCTTCTCATTTTTAATAAAAAGTTATGGTTTTCATTTAAAACTGCATTATTATTTTTTTCTCATAAAAACTTTCAGTGAATGTCACATTTTTAATAGAAAGATATGGTAGTTACATGATTTTCTTTAGTATATTGTGGTAGCCTATTGACGTTCTACAAACAATTATAGAATCATTATTTTTTTTAATCAATAACTGTGGCAATTGAAATATTTTTTATTAAAATTTGTGGCGGCCTCATGATTTTCTACAAAAAAAAAAATTATGGTAGCCGTCTGATTTTTCATAGAAAGTTGTAGTTGACCCAAAACTATTTTAAAAAACAATGGCAGCTTTATGGTTTCCTATAGGTAATTCTGTTACGATTCTTATTTTCAAAAAATAATTCTAATAGCCACATGATATTTTAAGGTAAATTTTGGTAGCCACGATTTTTTTTTTAGAAAAGAGTTTTTATACAAATAACTGTTAATCCTATATTATAGAAAATAGTAATATCCCTTTGAGTTCCTATTAAAATTAATGATATTCGTAAAATTTTCTATAGTTGAATTTTGGTAGCCTCAAGATTTCTTATTAGAAAAGATTTTTTTAAACAAATAACTGTTTTTTGAAATGGTTTGTAGCTGCAAATTTTCTTTACACAATACAATTTCAATTCTATACAATATTTATATGTAGCAGTAAAAAAATTCTCTTCCAATTAATTGCAATATATTTTTCTTAAAAAAATATATGTAAATATTAAGTTTCTAATTGCATGCCAAACTATTATGGCTATTTTTCCTTGTCATGAAGGTCGTTTTCAACATTTTCCCAAATGAATAAAAAAGTCTATTAACTGTTTTTTACTTGTATTATAATTGGCTGTAGCAGGCAACCATTAAAAAGTTTTATTTCTAAAAAGAAAAAAAAAGTTAAAACTATTACAACTTTTTATCCAACTCATAGGCTATTCACCAATGAAAAACATTAAAATAACTCAGGAAAGCAACCCAAGAAGGAGCAAACCATTTTTTTCTCATTATAAAGACTATCGATTATTAAAGGCTTGACGAACTATGTTGGTTTAAATTACAAATTGGTCTCAAAATTTAAAATAAAACATTGTTCTTGTATTCCCTAAAGTCCCCATTCGCTAAAGTTCTAGGGTTAACACTTCAAAACTCTGGTTAAATGAAAAATATTACCATTTAAAAAATATGATGAGTGCTTTTCACGGTTTAAGGAAAAACAATGGAGAATAGAAAAAATTATGACGGCCAAATAAGATTATTTTTATTACCAAAAAAAAAAAATTTATAATTTATGAACTCCCTTTGTAAAATTTTGTTCAGTAGTGTAAAGAGACTATAAACTATGAAACGACTACTTGGATTTACAAGTATCAAATGTTTTGAATTTGTTGTTGTAGCTTTCCAACTACCACTACAAACAACAAATCCTACGCCTGCATGATGTTACATCTACAATATATTCTTTCATTTTTGAATAATGGACTGTCTGACTGGTTGGTTGGTGGTACATGTTACTGAGTGGTACGAAAAACCAAAAATCGTCAGTGCGGCTGGTTGGCTAAAGAAATGAGTGAATGGTTTGCAACAACAGAATCATATCGAACTAAACTGGGCTGAATAAAGTATATAGAGTAGAATAGAACAGACAGCCAATCAGGCAGACTGACTGACTACCAGCCACTTAAAATACTTATCAGGGCTTTTTTTTTGCAAAGAAGTTAAATAAAGATTACAAAATTATAACTATCCATGAGGTAATTTATATGGCTACTAGGCTAAAAATGCCATACATTATAAACATTCATTATTAGTTCTTTCTACAATATAAAATGTTACACATATGTGGTAGCAAGTCTGAAAAACTTAATTATTTTTTATAAAAAAATGTAGCAGCTGTTTGCTTCACTTGACATACATAATTATGGTAACAAAAATATGTTAGCAATAGGATTATTTGTAGACAAATGTTGGTAAACGAAACTTAAGCAGCCACAAGATTTTCGATAAAAGTTTTTGAAGAGTTAATAGAAAATACTTTGTTAGCCAGAAAAACCATTGTAACCGGCTAGAGAAAAAATTTTAAATAGCCTATATATTTTCTATAGACAACTTTTGTAGCCGCAGGATTTTCAATAGAAAATTTTAGCAACTGCAAGATTTTCTATAAAAAAATTTTAAGCCTTGAGGTTTTTCATAAAAATTCCGTAGCTACAAGATTTTCTGTAAAAAATTTAAGTACCCATAAGATTTTCGTAAGAAAACTAAAGTAGCTATAAGATGATAAATTTTAGTATTTGTCGTTAGAAAACTTTGGAATGTGCATGATTTTTTTTTCATAAAACTATTTCTGAAAAAAAAACTTTAGTAGCTATTATTTTCTGAATATAAAACATTGGTATGTACCTTAAAGATTTTGCATAAAAAAATACTGTTACTACAATATTTGGAATAGAAACTTTAAAAAAATAAAAGTGAGGTAGCTGCAAGATTTTCCATATTAAACTTTAGTAGCTATTAGACTTTCTATAGTATACTTGGTAGCCGCAAGGTTTTCTTTAAAGTACTGTCGTAGATACAAGATTTTATATAAAAAAAATTTGAACCTTTGGATTTTTTTAAAAGTTCTGTAGCTACAAGATATTCTATAGAAAGCTTAAGTAGCCATAAGGTTTTCTTAAGAAAACTTAAGAATTGACAAGATGTTTTTTGAACAATTTTAGTATTCGCAAAGTTTTTCATTAGAAAAAATTGGAAAATACATGATTCTTCATAAAAAAATTTCTGAAAAAAACTCAAGTAGGCACAATTTTCTCTGAATAAAACAGTAGCTTTTTAAAGATTTGTTTACTTTTATAAAAAGTATTTTAATAAATACTTTGTAAACACAAAATTTTAAAATAAAACTGAGGTAGCCTTAAGATTTTCAATAAAAAAACTGTAGTAGCCACTTGATTTTCTATGAAAAACTTGGTAGCTGCAAGATATTCGTTAGAGTAATTTCGTAGACGCAAGGTTTTCAATAAAAATAATTTTGAGCCTTTTGATTTTTTTAAATATTCTGTAGCTACAAAATATTCTGTAGAAAGCTTAAGTACCCATTAGATTTTCTTGAGAAAATTTAAGTAGCTATACAATTTTTTTATGAAAATGTTTAAATTAATTATGTTTAAAGTTGTTCATTACCAAACATTGGAAAAACATGATTTTTATAAAAACAACTTTTCCGAAAAAAAATGTTAGTAGTAACAATGAATCTTTTTTCCTTATATAAAACATTAGTATTGCAAAAATTTTGCTTTAAAAACTCTTGTTACTACAATATTTTTAATGAATATGAACTTTGTAAACACAAAATTTAATAATATATCTGAGGTAGCTTTAAGATTTTCCATAAAAAAAACTTTAGTAGCCACTAGATTTTCTATGGAAAACTTGGTAGCTACAAGATTTTCGTTAGAGTACTTTCGTAGCTACAAGATTTTCTATAGAGTACCTTGGAAGCCACATTGAACTATTTTGTAGCTGTTAGAAAACTTTAGTAATTCCAAGATTTTCTCTAGAAATTTTATGAGCTGTTATATATTTTTAAGAAAAACTTTTGTTGCCGTAAGAAAACTTATATACATATATAGATTGTAGTGTTTTAAAGAAAACTTTAGTTAGTTGAAGGTTTACTACAGAAACTTAGGTACCCAAATCATTTTCTACAGAATACTTTGTTCGTACCAGACTAAAAAAAATATTTTCGTAGCCAATAGATTTCTTCTACATTGGAAAACATAAGTTGGTAGGTACACTTTTTTTTATAATTTTTTTTTATAGGCGCAAGACTAAGACTGCAAGCAACTTTTTAATGATTTTTTATCGCAAAATTTTTTTATACAAACTTTTATAGCAACAAAATTTTTAATATTTAGTAGCCACAAAATTTTGTATGGAAGACTTGGTAGCTGCAAAATTTTCTTTAAAATTCTTTCGCAGCTAATAAATTTTCTATAGAGTACTTTCAATAGAATTTTGGTAGCTTTACAATTTACTATAGATAAGTTATTTAGGAAGCATTTAATTCGTTGTGGCCGACTATGATCTTTTCAACCAATTTTTCAAATAGATAAATGCATGGATTTGCATTTGTTCATACTTATATGTAGGTAAAATTTAAAAAAAAAATAATGCATTTCCATGTAATTATTGTAAAACATTTCTTTTACCTTATAAACTTATATTTTTATATTTGCTTAAATTTTATGCGTTCTAAAATTCGAGACATTCTACGCCCGCCTCCCGCTTAAATAAGAAACATATTTAGTGAATTTCTTCTTGTAGTTTACAGGTGTTTTACTGTATTCAAATCAAATGTATTGTCAAATATCTATAAAAGTATATTTTAAAACTCCCTCCTCCCCTTTTGCTCAGACCTTAGCACATACAAAATATTATGTATGGATATATTTTATATTTAACTACCTACTATTTGGTTTCATTTCAAGCCATACAATGCAGGGAATGGAAGAAAACATTTATAGTTGTCAAAATGTTTTTTTTTTATTTTATTGTCATTAATTGACAGAAATAAAATATTGATTTGTATAGCTTTTTACAGAAATATTTATGTATGTATGTACATACATAAGTACATACAATTTCGATTGAATTTTTGTAAAGTTTAAATGATGTCCTTAATTTGTCTAATCGTAATATCTATTTGGTATTATAAAATTTAATTAGCTTACACAGATAATATATAGTATGTATATACATAAATATCAGAGCTGTAAATGAATCATTAATTTTTGAATTAATTCGCGAATCATTCATGCATTGAATTAGCAAATTTTGAATTAATTCTTTTCACGCAAAAAAATGAATTGAATTTGGTAAAAATGAATTGCAATTTATTTCCAATTCAAATTAATTTGAAGAATTGCAATTCGTATCTATTTTAAGTGAATTTGTAAAATTTAGAACGCATTTGAATTAAGACAAATGAATTAAAAAAATAATAAGCAATTCATTTCCAACTCATTTGAATTAATTTTGTTAATTTTGAAATGGAGTTAAATAATTAGGTATATGTTGGTGAAAATCCCATCAAAATGGAAAAATTTTGTTTATATGCTAAAAGAAACTTACATTTTTATTTTTATCAAAAAGCGTGAAAATATTATTAAAAGTGTGTTTAACAATAATTTTTTGTTTAAATAATGTCATATTTGTATATTGTGGAAAATTTATTTTTCTAAAATTTTTCAATCGAATTTTAAAGATTTTAGCAACTTTGAATCTGAACAAAATTTTTTTCTGTCAAAGCTGGGTTCGTTTACTCGAAATTCTTACTACTTTTACTACAATTGAAAAATATGCTTACTTTTTGTATTGAAAACTTCCAACTGCAATTAAAATAGTAAATTTTAGTAATTCCCCTTGATCTGTTCTTGAATTTGATTGATTGATTCATTGTTCTAATTTATTTCAAGGAATTCAAAATCAATTCAATTAAAATGAGTCTGTTAAATGAATTGCAATTCACTTTGACCAATTCATTTAAATTGAAAACGAATTGCAATTAATTTTAGAGATTCATTTGACTTTAAAACGAATTGCAGCTCATTCTACAAATTCATTTAAATTGGAAAACGAATTGATTTTCATTTCTGCTTAATTCGCTTCAATTGATTCAAATTTCATTCAATTGCTTTTTGCTGTGAAAATAATTAATTCAAAATTTAGCTAATTCGTAACGAATTTAATTCAAAAAAGAATGATTCATTTACAGCTCTGATACATAAATAGCAGATACATACGATAAATGAATACTAATGTTCATACGTACTACATACTAACCTTGCAAATAAAACGACTGAGCTACACAAAAAAAAATTTTGCACCAGTAAATGCATTAATCAAATGCATTAATTAAAAATTTAATCCAGTGAATTAAATGTTTAATCAAGTGAATTAAACTTTTAATCAAGTGTATTAAACGTTTTATTGACATTATTAATTTGCACCAGTAAACAAATAAATAATCAGTTGATTAAGTTGATTTTATTTTTGATGAATGCTTTTACTGGTGCAACATTTGTTTCTGTGTAGCATGTAAAATATAGCCCATAAGGGACTAGGACTTGTCCAAAGGTAACCCAAATGTATTGACAAACATTGTCTATTTAACATTACGATATCCTAGGGCTGGGCTTTGCATTGCACCGGAGTAGTCTTAAAACTACTCCATGTTAATACATAATTCCTGTGAATTAGTTTTGAAACTAATCTTTGGTATACTCCGGAGGATATGTTTTGTAATGGGTTAAAAATGAAATATCGTTTAACATGTCGTTTAACTACAAACTCTTTTTTAAAAATGAAAAAATTCGCGATTGCATAACACTGGAGCATGTTGTAAGTAGCCCGTTTTATCTAAACTGGATCAAGTAGTCAAATATTTTATGCAGGGAAGAGGTGCACGAGCACAAGAAAAATGTCTTACAAGCTATCTCTCCCATTATAAACTCATACTTCCCAAAATATTTGCTAAGCTTTACGATAAAAATATTGATGAATAAGAACAAAGATGAAATAGAACATTAACCCCCGTATTCAGAAGCGATTATTAAATTTTACAAACATTTATTAAGGAAAATTTTCTTAAACAATTTGTTTTGTAAGCCGTAATAAAACTGAAATAGAACATTAAAATCATTTTTTAATGTTTTGATTGTAAACAAATACCAAAGACATAGAGAGAAACATTTGGGGATTTTATAAATATCGTATAATGACTCCATAAGATCAGCGTTACCGTTGTATATTTTCAAAAAGTACCAAAAAAAGTAGATATTTACAAAGTGGCACCAAAAAGGAAGCTTAAGAAAAAAAAGTGGGCACCTCTTTTAAAATCAGAATAAGCATTATGCACGGTTGGCTAATGTATTTCTTTCAAAAAATTTATGTACACATGTGTGTGGCGTATTCTTTTGTTTGTCTGCATAAATCAGTATTTCAGAAGAAAAGCATGTTCTCTTCTCCTCTCATCAATAAACTCAGACTTTCCGAAAGAAAACTTTCATAGTGTGAACCCAGACTTATAAAAAATGCGATTTCTTTAACAAAAATCTTAAGAATATTAAATTTGCGAGGAAGGAGAAATAAATCTGACAAGCTTGATTTATTACAAAATTACAAAAAGTATCGCATTTTGCAAAAGTAACAAACAGTTGAAAAAGTGGCAAATTGCCACTATAGTAGCGCCAACGGTAACGCTGCCTAAGATTGATTTCATTTAAGTTACACTATTGCTAAATATTTTTACGCCTTTTGGATATGTTCTATATTGTATACAAATGCTTTTGCTATGATTTACCGTTTGTTTTTTTTCATTGTCGGTTACTTTGTTTATATTCAAATACTAACAAAGCTGCACACAACAACTTGGTTTATTTTAGTGAGAGTTATATCGATGGTTTTCTTCCGCAACCACGTAACTCGATTTATTCATATTTTTTGTTTTAACCGGAAAATTAATCAGTAAATACCACCTTACAATTTTGCAATTTTTTGTTTGGCAGAATATCGAAATTGTGCCTAATTCTTGGATTTTAAAAGAATAAATAGAAAAAAGTTTCAAATATTTGGTAAAAAAAAAGTATTTTGTCTCTCCTGAAAAGTAGTTGTTTTTGAGTTACAAGGTTACGGAAGAAAACCATCGATATTTTGTTTAGATATTTATGTTTACACTGATGTGCAACGATTAGAAGTAGTGTGAAATAGAACACATAACTTTCACAACTTTTTGCGCAGCTCTTTAAAACATATGTACAAACAAATATTTTTAAAAACTCCCAACTTTTCCACAAGAAATCAATGTGATCTATTTCTATAGAAAACTTTGCTAGCAACAGAATTTTGTACAGCCAGAAGATTTTCTATAGAAAGCTTTAGTACCAACAAGATTTATTAAAAAAAGTCTTGGTAGCTACAGGATTTTTAGTAGAAAACTTTGGTAGCTGCAGGATTTTCTATTGAAAACTATGCAAGCCACTAAGTTTTCTGTAAAAACTTAGTAGCCACTAGATTTTCTATAGCAAACTATAATAGGCACAAGATTTTGTATTATAAATTTTGGTAACCACAAGAGTTTCTGTAACCACATGCTTTATTATAAAAAACTTTGGTAGATTTTCTGTAGCAACCATTGGCAATAACAAATTTTTCTATAAAAAACTTTGGTAGCCTCAAGAGTTTAAATAGCAAACTTTTGTAACCCGGTGCGTTTTTATAGCAAACTTTGGTAGACACTAGATTTTATATAGAAAATATTAATAGTATCTAGAGTTTTAGATAACTTTCGAACCTACATAATTTTTTATACAACATTTTTGTAGCCTCAAGATAGAAAACTTTTGTAACCAAATTATTTATTACAGCAAACTTTGGTAGCAAAAGATTTTCTTTAGAAACAAGACTTCCCACCTTCCCACAAAAAACATTATCAGTCATACGAGTTCCTATAGCAAACTTTTGCAACCTCACGAATTTTTATAGAAAACTTTGGTAGGAATTAGTTTTTCTTAAGAACATTTTGGTACATATTAAGATTACACAGTAAAAACTTTGGTAGCCACAAGAGTCTCTATAATAAACTTTCGTAACCACATGATTTTTTAATAAAAAATTTTGGTAGCCTAAAGAATTTGTATATTTTGGTACCTGCAGGATTTTTAAATAAGACGCAAGGGGTTTTATAGCAACTGCAAGATTTTTAAATAAAGGTTTCGAAAGCCACAAGATTTTCTATTAAAAACCTTGGTAGCAAAAATAGTTACTATTAGAAACTTGCGTATTCACATAATTTATTTTATAAAACTTTTTTAACCAAAAGATTTTCCTTAGAAAACTTTGGTAGAAACAAGACTTCTCTTAAAAAAACTTTGGTAGCCACACGAGTTTTATAGGAACCTTTCGTAACCACATAATTTTTTATAGAAAATTTTGGTAGCCACCTGATTTTCTATAGAAAACTTGGGTAGGTTTAATATTTTTCAACAAAAAAAAACTTTGTTAGTCACAAGAGTTTTTGTCAAGATTTTCTGTACAAATATATGGTAGCCGGCAGATTTTTTTATGAAAATATTATTGCCAGCTGTAGGATTTTTTATAGGAGACGTAAGGTGTTCTTTGGCAGATTCAAGAATTTCAATAAAGGATTAGGTTTTGTTTAGAAAATTTCAATGAACGTGAGATTTTCTATAGAAGACTGAGATAGACTTATTATTTTTTTTTTGGTCTAGCTATTAAAAATAAAGAGTAATTTCTGCTCTCAAATCAGTGATATATTCTTGTCACTTAGCATATTTAAACACAAACGATTAACTTTCTCATGGTTCATTATAAATAAAATACACCCACTCCACCTTAATGTGATAGTCCAAGGAGAGGGAGTTTCAATTTTTTTTTTTTTTGCCAAAATACAAATAAAATTTAATATTTGTTTTAAGGCCTTATAAATATAAATTTGTTCTTCTATATGGTTGATTGGCCGGGTGGTTTTAATGTTGAAAAAAAACTGGGAAAATAAAGTTCATAACATTTATATTTAATGCGTTGTTTTGGGAAGTTTAATTTGATGTTCTTGGGAGGGTGGCGGTAGTGAAGGGAAAAGCAGGTGAATTTTGTGGGTGGTTTGGTGGTGGAAGTTATTTCTCCCATGGAATGACAGGTAATTGTAAATGTATGTAAATTTTATCCAAATACAATTTATGCACGCAATCTTTATTAAAACATTCCTTTCTAAGTGGTTTTGTTTTGGATTTTCTTTCGAACATATCAGTATTTTTTTAAAAAATTTCTTCTCCAGTTTTTTTTTTTTGAATTTTTTTAAGGAATAAAAATGGTTGGGAAATGTTTTTGTTAAACTTTTGTATGGGAACCTTGAAAATGTCAACAATATTTGAAGAAAGACTTTAATGCTTGTTTGCATAGAAGTAAAATAGTTTGTTAGAATTATAATAAAGGCTTATTGTTTTTAGAACTTAGAGTTTTTAAATATTTATATATGAACAGTAGCCGCAGGAATTTCTCAAAATAGATACGGTTGCTCTAACATTGTCTAGAGAAAATTATAGTAACCTTAAGAATTTCTTCTATTAGATAACTTCTACCTAAAAAAAAAATATGCGGTGGTTTCACGAATTTGTATAGATTAATATGGAAGCCCTAACACTTTCTATGTAAACTTAAGGTAGCTAAAATAATTTAAGGAGAAAACATTGTGCTACAAAAGATTTTTCATTTAACGCCATGATAGCCTGAAGATTTTCTATAAAAAAACTATAAAATTCCCAATATTTTCTTTAGAAAAAAGCGAAAGCCACCAAATTTTCTATAAAAACTATAAGAGCATAAGAAATTTTATGTAGAAAACCAAGAGAGCCCAACGATTTTATTTTTTAGCAACCTTTTATATAAAATTATAAGAGCTACATTCTTCTTTATAGAAAGCAGTAAGAGAAATAAACATTTCAATAGAAAGCCTTAAGAGTCATAAGCTTTTCTTAAGCTAGCATTGAGAGCATAACGATTTTCTATAAAAATCAGTGTGAGTCACAAGATTTTGTATATAAACTGTAAAAGGTCCAAGATTTTCTATAGAATACCTTTAAATACAGATGATTTTCTATAAAAAAATATAACAGCCCCAAAATTTTTGTATAGAAAATAGTGAGGCCAACACGATTTTTTAGAAATAAGAGCGAAAAGATTTTATATAGAAAACCATGGGAGCTAAAGGATTTTTTTTATATTAAACGATATGAGACAAATAAAACAATTTTTATTAGAAAGCCTTAAGAGTCTCAAGATTTTCCAAAGTAAGCCGTGAGAGCATAACGAGTTTCTATAGCAATCAGTCACAATATTTTGTTTAAATTAAAACTTCTTGATTTTCTGTAGAACAACTTGAGCTTTAGATAATTTTCTATTTAAAACACAAGAGCTTTAAACAAAAATAAGATCCCAAAAAATATATCAAAAAAAAACTGAAAGCAAAATTATCTATAAAAAACCCTAAAAGCGAAAATGAGAGCCAAATAATTTTCTATATGTAACAGAGAGAAAAAACCAATATTTTTTCAGAAAACCTTGAAAATCGCAAGACTTTCCAAAGCAAGCCGTTAGCGCATAACGATTATCTCAAGAAATCAGTGTGAAGCCGCACGGTTTTCTGTAGAACACCATGAGTGAGGAACAGATAATTTTCTATAAAAAATAGTCAGAGCCACATAATTTTCTATAAAAAAAAAAACACAAAAGCGAGAAAATTTTATATAGCAAACCGTCAGAGCCACATGATTTTTTATACAAAACAGTGAGAGCCGCCAGATTTTCATTTGCAAACAGTGAGAAAAACTTAATTTGCTGTAATAATAATAATGAAAAAATACAATGACAAACAGATGATTTTCTATACAAAAAAAATTACAGTCCAAAAAATTTTAATAAAAATAGTGAGAGCCACAAGATTTTCTATAAAACCATGAAACCGAAAAGATTTTTAATAGCAAACCGTGAAAGCCACAAGATTTTTGATACAAAACAATGAGAGCATGCAGATGTTATATGCAAAATAGCGAGAAAAACAAAATTTTCTATAATTAAAAACAAAAAAAAAGGGATCGAAAAGATTTTCTTCATGTTAGCCACAAGATTTTCTTTTATAAAAGTTTATTAGATCCTCAAAATTTTCTATAAAAAGCCACAAGATTTTCCATTAAAATGGGAAAGCCACATTTTTTTTTCAAAAAAATTGTAAAAGTCACAAGAATAAGCGCCGCCTTAATTTTAATTTCATAAAATTTCTTTTATAACATGATCCGATAGTTTTACGTAAATTTTTTTTTATAATAATGGTAATAAAAGCAATTAATATTTTTCCGTTTCTCCCTCTTTTTCAGCTCCCGACAAAACGTTTAACGTTGCACGATTCAACCTACAAATTACAAACACAAAGTGAGTACACGAAACCTCTATTTAATTTAAGGGTTGTAATTTTCATATTCACAAAAATTCTGCCAGGTCTTAATGGGTGTATAAAACTGACGCAGTGACTTGTCAGTCATTGAGTTTGCCTGTCTGACAATAGAACAGGTAGTTGTTGCTGAATTTTTTTGTAACTTATTTGTTTAATTTGAAAATGCAATAAAATTCTTTAAGTTTTTAAACTCAGGAAAAAAAATTTAATTTTTTACTACATGTTGAAAAATCGCCACGCGACGTTTTCTTTTAGTTTCATTGTCCGTTTTTTTCTTCTTCTTCTCAATTTTTCTGCCAACACGCTTGAATTGTTTAGAGTCCTTTTCTAGATCAGGTGTCACATGTTTCATTGATATTTTTGGGTTGTTATTGATAGACAAATGTGGGTGCTTGTTCCAAAACTCAAGACCATGTGTTGTACATACTTGTGAAATTAAACGGATATTAACATTCATGTGTATTTTTCGACCGTCCATCAGTCGGTCCTTTCCGGTTAATTTTATGCTTTTTTATTTGTAAATTATAATCGCTTATTTTTAAACTCATTAATGGGGTGCCAAACACGCTTCAATGCATTGGAAGATTATAATCGTTTAAAGATCATTGAGTCCATGAAAGGGTGAACGAGAGGGAGGGACGCCTATCAGCACTTTGTTGGAATTTTGTTATCATCATGGATTTGGACATAACAAATCATAACGTCATTATGAAAAATAGCAAAACATGTTTATAATTTTCGATAAAAGAACCAACCACAAAGGCTTAAAAATTGACTCAGAAAAAATTAAGATGATTTGAAAATCTTTGTTTTTATACGAGTTTTGATTAAGGTAATATTTAGTTTGTCATTTCGTGTTGAACATGGTAAATATTCATCAACGACTCCATAAAGTTTATTTATTGTGGGTTCTTGAGTAATTCTTAACCGATTGCGTCATGTCTGCCTGCCTATCCGTTTGTTGAAATCACGTCAAATTGTCTGTAGGTCGTCTAAGAAGACCACTCTCAACCCACTTGTGGGCATAGACCCTGTCCTTAACATAGCCCTACAAAAAAGATTCCAATGGTGTTAAATCACACGATTTGGTTGGCCACTAAACAGCTAATGTTCGTGAAATTATGCGATCGGGAAATTTGGTTTGCAATAAATTGATATTTTGATTGACTGTGTGACATGTGGCACCGGCCTGCTTTTGTTGGCACATTTTGTATCGAGTCTGTCGACTCAAATGCTTAACAGCGGTCTCAAAAGGACGATAATGTTGTCCGAAAGTATCAGGAATTTTACGAAATGCAACTTTAACAGAACCAGCATTTTCATAGTGAATTTTAATTATTTGAATGCGTTTTTCGAGCGAAATTTAATTCAATGTAACAATTGCAAATGCATCTACAACGAATATGTCACAAAACTAAGTGTCAAAACTATCATGTTGTTGGTGTTGCCACAATTAAAAAACAAAGTCCTTGCTGAAAAACCCGATCCACAAACAAAAGGTAAGGAAACAGCAATTAAATTCGTTTTTGGAGATAATTTGATCAAATTTGGTGTATATATATTTTAATTGTACTAAGGACGAAGTCTATGTTAATGGTGAGAAACGGTCTATAATTTCACATATTCCCCATAAAAACTTCTTTTCAAATTAGACTCTTTGTGTCCGCAAACCATCTAATTATGTTGGTATTTAGATTAAGTTCGCCCCAAAAATATTTTACTGCAAATTAAATTCTTTTCGAATTGGTTCACATTTGCCCAAAGCACCCATCTATTAGTAGCATTGACTTCCTTTTAAATGTTAATATTAATTAACAATTTAGCTGAAGGCCGCTTTAAGACTAAAAATCTCATAGATTTTTTTCTTTATATTCATTTAAACAAAGATGGTAAAATTTTTACATTTTATTTACAGAAACATAAAAGAAAATGATTATAAAATGCATACAATGTGTTTATATGCCCATTTGTTCGTATGTATGTATATTCAACGTTAGAGGGTTTTTCCATATTTATTAATGAAAGTTTTAATTGTAAATTCGGCCTTTCCTAAATCTAATTAATTTTAAAAATCAAAACCAGGCTTTTTAAAAGGATGTCAATATTTAAAGTGCCGAATTTGATTTGAAAAATACGGAATATGATTTGTAAAATACTCAATGTGATTTTAAAAATTCTAAATTTGTTTTTTAAAAACCGGAATTTGATTTTGAAAAGGCCGAAATTGAAGTTAAAATCCTATACATAAAAAATAATTAAAAAATTCATAAAAAAGCAGCGCAAATTACATATTCATACATTTTCAAAAGAGCTGATGCTTTTTCCAATCCTAGGCGATTTCTGTGGTTATTCTATATTTAACAATAAAGTGTAAATTTTCTTTCTATTGATGCTGAACTAGCAGGGCAATTTATTTTGATTGCAAAAAAATTAAAATGAAACAGGGTGCAAGAAATGAGAAATTCTTTTGACTTATCCATTCTTCCGCTATCTTTACGTTTTCTTGACAGTGAAACAGGAAAAATACCTGGGCTGCGATACCTTTATTCTTGTAGGTCTTGTCGAGCACAACAGGACTCTGTATTTTAAATTTGCGAAACACCTCCATAATCTCGAGTTACGGGTAAAAAACCGATTTTTCGTATCCTTACTTCAACAAAATCTCGTTTTGACAGTAGAATATCATTGTTTAACAAATTACATCAATGGCAGTTGCAATTGTAACGGAGTCACTTTGTAAAGCATTTCGAGCTTTTTGAACTTTGAGTAGCATTAGTTGGATATTCAAAGCTTCTTTATACAACTAAACATTATTTAAAATTCTATAAATGTCATTGTCAAATTCAAGGTCCAAAAAAATTCCATTGTACAGAACTTAAAAGTTGAGGCATATATGTAAGGACTTATTTATGTCCTAGCTTTTCTTTTAACCACGCATGCATTTGATGATGATGTCATAAAAAAATCTTGAAGATTTTCTTGCTTAATCATTACCGAAAAGGGCTGAGTTGACAACATTGCTTAGATCAATTATCATATCATTCCAAGCCCTGCTGAAAATACTATGATGTTTATTTGGGCTTTACCAATTATATTGTAAGGATTATTTTTTAAATGCAAATGTTAATAAATTGCTGAATATTTTGTTTTCAAATGAACAATTTTTGATTTTTTTTAAGGCATATTTTTTAACAAATTTCAGGGCATTTTTTTTAGTTTATACTGCATATTTAATGCGCATAAAACGCGACCGGTGTAGTCGATTTTCATAAAAGTTGGAATATTTTTTGTTTTAAAGTGTTTTATTTTGATATAAACTGTTTGAGGTTTTTTGCGCTTTTTTGAAAAAATTTGCCATAATAATATACTTAAACCAACAAGACAATGCTTCAGTTCTCACTTCCATCTTGTTAACAAGATGTATAACTACATTCTCCCGATCTTTATAACTATAATGGAAAACATCTGTTGGTGGCTTGATAGAAAAGTATGCGATGGCGAAATGCAGTTTAATATATAAATATTTGTAAAAAGTTTTTAATTCACAAGATTTTGTTTGTCGTGCTTAGTTAACAGATTTTATTCTTGAAAAAAAAACACTGACATTTATTGTTGATGGGATAAGCTATTTCTATGTGCATTTCACTGGTTGCTTAGGCCAGATCGTCAGGAAATTTCATGCAACGATTTTAGAAAAACTAAAGATATTAAACAAATAAAACTGTTAAGCGAATAAGACTTATAAGCAACAGCTTTAATCGTAACAATATGAAAACTTAAACACCTCCCACTACAATTGGATGGAGTTTAGTTACCAGCTTAGTTTTTTTAACCGTGCACTTGCCAGTTTATTATCAAAGTAATTTTTTTGGGAGTGTTGCCAGATAATTCTTTAAAAAACAGAAAATATGTATATGAGTTTGCCCTACACTCATAAATCTATAGAAATTTTGTACAAATAACACTGTTCAACACAGAAAAAACAACGGGATTCTGACAATGGATTCTGGCAAAGGAGACCAAAAAAAGAACTAGATATATGTACGTGTATCAGCGTTTTGAAAGATCACGTAGGAAATTAACCGCAGGGGGGGTTAAAGATTCCCCCTTTTGACCTGTTTTTACAGCATATCGGTATATAAAACAGTGTTCTTTACATTTTATGGTGTTAGGTAGCTTTTTAGAAAATGTGACGGCAAATTTTTTTTTTATTAACCCTCAAACCCCCTAAATATCTGTTATTTTTGGCTAAATTCAAACAGATAGTAAAAACCAATCCTAAGAAAGGGGAGGGCGGGAATGAAATATTTTACCAAAATGTTGGCCACGAAATTTTACAACAAATGAGAGAACACAGTTAAGTGTTAATTACAATGTTAATTACGTAAACTTAATCTTGGGGCACGTGCTCTGGTGTCATACTCCGATTTAAAAGATAAGATTTTGCATTTTTAATGTCGCAATGACTTTACAAATTGTAAAATGCAATATCTCCTTATTTGGACATAACCTGTCAAAACAGTATATGCTACCAGAATCTCAAACCAGCGTTGACAGAGTTTTTTTCCCAACGTTCCTACGCAGTCAAAAAAGTCCGATTTTCCCCCAAACGTCAACCATTTCTTCTTTACACAAATTCCTAAAAATGTTGTACAACAAATTTATTTTAAATTACAAATTTTAATTTTAAAAATTAAAAATCTATAATTTTCCAACGAATAATTTAAAAATTAGGTATATAAAGAAGTATCGAACTTCATTTTCTAACGATACCTTTGAAGAATTCGAAATACTCATTAAAAAGCTTACCGAATCTGGGTTTTTAACTAGCATATGTTATGTTCACATAAAAAATTAAGGATTTTTATTCTTAGAGAGTAACAATAACGCCTGTTTTAAATCTACCAAGAAAATTGAAGAGGAAATAATTGAGTAAAGAAAAAAACCTGGATGCGAATTGTTTTCCCACTTCTGGCAACACTAAAAACTTATAAAAAATGCACTTCTCAATAAAAAAATATCTAATTTTTTTGACATTCATTTATTAGCAACTTGTTGAAATTAAAAAAAAAATATGCAAAATTCCTTAAAACCTTGCAAAAGAGCAGCACCAGCAACTTTTTTCTAAGTTTAAACAAACAAAACAAACTACAAAAGTCATAAATTATTTACAAAATCTTCTACACAAACAAACGAAAAACAAAAAATTACACATCCATATGTAAACAAATACACAAAAATGTGTAAACAATTGCAAAAAAAAAGAGAATGATTTGTTGTAATTCAACTTAACAACCGTTGCAATAACAAATGAACCGTTAGCAAAAAACGAATATTAGTTTTTAATGTAAACAAAAGAGAAATTTAAACAATTTTCTGATTTTGTTATACCTACAATGTACTTAATTTCGTTAACATGACAAATATTTAATTAATTCTATTGACCAATTTGTTAAGACTTAGTATTTTTAATTATATTAAAACAAAATGGCGTTTTTAATGTACTTACGATATCCATTGATAAATGCCGGACACTGTTAGTTCACCCTTATCCTCAAGGGCGTATTCAATAAGCTCCGTGTAAGTAAATGGGGGTTTTTTAGGCCTTTTGTAAAGATTTCGTTGATTTTGATGAAGTTGTTTTGTGGTTTTTCGTTCATTTTGTGCGTCCCCACCCCGCAAAGAAAAATAGTTGGTGGTAGTTGTGTTTTATTGGTGTGTTGGTTTTTCAGAAGTGGAAAAAGGGGATGAAAAAAGGAAAATATTTATTAAAATATCTCTTAATTAAGACTTGTTTAACATCTGAAGAAGCAAATATTTTGTCTGAATCTCGCATGGGAATTCGGTGTTATAAACTATTTTTATATTATTTGGTAAAAAAAAAAGTTACTTTTAAATAGATTTGTTTCGATATATCAGTAAAACAGCAATTGCTTAAAAAAATATCCAATTTAGATAAAATAGAGCTTTACCCCCATTTATGAGAGGTTTGTGAAACAAATTTTCTATGAAAATTTGATTAATAATAAATTTTTTTTATAGAAATGGGAATTAGCTTTTTAAAGAAAAGAAAAATTTACTAAAAACCCATAGATAAAATCTTTGGCCCCATGAAATAATTAACCAAAAACAAAATTAAATAAGTCCACAATGTTTGGGGTATTATTTCATATGAAAAAAATCCCCAATTTATAGGAAATAAGCAACCAATGAAATGAAATAATACCCTAATTTTTGGGGAAATATGAAATTAAACCACAATTTTTTAAAAGTTAAAAAAACCAGTCAGTGTGCTACATTCGGCTGTGCCGAATCTTTGATACCCTCCACCGAATATTTCAGGATTGATATCTATTTATTAGTTGTTCTTTATTAAAACAGACGACAGTATTAAAATTGGTTGCGGTTAAGACCTATATTTAATTATTGACCGACCATCAGAAAGTTTTATGCTAATTATAGCAATTTTAACTAGCTTGAGCCGAACTTAAATGATTTTCAGGAGGGGAATTTATATTGGAGCCATGGTAAGTTATGAACCCAAACTCTGCAAAGTGATATCTGATATTGAAAACATAAATGTCAATACAGCGTTTTGTAGGGTTAGGTTCACTGGGCAGCCGTCACGACGACCTAACCTAACCTAGTTTTTGTAATAAAATTATAAATTTTTTAAGGTGGCGGTACCACATTTTGATTCATAGCTCTGATCCTACTGAACCAATTTTGCTGGATTTCAATCCCAAACTGCTTAGGATAACTATAAGCAATTTGACACCAAGTTTGTTTATTTCTTTTGATTTTTTTTGAAAGTGAGTGTGTTTTCAACAGACGGACAGACATGGCTAAATCGACTTAGAATTACTCAAGGAGCCAGAATATATATGCACATATGTACTTTATGGGGTCTGAGATTAATAATAAAAAAGTTTCACACAGAATGACAAACTTGGTATTCCCTCTTTACAACTAATTGTGGGGGAGCGTATAAAAATATCTCCGAAAACGTTTTTGTTGAGTTCTGTTCATTTTTTTGTGGGCATGTTTTATTTTTATTTGGACTTATTTCGTGGACTTATATTAGGGAGCTGGAAACCTAGTACGGTAGCATTGAATTACCCCCCCCCCTTTCAACTAAATTAAATGCTCTTCGAAAGTTAATACATTATTAAATTTCGTTGGGGCCTTATTTCATTGTTAAAATTGGTGTTTTATTGCATACGAAATAAGGGGTTCCCTTATTTTATTGGGGGTTATTTCGTAGGTGGTTATTTCACTCCGCACTTAGTTTGCAAAGCCGATGTTTGTAGCACCATAGAGTAGATAAGACTTGCAGAGAAACATTAGTAAGCGATTTGCGATTTAGCAATTAGGTATTTACAGTTTCGGGCATATGACCCCAAACCTTGAAAATTACATTCATTATTCGTGAAGCGGACATTCCAAAAAAAAAATATGTAATTTGAAATTTCTTCATATTTGAAATAACTCGAGCTATTTTTATAATTGGGGGATTCACAAGGTGTGCTATTAAGTCATATCGTCATAATGTCCTAAATAACATTTTACAATTGCTTAAAAAAATACTGTTGTGTTTCAAACAAAAGAAAAATGTTAATGATGTGTTCGGTTATTGATTCGTCATAACTGTAAAGTAAAAATATAAATTATCAAAGTAATTTTTGGGAATACAAAATTTTAATTTAAAAGATTTTGTTAATCGTGCTTAATTCCCAATTTTTATTTTTGATAAAAACACTGAAATTTATTGTTGAAGGGATAAGCTATTCCTATGCGCATTTCACTTTTTGCTTAGGCCAGATCATCAGGAAACTTCATCCAAAGATTTTAGAAAAACTCAAGATATTAAACAAATAAAACCGTTAAGCGAATAAGAATTATAAGCCACATTGCTTGCAACAATATCAAAGATTAAACAAAAACCACAACTACACTACAATTGGTTGGTGTTCCTCCAACATTAATTGTAGTTGTAAGTAGGTTAAGAAAAAACAAAATGGAAACAACTTGCAAAAGGATGTTGCCAGTCAAGTTGTTTAAGCCGTGCACTTGCCAGTTTATTTTCAAAGTTATTTTTGTTTTCATTTTGATTCTTCTTAACCTACTTACAACTACAATTAATGTTGGAAGAATTCCAATCAATTGTTTTGGGGAATGTAAGAAGAGATACACTCACTGTTAACTGTTGTTGTTTTTGTTTAAGTTTTGATATTGTTACAGGATCAGAAAAGATCAAACAAATTCATATAAGAATCACTTATCCAAATTTTAATTGTTTCTTTTTCCCCCTAGTTCGAAGCGATAACACTTTTAACAAATCGGCAAAAGAAAAATGTTAACAATATGGTAAACAAATGAAAATAAGTTAATTGGATTTAGAAATAGAAATGTTATTAGTTCCGTTCATTTTTTTTCCGCTAACTAAGAAAAATGAGTGAACGTGGGCGACACTTAAGATGCAATTATTTTCCTCTAGAATCAGCGTGCGTTCTTATAAACAACATTCCTTGCTAAAGGGCATATACAATTTGTTTTCCCAAAGCTGCTGTGAAGTGTTCAGACAATAAGGACTAAACATCGGCCAACAGCAATATCTCCATAGTTGAAAGTTTTTAATATAATCTTTTCTTCAATTTTGTTTGCTGGACTACTAAATAAAATTGTTGTCCAAGATAAAAGATATACATATGCAATAAAATGTTTCAAATGAAAAAATGTACTCTTTTTTTGTTTTGATTTTGGAGTATTTTTGCTTAAAAAATCTACACATAAAACCAAAATTTTACGGTTGCCTACTGAAACTGAAATCGGCATCAGTTGCCATCTGTAATATATTTTCGGCAACTGGAAATTTAACTAAGTTCGGATGCCATACATAATCGACCCAATATTTTGTTTTTGTTTTTTTAAATGCATTTGAGAGACTTTTCGTTTATTTTTGACTGTAGCTTAAGTTGGCTTATGCACATTCTGGTTGGGCGTTAAGAAATTCCTTAATTTATTATACTTACGCTCTATGAGAAGAAGAAGAATCCTCAATTACAACATTTTCCGCTACAATAATATCATTGCCATCCACTTCTGAAGTAACTTCCATTACTAATTCTTCAAATTTTTTACCCGTTTTATTCGAAGTCTTTGGTGATTTTGAGCTTTCGCTTATTAAGGAACCATTTATACCCTGTGAGCTGTTCTGAACTGCTTTTTCCACTGATAACGAAGTCATAGAGCTCGAATTAGAGGCAGAGTATGCCACCGGCATATTATTCATATTGCTGTAGCCTGAATGGATCTGATTTTTAGAATTTTTGATATTGGAATTTTGATTTGCCATATCCGGATTGAGATGTGGAAATTCATCGAATTTAAAATTCAGTAACCAAGAAAGATTTTTATCCTCAAAATCACAATCCTGTTCAAGATTATCGTTCGTAAGGGAGGTGGAGGCAGAAGATGTGGGGGATATTGCTGTGTTACTAGCGGCGGAAGTATTCGTGTTTAGACGTTTGGAATTTGGTGTAGCGGAGCTTTGTTGATTAAGTGGTTTAGAAGGTAATAAAAATGACATTTGTTGCTGCTGTTCTGGAGACAATTCAGAACTTGTTAGAGCAGAATTTGTTAGAACAGCAACATCTGCTTGCTGTTTAAGGTCTACAGTGGGATTTAACTGTGAAACCTCCGTTTGCAGGCTGGAATTGTAACGATGATCTAATTCCAATAAATCAGAGGCCTGCCAATCTTCTTCATTGTCATCGTATTCCACATTGGCATTAGCACACACTGTTGAGGGAGTGCCGAAGTTTGGCTGATCTGCTAAAACACTGTCACTTAAACTATTAGCGGAAACTGGCATGATTAAATTGGCATCGTAAGCAAATAAATCATTAATAAAAGAACTATTTGCTATAATATTAAAAGTTCCAGAATTTGTATCTTGTGTCTCATTATTAGATTGTTGTTCACTAGTTTTACACTGCTGATTGGAGTACGAAGTTAGTTGAGCGTCATAATTATTTGTTGACTCTTCCTGGTCTATATGACGTTTCTTCCAACTGTTATTGCAGCTTGGGGAATTGGTTTCATAATTTGTTGTAACAGAGGCCGTAATCGGGTGATCAATAACCTGTTCGGAATATTTGCGTTTTAGGAAATTTGTATATTCATTTTGACCTTGTGTTAAGGGGGAATTGGTAGTGCCGTTACTAACGGGCATATTGAGTATCATTTTCAAATACTTTTTCTTTTTTCAAAAATTTCAAATTTTTAAAATCACTTAATTTTTTAACTCTTAACCACACTATTTTGGGAAACTCTGATTCCCTTAAACCGCTTTCAAATCGTTACTTATTTTATAATCCGTTTTATTTTCCAAACAAGTGTTTTCATTAACGCAGTTCTAACTAAACTAAATTTCCTTTTTACAGGAAAATTAAAAATAAAAACTTTTTCCTTTGGATTTTAAATTGAACAAAAATGTTTTTGCGCAATTACTCTTGCCTCGCTCATTTAACGCTCTTTTAGGCACATGCTCACTCATCGGTGCTTAGGAACCGCTTAGTGCAAAAGAGACAGCGCCAGAGGCAATTGTCTATTGAACTTGTTCATGGTTGGTCGCATTTAGATTTTTACTTTTCCTGTACATTGTTGGTCATATTAATTGCTTTGGAAGGCAAAAAAACCATATGGTTTTTTTTCAACCAGTCATTTAAACACTTTTCTTTTACAGGGTGTTGCAGAACCAATGAACCTTGTAATTTATGGCAATTTATTTAGAGTCCTTTTTTCTCATTCCTTTTGTTTTTCTTTGAGTGACCATTTGTTGTGTAAATCCTTAAACTCTAAACAGGTGTGTTGGAAAAGAATTTATGTGTCAACAATAGTTTTGACTAATTTGTAATTGTCATTAACTATTTACGAATTTTAAATATTAACGGGGATTCACTTTTTCTCTTAACTGGTTTTTATGGGTTCTTTGTTAAATATTGGTTAGTGTTTAACAAGTTTTTACTATTTCCAAGTTCCTGTAAGACATTCTAAATTATTACTTTTAATAAATAAAAAGTATTTATTAAGGAAAAAAAATCCCTTAAAATTTCATTAAAATTTCAAACTTCAATTTATTAGCTAAACAAATTATTTATCACAAAAGCCATCTTAATTTTCAGAAGCATGATTCATTAAATCTCATCATGAGATTGATAAAATTATGAAACATTTCATAGACTGAAGTGTTGAACTTCTTTTACGATGATCAGAACAATTTAAAAAAATCTCACAAAACTCGAAACTGGTTCAAGAAACTTTTGTAAAATGGTTAGAAATAATTAGAAATTGTCTCGTTAAAAACTATTTTATGGAGGTTATTGACAATTTTTATACCCTCCACAACTAGTTGCTTGTCATTCCACGTAAAAGTTTTTACATATTCATCTAAGGCCACATAAATTATATATACTCTTTATCACTGAGTAATTGTAAGTCGATTTAGTAAGGTTCGTTTGTTTATCTGTTTGTCTGTCTGTTGGAAACACACTTTCAAAACACTGAACAGAAAAAAACAATATTTGTGTGAAATTCTTTCTCGTTTAATCAAGCAGCCTTAAATTAAAATCCAACACAATGAGTTGAGTAGAAAAAGAGTTATAAGCTAAAAAGTGGAACAACAGTCCTAAAAAAATTGATATGTTTGTTACAAAAAAAAATTAGACTGTGAAGATTGGTCTATTTCCTATAACTTGGCCCCTTTTAAATCAGCCCACTCTCGGAAAACACTTTACTACGCCTAAAATCGTAACAAATCGCGGTGCGCAAAATGAGCCGAGGAAATATAGCCCAAAAAAAATGAAAAATAAACCCAAATATTAAACATGAGACAAAACGACACGCAATTTTGGGACAATTTTTTGTTATTTTTTAGGGATATTTTTTATTTCTACTAACTAGGATCGCCCGGTGGCCGAAATTCGACCACTTGGCATTTACTTTTAAGAAACCCTGTGCGTTCTACAATAAAAACGTACACATTTACAGAGAACGGGGAAATACACTATTCACCCATTTGTGTACGAGTGTCTGCAATATAAATTAAAACGCTTTTCAAACACTTTAATTCCAAAAATTTAGAACAAAATATATTGTGCATATCACTGTATTTCATTTATAAGATTTTCATAAAATGTTACCAAAGTAAAAAATAGAAACACAGATCTTGGACTATATTTTTAAAAATTAATAACGGTTACCCTTTCCTAATACGTTAATACACTGAAAGAAAAATGGTTCATATATTTAATGAATCATTTTCATAAAAAAATGTTCATTGGTTAAATGAAAATTTTCATAACTTTAATGGAATTTCTTAGTTATAATGAAGTATTTTCGTTAAAATCGCTTCATTGGATTTTGTAATTGCGTTAAAAATCTTCATTGGATATATGAAAACTTAAGTTTCTCCAAGTTAAACAAAAAATTTCAATTGGGAACATAAAAAACAATATATGTACAAACATAACTATGTATATTCATAAATTAAAACAAAATTATAGTTTTCTTAAAAAAAATTTTAATTCTTAATTAAAAAATGTTAGATGTAATTATTTCATACATCTTATGTAATTTGCCATTTAATTTATGAAATCAAAATTTTTATTAAAAGCAACATATTTCAATAATTGAAAAAAAAAGTTTTAACATTCAAATAACTCTATAGTCTCAATATCAATAGTTAAAAGTATATAAATATTTCGAAAAAGCATGCCTTCATAAATTAAAATTTCATTATGACAATGAAATTAAACACAAATTTGTTTGTGCTTGCTAACCACTTGTTCGTTTTTCTCTCTCACTTGACCGATCATAAAACGAACGGTCGAGTATCATGCGACAGCCAATCTTCACTAGGTACCAGTGATGTTAACTTTTATTTTTTCATTACCTTACGGCTCTCTATAAATTACCGTTTTTGAGAAGAAATTACCGTACGCAAAGATTTTTAATCAAAACATTAATGTGCTGTTTCCAAATGACAGGCGATTGCTTGTTTCATTTGTTGACAGCTCATTAGAGCGTTATTTATAAACCATTAATTTAAATTTTAAATGTGTTTTAAGAAAAATTTGAATGTAAATTTTTGTCTTAAAATACATTTTTAACCAAAATGATAGTATTTTTTATGAAAAAGGTAGTAAAAAAATTTTGAATTTGATTCGTACTTAAAATAATTCGAAAATTATAGATAAATTTATAATATTGCGGCCATTTCATATGTTTAAGAATTGTTGATTTTTACAAACAAAAAGTTTAATATAAAATTAATAATATACAAGGGTAATTTAATTTTTCTTATTTTGCACTTATCGGTGTCACGAAAACATTTATGGAAACATAATGTTGTTAATTTTTTTGTTATCATATTTATCTATGTATTTTTAAATTGAAAATCACCTCTCGAATGTTAAAACTTTAAACCCTACATATGTAAGTACGTATATTTATAGCAAAAATCCAAATTTCTTTAAATTGCCGTATTTTAAATAAAATTACCTTGCTACCTTCTGCGGCCCAAAATTACCCTAAAAAAGGGTAATTACCGTACGGTTAACATCAGTACCACATTAAAAACAAAAAATATTGTTCCAGGGATGATAAAGTCAGTACAATTGTACATTTTTCAGTACAATTTGCATTGCAAAAGTACTGAAGTCCTCCAATGGCATATTTAGTACAATTTAAAAATTTCTAAATATCAGAAGAATTGCCAAAGACATATTGTCTACACAACATTCGTCGGCGAATAATGAAAGGAATTTTTCGTAGCAAAATATTATAAAAACAAAGCGAGGAAACAGCCTTTTTGTGAATAGTGCATCGAACGATTTAACTCAGACAAAATATATACTACAGTCTGATCAATCTTGTTGCTATATATAAACGAAAACTTTTAAGCTTGATTTCTTAAAGTATTGGAAACGAGGTATAGTGCGGTGCTTCATGTTGCGACTTGTTGTACAATTCGATCAAGTTGTACACCTATTTGTTACGTTAGAGGTGTGGTTGGTCATCGGTTGAATAAAAAATCAGTTTGATTAGAGCTTTCAAATTGGTACGTCTGATGGCGATTTTTTCCTTCGATTTAAATTTTCATTCTAACGTTTTGAAAGCAGAGCGTGCAAAGCAAAGAATATTTTAAAAAACTAATACGAAATTCCAACTGGTCTATTGAACTAAATTGCACGACCAGTAACTACAAAAACAGTGCTATAAGAAACAAATTTACACCCTTTTTAACGCGTCAAAAAAAGTGCACAGTTCTAAAATACTAAGATAAGATTTCTTTTTGCTTTTAGGACGGCTTCTAGACTCTTTGGCATTGATTCCGCCTATTTTAAACTAAGCTCAGTACACATTTTTGGCCACTCTTCATGCAGAATTATTTTCAGAGAGTGCTTGCTAGTTATGTTTTTTTTTAATTTGTATGCTTAGTTGAGTTGATATCGAGCGACTATTGGTCTGATCCAGCTGTTTTAGGAGCAACGTATTTTTCACAAATGACAGCAAGCATGAAGTCCAATCAAATTTGGCAAAGTAGAAATTTTACTTTTTAATAACTAACATAACACTTTTTATATTGGAAAACAAGCTGTTTACTTTATTTTTACGCTCACAGTAGATCATTTAGATTTTTATTTATTTATAAACATTTAAAAGTGAAATTTATTTGCAATAATAATCGATTTTTGCGCCGAAAAACTAATAGGTACATTTTCTTCTTTTAGAAGTGAAAAATTTACTTGTATATGAAAAAATATTTAGGCTAAATTGCACAAAAAAATGTTTTTATTATCAATAGTCTAAAAAATAAATTTTTGGGTAATAACACACAAATTTCCGATTTACTGTGTAATACTACAAGTACCACATGAAGTGAACATAATTTTATAGGTACTTCTTTTTCGTTGTACCCATTTTTATATGTTCCTTTTTTTCGGAACATATTTTATTATCGGCTGCTGCATGTCAGTATTTATAAAAACAACAATCCCTTCTCTTCACTGTTTGCGCGTTAAGCAAGAGAGCAAATAAATACTATATTTGACAACGAGTTTCACATGTGAAGAAAAAAGTTACTCGTTGCAGACCTCTAATATGAACCCAACCCAAACTTTCAATATGCCTTTTTTGGGTTCTTTTTTTAGTTCTAGCTTTTTTGAGGTAAAAATACATTAAAAGTTTTGAGGTGCTAATGATGAATTACCCCAAATTTACAGTCATATTTCATTATAATTTTTGCGAAATTTTTTCATTTTTTGGGATCAATTAAAAAAAATATCGGGTCATATTGCTTTCTGAAAAATAGCCCCAAATTTGTGACCAATTTTGATTTTTGGGCCCAGTTTCGGTAGACATAGCAAGGTTATCAACACAAAACCTCTGTAAAAAATGAGTGGGATGGGCGAAGTGGGCTTGTCACATCCCATACAAAGGCAATATAGATTTATGTTTATCTTTAAAACGACCAAAGCGAAAGTTCCCAAATTAGGAACAAGCATCTAGGTTTGCAATACACAACATCTGACAAGATCTAGGCGGGATAGGAGAAGTGGGCTTAGCATAAAATATATTTATTTAGATCTAAACCACGGTAAGAGAAAATTATCCAAATTTGGTACACATTGATGGGTTATCAATACAAAACATCTGTCGAAATTGAGGTAGGAGTGGATAAGTGGGCGGGGTACCGCTCTTACAAAGGCAAACGAGAGTTTTTATATCTATAGAACAGTTTAAAGTAAAGTTTCCAAATTTGTTACCAATAGCGTGGAAATCAACACGCAACATCAGTGGAAAAGTAGGCGTGTTTTTAAGGTAAATTGGGACGCTGAACCCAAAGCTGCACTTAGTTTTTCTATAAAGAAAAAAAAAATTAAGGCACTTACATTACATACATATGTGACCTTCTCCGGAAAACGGACCTAGTGTGTGAAAATGAAGTTAGGTACCTTTTCGCGGAGAAGGTCACATATATTGGAATAACTTGAAAATGGGTCACCAAAATTCAAAATTCGCCAACGATGTTATCTTTAAGCCGTGCCTACATTAGATTTAATTTGCCAGTAGTTTTAGAGATATCGTTGAAGTTTTTGAAAAAAAAAATTAAATTTTTATTCTTTAAAAATTTATAAAAAATAAAAATGCATCAAAAATCAGAGTTTTTGATTTTGTTCACAGTTTACTGCGAAAACTCAATGAATCAAAATCGCAGTTTCCACATAACAATTACCTTTTTTTATGTGTGTGTTTGCTGCTGTTCAGTTTATGGACGTTTTTGCCTTCACTTTAAACTGAGGTACCATCACCTAATTATAAATAAAAACGAAAGACGTGTATCGACTTTTATGAGCCATGTCACAGAGTACAATTCCGTTCGGAATCGAAGAAACCATATTTTTTTATTGATAGAAAGTGTATTTTGATAATTTTTTGACCTTTCAGATACAAAAAATTCCCATTCCGTTCATAAAAACAAAAATGGTTTCATTCCGAAAATTTTTTTTGTAGTTTTTTGAAGCACCAAAATACGTTTCCGAACGGAATTGTACTCTGTGACATAGCTGTACATCTCATTTTGTTATGTGACTTTACGTAAAAGTAATAAGATTTTAACTTCTTCCCGTTTTGAATTTTTCATGATTTTTTTAAATACAAAATTTGTAATTTTGTTTTGTTTTTTATTTTACGTAAACAATAATTTCTCAGCCAATTTTAATGAAGACTAAATGAAGAGTAAAGTAATGATTTTTTAAAAAAAAAGTAAAAAACACGATTAGTTCTTGTAACTTAAAAATGCAAGATGATGAAAAAAACGGAAATTAGATTTGAAATCAGCGACCTGATATTAGTAAAAAAATTGCGTCAACCTTCCAATCAACAATAAAAAGTTCAATTTTGTGCTATTGTGTGTTGTTAATCGAACGTTATTAACAAAAACATTATTATTTTTTAGTGCAAAAAATTATTCTTGCCAAGATTTCGGGTCAAATTACCTACTGTGCAACGGTTTCGAACGTATTGTCATAGAAAACGAAAATGTTTTTCTTTAAATTGGAAGATACCAATTAAGGATATTATAATGAAACGTTTTTTCTTAATATATGTACATAATTTCTATTCAATGGTGAAATTATCATACATATATCGGTATTGTTAAATATGTTCTTGAGCCGGCTTTTAATTCCGTCAATAGTGGACGCCGCTGCCGGGTTCTTTCCGGCATAGATTTCTGATGTCAGATTGAAATTTTGTCAGATGACTTTGCGTCTGACTTTTACAGAAGCAAGGATAAAAAGGTAACACACGACATGTATGTATTTTGCAGTGGGAAATTTGACATGTCAGATGACAAATACATATCGTGTACGGTCGCCTTAAGTGATCAAAATCTGTATACAACTTTTGATTTTTTCAGAAAAGATGAAATTTTTTTATTTTTTATAATAACCAAACTAAAAAATTTTAAAACATTTATTTTCGTTGTTAATTAGTTAAAGCTAAAGTTTTTATTTAGAAATTTATTCTTCCTCCTGCAGATTCCAACAAATATCCCCTAATAGCGAATCAAGTTACTTGCCGCTATACCAGTGTTCGAGCCTGGCTGTTACTTGGTGAAATCTCTCGCCATGTTCATCAGACTCGGCCGATGATTGTTCATTAGATTTTTCTGCATGGTAATGCAAAATATGTATTTTCAGTGAAATTCTTACGTTTAAGTTTTTAAATTCGGTTAGCATATTTTTAATTAAAATTCGCCAGTTTTCAGACCGATGATTTCCTAATGCATTTTCTATTACTGATTTTACACATTTCTAAAATTCCTAACGCAAAGTGAAAGTGTGGTAATAATGCATGCATATTTTTTTGGAATAGCATAAATTCGTAATTTTTGTTCTTGTGTTTTGTATTGTAATTGTCAGAAAAACCGAATTTAAAAAATTTTACGTCAAAATGTCATTGAAAATAAATTTTCTGCATTGGCACATTATTCGTATACATATATGTACATAATGTTGAATAAAGAACTAAATAATAAAAAAAAGTCCTATGAAATGCTCCATATAAGTTGTATTCTTCATATATATATTGAAGAAAAGGTTCCACAACTGGCTAGGAGTCACTCCTAGTGGGACATAATGTATGACCGACCTCAATTAATTTTTTGTCCTTAATACTTGCACCTTATCTCCACTTCTTAGGGGGGCTCCCATACAAATATTGCGTTTGATGAAATTCTTAGATTTAATTAACATTTGTCGTCTTTTGTGAATAAAATCAAAAGTTGCAAACAGATTTTATTCATATGTATATGGCTTGTTTTGTTTGGAATTTTTATACGTCTGCAAAAAGTTATGTTTCTAAACCGACTTTCGATTTTTTTAGTTTTTTCAATAATTTAAAGCGTTTTTGAGTTACGCGAATATATGTTTTGCAACCTCCTCCATTTTCGAAATAACGGTATATCTCGAAAACCAGAGCTAACCTAAAAAAAAAACGGTTAGCGCCATTGGATTCAGCGTACCCGAATTAGGTTAAAACGCCAGGTGCCCAGCGTCAATTTCTTGCACAGTGTTATCTCTGTTTTTATTTTGTTTTTGAGATTGTTCAATGATTTTACAAAAACAAATTGCTTGTACTTTTTGTAGAACCGAGAAAGATTGCATGTTATGAACTCGACTTTATTATTTTCAAAATAAAATACGTTAACGATGGCAATGTGTTTTTTTTAGAAATTTACTGCGTTACGTTAAAAGCCATGGTTTCATAAGATTCGAAATTATATAAAGTCAGTTTTTCAGATAAGAAATACCAATTTCTTAAAATTAAAATTTCTATTTTTTATTTAAACTACATTATCTTACAGTTAAATTTAATATTTTATTCAGCATGTGCCGACCAATGATCCCAATCTTGTATCTCATTATATAAGATTAAGCCGGGACTTTTGGTTGAGGATACTTGAGAGGCAGCAAATAATTCATAGTTGGGATCTAACTCGCCATTTTTAACGCCGCATTCCAAAAGTTTTTTGGCAGCAGTCAAAGCCATTTGGGTTGGCAATTTTGCTAAAGTAAAAACAAATTATTATCATAAATTTTAAGAATCCAAAAAATGAGTGTGTTTCGTCTTTACAAACCATTAAAATTGCCAATAAAAGCAACACCAGTGCCATTTTGGTTGTAGCCATAAGTGTGTGAACCAGCAACACGCCAACCTGTTCCCTCATACACAACGCCATCGTTGCCAATTAGGAAACTATAATTAGAAAATATAAATAAAAAGACAAAATCAAAACAAAGCGTACAAAGCCCTTTACTGATAATACATAACGCAGGGGAATTTTTGCAAAATTATCTTATCATTCCAGACACTCTTGAAAAAGTGAAATTTACTTAAGCATCTGCCGCTGTATACTTACTTGTAGCCGATATCATTGAATTCCAAGTCATTGATGTGATAATGTTGCATATTTTGTAAAAGTTCCGAACACTTCAAAAACGTTGTACACGGCGATGTCACGGTATGATGTATGATCACATATTTTATGGGAATGGGACGATAATCGATAATTTTACTTAAATGACCTCCCCATTGTCTTTTAAGTTTCATTGTCGGACAGTCAGATTTTTGGCCGCAAACAGCATTAAGTAAAAAACTTATTGCTAAAAATATAAACACTTTTTTATACATTTATTTAATACTTTGTTCGATTGAGTTCCATTTAAAAACTGAGCTTAAATTAAAGATAATTTTATATTTATAGCAGCTTCTTAAAATTACTCAAGCATAAAGTGGGAGAGTAAGTCAAACAAAATTCTCTTAAATTTAAAATTGATCTTTTATTTAGAAAGAATTAATTTTATAACCTCTGTTTAAAATACAAGCTTTATAAGTGATGAGCTAAATGTAATGAAATTTATGTGTAGAATAGTACTTTTTTTAAAATATGAAAGCTTTTGGGAATTACTTAATGAATTTTATTTTACAACTTTAAAGTTATATCGACAAATATTTTTATTTTATTTCTTTGAATTAAAGTTTGGGGATATAAACTCGTTTTTGTTAAAAGCTTTTCAAAAATTACTAGTTTTTTTTGAAAGCAGCTTTTTAATTTTTAAAAATTTTGCTCTCAGAAATTGCAAGCACATTTTGCGGACTTTGTTTTAAAAAAACTTTATTTTATATAAAAAAAAATTCAGACAGCTGCAACAATTTTAAAAGCTTTAAAGATTTTTTGAATTTTTGGTAAATATTTGTAAAAAGCTTTTAAAAAAGTTAAATAAAAAAATTAAAAAAGGCTTTTTTCTAAGAGTTGTATTTTAAGAGTATGTTCATATGTAGCGAGAAGGCTAATTAATTGATTTATTATTTTATTTTTTTCAAATAAAACACAACTTTTATTTTTGGAAAACCCATAACATGGAAAGCTTTTTCGTTAATAGCTTTTTAAGAAATATTCTTACCTACCAAAAATATTACTGCTTTCCAACTGTTTTTTTTTTAATTACTGCCTGACTCTACTGTTGTAGAAAGGGCATACAATCCTGCAGTATTTAATGCGGTGCTAAAAACTAGGAGAGAATCGCTGTTTTTTTAGAGTACATTTTCCACTGCTGTGAAAATATTTTTAATTTAAAAAAGGTTTACAAAACAAAATTTGCATGAAAATTTTACTTAATAAACGTTTGTTTAATTTAAAATTTAAAATAAAAATTTCTTAAGGGATTATTCTTTTAATAAAAAATATAAAGTTTTACCAAAATATTGCAATTGTATGTAACCTTACTGACTGACTGATTCATCATCGCACACCCTAAAAGCTTCAAGTTAAAACGTTAAGGTTGGTCCATCCCTAAGATGAGATTTTTGGAAATTCAAATGGTTAAAGGGTAAAAACTTGTAAATTTGTTAACCTCATATATCCTAAACTAAAAATATACAAAAAATACCTATCGTTGATCATTAGAAATATAAGCGGACGTGTATCTGGTACTTTTTTGATATAACCTGTATTTTGGTACTTTTTTGCCATCCCATCTTTCTTATAAACTAATAAACATAGAAATAAAAAAATATATTACATTCACTTTCGAAATTCGATCTACTTAACCTAACCAAAATTTAGATTATATGTACAATATGGAAATCATGTGACAAAAATGGACGTGGATTGGTCATATCCTAAGTAGACCAGATGGTAATATTACAATGGCATCACTACAATGAAATCCTCAGGGGCATCGAATACCATTCAGACCCCGGCATACCTGGATAAGATCAGTTAGACAGGAATATGAAGCCACTAACAAAACATGGAACTAGGTTAAACTATATAATAAAGAGAGAATTTCCAATTTCTTTAGTTTGATTCTCATAAAATATGTAAACAAGAAAATATCTTTGCCAGATTACCGATTTATTTACACCAAGTTTTTACGATTTCTGGATTTGACTTTTTTTTCAAAAATAAATTTATAACACCGAATTCATTTAAATTTTATACCACTGACAACCTACCATTAACAATGTAATGCTTTCTTTAGTTTTTACTATAAAATAATAGAAAAAATAACTATTAAAACTTAAAATTTTCCTGATTAGAGGCGATTTTTTCCCAGCTTCGTCTGGTAACCCCATATATAAACAGAAGCCATCTTTTTACAGGGCATTATCAACACCCTCGATTTATACGGGCAGTAAAGTGCACATTTAAGGGTGAATTTTTTTAGAGTAAAACACGCTGCCCTTTTAGAGAGCAAAGCATTTTTAAGAAACGAACCCCAAATTGCATTTTTTTAATAAAATGTGACATTTTTTATAGAAAAGAAAACTCCATAAGTCTTGTGTATAGGGCAATTCAATTAAATAAAATAAATAAAATAGTAATAAAATGTTAGTTTAAATTTTAATATTGCTTTTGTATTATTTGGTAAAAAGAAGTTTGTTAATTCTCCTAAGTAGTTAACTCAACGTGACTTGACTATGTTCATTGAATTGATATTTTCCATTATTGACATTAAGCAAAACGGCAAATTAACGACAAAACATCTATGCACTTTTGCATAAACAAAAATTTTATTTATTTTAAACGATTAGTTATACGACAGAGTTTGTGAATTGGTCAATTTTCATATTTTTGTATGTATGCTTATTGAAATAAATAAAGGACACATATGGGTGTTTCTCTGGTTATGCACGCGACATTTGTACGCGTTTTATTGTGTTTGAATATTAAAAAAATAGAAGTGGATTGGAATTTTAGAATGAATTCTAGAATCGTTACATTGTTTGTGATGAGTTCTTTCTAAAAAGTATATATAATGGTAAATTGAGCACTGGGTACCCAAATGCCATGCAATCAAAGTTGACTTACTCACGTGACAAAAATAGAAGTGCCTTTTAGGACCGTTAGAAAAAGTGCGAAAGTAAGTGAATTGTAGGAGGTTTTTATTTCGGAAAAAATGTTTTTATAAAGGTTAGTAATGGGCCTTTATAATCATGTTTTGTTTAAAAGCAACTATGCATGGGTTGGCGAAGAAAAAAATAAATTGTAAATTACGCACGTGACACTTTTTACCTTCATACATATTTTAGTAATTTTACATATATTTTCAGAAGTTTTTAACAAAAAAATTAAACTTTTATTCAAAAATGAAAAATAAAAAATAAAAATATACTTCAAAATTAATCCAACTTAATTTTTTCCTTGAAAAAAATTATGCGAGCGCTTTGATTTTTTAAGTCACGGTGGACCATTTCAGAGAAATACCCATATAGTGGGCTCAGAGCTGAAACGAACCAAGTCAAAAAAGAAAATTCGGAAATATTTTTAACTTGAGTAAATGAATTGCCATTAATTTCTGGACCCATTGGCTTAGGCTTATTACCGTTACCTTCGGAACGAAGCCCTTTTTGATTTAGCCCGTTATAGAGTTAAACTTTGCGGGGAATTTCGCACCAGCTTCGAAATATATGTATGCATACATATATGTGACCTTCTCCGAGAAAAGGACCTAGTTTCTGAAATGTAGTTTTGAGAATAACGCATCTTATCTTATTCTAAACCATTTTTGACACACTAGGTCTCTTCGGTTCGGTTCAGCTCTGAGCCCTCCATTTATGTATGTATATGTTGTATATATTTGCAATTTTGAAATTTTTTAAACTTCAATGGCAAGAAAAAGTATCAAAACGTGAAAATATGGAAATTTTAAATTCTTTATTTTGCCTGTCTGTTCTACATGTGGTACTTTTTGAATTTTTTATAATTTTTGAACTTAGAAACTTAAAATAGTAGATGAGAAATGTTGGTACTTTTTTGTTAAAATCTTTAAACAAAAACTTTGTTACATTAAATATGTCCACGAAGCGGTTTAAACGCTTTCATTTATATAATTTTTGTTGAACGATTTTTTATTTAAAAATATTAAAGTTTTTTTGTTAAAAATTTATTTATTAATTTTTGAATACGTTTTTTTTTAACAGTTTATAAGAAAATAATTTTTGTAACAATTTCATTTTTCATTGAAAGGTAATTAATCATTTTTGATCTCCTAAATGCCAACTGGGAAGATTCAAACAAAATAATTAACTCACCTTAAAAAATGTATTTTTTGCCAACACCAAAAAATTCTCTTTAAACTTGTATCACCACACTCTTCTGTGAGTAATTCTTTTTGCCGGCTTAAACTGATTCATGCAAAAAATGTTGAATCTTTGCTCTGCTCGAAAAGTTGTGTATGTAAATCCCCTTTGAACAGAAATTGTGTGTTTTTTTAAGAAGAGATAAAAAAGCGGATAAAACTCATTAACACGTTATAGTACCCATTAATTTTTTTTTTTAATTCTTTTTGTTGTCAGTTGCTTAAAAAAAGACAGTTCTTTAGAAAAACAATGGTGAATAAATTGATTTCATTAAAATTTTAAATAGTTTATGTTTCGAATCGTTAAAAAAATAATTCATTTATGTATCCGTGTAAGTGTTGACTTTCTTATTAAAAGAACTTATTTAGTACGTTTTTTTTGTCCACGACTACAAATGGCAAATGGGGATATAAAAAGTTAATTAATAATGCGAGGCATTTTTGGCAAATTTTGAGCTTTTATTGTAAACTATTACAGCCATATTCATAAAATGTTCTTATTTTAAGCTTATAGCATGTAATAACTATCAAACGCTTTTTGTCTAATAAACCTCCTATAAAAATTTGTATTCATAAACGTACATCAACAGTTTTATTATTATTAACAGTTTGTGGCGATTTTGTGTTTAAGTATGGAAACTTTCTTTATATTTTGCTGCCATTTTATTGCTAGTGATGCATGAAACTTCTATTCGGTTCACATGATATTCTATATTAAATTGTTTTTATAGTTTTTTTTTTTATTGTAGAACTTAAAAATTATTCTTATCAAATAAAACTACATTTTATTTTAGTTTCTGAACAAAATCTTGCCGAAAGGTATCATAAACACTTTTGTTTGAACCTTTTTTAAATATACGATAAGAAAGTTTTCGAATAAAAAGTTTGTTTACTTTTTAATAGCATCACTATTATTATGATTTGTTTATTCTATATTTTTTCAATATTTTTGAACAATAATTCGCTAGTTTAAACAAAAAAACAACTAGTTTCAGTAATTTAATAAGTTATTAATGATAATATCTGCATTTGCCCGTGAACATATTCTTTTAAATCACATAAAATTGTTTTAAATAATTAACCATATACTAACTTTAAATTGGTTGTCTAAAATAAAATAAAAATAGTTATTGTACATGTATTTAACATGTCCATATTAATAAATAAAACATTTTTTCGTTATTTTTGAACATATTTCACTAAAATAATATCATAATATGCAGACACCTATCAAAATTTCATTTTATTTTTGGTTTAAAGAAGAGTAAATCGAACAATAAATTTTCTTACTTTATGAATGGTTTATTAATGGGTTAGCAATTTTGCCTTATATTTGGTTAATTAACCATTAATAAATTTTTATGAATACGGCTGTTAGTCTATATATATAAAATAGGATGTGTGTATGTATGTATGTAACGTATGGACTCCAAAACCGCTGGGCCGATTTTGATGAAATTTTCAGAATATTCAGGCGGTGAAGTCTGATTTTTGATTTTCGGTCTGCGGGCGGAGGGGCGTGGCAAAATCCAATTTTCATATTGCACCACCAATGACATCTATATAATTTGGACGATTTTTTCTTTTAAATGATCGCCATGGTCCAACTTAGATTTAAACGAAAATAAAATTTTGCGCAGCCCACATTTTTCGAATTACAAAAAACCAGAAAACGGTTCCATCGATTTGACAAATTTTTCTTTCAAATGTTCGTATTAATCCATTTTAAGTTTTCATCGAAAGAAAAATTTACAACGCCTACTTTTACGCCCACTTTTTCTATTTAGCGCATAAATTGGGAACGGCTTGACCGATTTAGATGATTTTGCCTCGCCCACTTTTACGCCCACTTTTTTCGATTTACCTAAAATCAAAAAACTGCTCCATCGATTTGACTAATTTTTCTTTTAACTGTTCGTATTAATCAATTTTATGTTTTCATCGAAAGAATAAATTACCACGCCTACTTTTACGCCCACTTTTTCTATTAAGCGCATAATTTGAGAACGGCTTGACCGATTTGGACGATTTTTCTTTAAAATGGTCGCCATGGTCCGACTTAGGTTTTTACGGAAAGAACATTTTGCCCCGCCCGCTTTTTTCGATTTACCTAAAATCAGAAAACGGCTCTTTACACCGAATAACAAAAAAAAAAAAAAAACAAGCAACGTGGACCGGGTCAGCTAGTAAAATATATACCTAAGAAAAGTATTGGCCATCGTCCACTTTCCAATCACTATTTTTTTTAAAGTTTTAAGCTAATCATGCACTATGCCGCCTAGCGTTGCAATGATGCAATATAACGGCTTTATGTTTGTTCGGAAATATTCGTGCATTTTTCGGCGAAAGCTCGCTTGAAAGGAATTTATTATATTTGGTACACAGTAGCTCACCAGAGCAGCCTTCGTCTTCCAATCAGTGTTGCCAGAACATTTAGACGTAAAATCAGTAAAAACCTGTAATTTTTCATCAACAAATCTGCGTCAAGATTTAAAAAATCTTCAAAACACATTTTTTATTTAGTTTATTTGGAAGAGGCTATAACAACTCATTTTAAATTATACGGCAATGTTCTCGAATTGGAAATCGGTGATAGTTCTGGTAAATATTACAAAGTGAGCGTTTTAACCTCATTTAACATCCTTGTCCCCAAAAAAAATAAAAAATAAATCCCCAAAAATCCCAAAATTAAAAAACAAACCCTTTAAAAGTTAATATATTTTTTTTTTTGTTTTGCTTCTGACCAAATTTCAGTTTTTTTTTTAAAAATAATAAGAAAAATTATAATAAGAAATCCCCAAATAAAAATTGTTAGTAAACATTTTTTTATTTTGTTTGTAGCGACTGGTTTCGGCATGTTTTTTAAAATCCTTTTTGTGCGATTCTTGTGCGGAATTACAAGCAGAACAATTTGGTGGTTTTAAAGACGAATGAGCCAATTTATTAGGACTTGGAGCTTGATCAATTGGTTTTAGCCATCCTTACAATCAACAATAAAAATACATACTAAGCATTATAAGTACTTACCAATAGCCCAGCATTCTTTTTCCCAAACTTTATTAAATTGTCTTTCATATTTACTTATTTGCTAGAAAATTGTCTTTAAAATAGTCAAAAATTGTACGTGTTGTCAACGGTATTAGATTCTTTTTTTAAATTCTTTTTTTAAACACTCAAGAATAATAAACATCAAAAATAGTAATATATTAATTAGGACCCTTTACACCGTATTAATTGTTGGTAAGAGCAAGATGTGGTTTTGCTACTTTTTTATTTTTAATATACGAAACAAAGAAAAATAAGCGCTAATAATAAAGACGGGGAAATATATTAAAAATGTGTAAAATCCCCAAAAAAATCCACGAATTTTTTTCTTAAATCCCAAAAAAAATTGCCAATCCCCAAATGACTTTCTGTGCCCTTTTTGCTCGCATAAAATCCCCAACTTTAGGGAAAAATCCCCAAGTCTGGCAGCCCTGCATATAACTTATTAAAGTTTGTTGCGGACACTACACAGGGCTGCCAGGTACCTTTTTCCTTGTCCCCAAAAAATTCCCAAATTAAAAAACAAAACCTTAAAATTTAATATTTTTTTTTGTTTTTTCTTCTGACCAAATTTTAAATTCTTTTAAAAATAGTAAGCAAATTTTTTATAAGAAATCCCCAAAAATCCTGAAATAACGAATGAGCCAATTAATAAGAATTTGGAGCTTCTGCAATCGGTTTTAGCCATCCTTAAAATCAACAATAAAAATAAATACATATATCCGTAATTTCTTTAATACTTCAATGCGTCATAGGTACTTACCAATAGCCCAGCATTCTTTTTCCCAAAATTATTAAATTGTTTACTTATTTACTTGAATATTCTCTTTAAACAATCAAAAATTGTACGTGTTGTCAACGGTTTTAGATTCTTTTTTTAAATTATTCCTTTTTAAAACACTCACTCAAGAATAATAACATTAGTTTCAGTGTTGCCATTAGGATACGAAATATACATTTTTCGTATCTTTTGAATCTGTACGCAAAATGTACAGGAATATAATATTAAACTTTGGTTTAACAGTGACATGACTGTTAAGTATTGGACTAATGTGTTTTGTTTAAAAAATGTTGTAAAGTCCTGGTCCATATTATGAAACATTTGAGTTTGATGATGAAGGGGAGAGACGAATGGAGAAGTGTTATATGTTTTATGTACAAGCAGGTTTTGTACACAGAGAAAACAGATTCATGATCACAACCGAATTTGGCGCCAATCGAATTTCGTCGGTTGTTTGTACTATCACACAATTCGGTTACAATTACTGAAAATTTCGTTGCTTAGCTTAATATTTTTGATAGCAACATTTGAATTTTAGTACACTATCAGTTATAACAACAGAAATTGTAAGTTGTAAGTATGATTATTAGAAATCAAAAATATGCTTACACCCGAATATAAACAATATGTACATGTATATAAGGGATATAACCATTTGCATTTTTTTGCAAATATCAAAAAGGACTTATCATAGTGAGATAGTGCATAAAAAAATATGAAGAAATGTGCCTTCCTTTTTTCGCGAGCGTTCAAAAAGGTAATTTTTTCAGTTTTATACAAAATCCATAATTCTAACGTCGAAAGCCATGCTGGTCTTTGCATTTCGTGTTTTTTTTATGAAATGGCGATTCCTTGCATTCCAAAAAAAGAAACCAAAAAAACGGTACATGGGAAGGATACCCACCATAAAAATTTATATTACAATTTATGCGACAAAAATATAACGTAAAAATACATATGTATATTTTTATTAATATTAACTTCTTAGATGTTCCCACAAAATTTTTTTGGGGAAGGACTCCCACCAACAAAAAAATCAATAGTCAGACTAAAAAACAAACAATTTTATGTAATGTTATTGTACGTTTTCTCCGCGTTATCTGCTTCTGGAAACTAGAGAAAGGGAAGGATTCCCATTATAAAACATATGCGTTAAAATATGTTATTAAATTAAGCTTGTTTTAATTTTTTTACTTTGTAATAAAAATTAAAAAAAAAAAAAAAATTTTTTTTTGGTGTTTTAGAAATTGCATTCGGTGCCGAAGGGTTTTGGACCGAAATTACCCCTGATATCGATTTTTAATATCAGTATAACATTGCCCATACCGTAATGATAGGTTATTATTTTGGTTATACCCCTAATGTATATGTATTGTGCATATATCAAAGATATTGCTCAAATAGCATCGGATGTTTGTTAGACGATTGTCTAACTCCTCAAAGAATCTTCTGATGAGTATCTGATGAGTAACAATAATAAAAACATCTAAATTTTTAATTTATAAGTTTTTTATACATTTTCTAACACGCTTGTCTTTTAATCTTGGAATGAACTTTTTGCGGCTCTCCTTATGAGTCATATACATAACAATTACTGAGCTACCTAAATAGGAGCGTTTTAAAAACATGAAAATTCACTAGTTAATACAATTTTATTTAAACAAGCCGACGTAAGGATCTGTCAAATAAGATTTTCCAACAGGATTGTTGTTAAATTCCTGATCTAAACGTTTTTTTCGTATAAATTGTATGATAAAGAAGCTTGATGCTCTTGTTTAGGTGGCTCAGTTATATGTGTGAGCATTTCACAAGTTGTAAGGGAATTCCTACAAGAGTCCCATAAGATTCTTGATGTTCTTTCTGAAAGCCTCATTAGAAAATCTTTACAGAAATCTCAAACGAATTCGTCTACGATCAATACGCTATGCAACAAAAAAAAAAAAACAGCCTCAATATTTGCAACGCGAAATGAAACTAGAATATTGGTAGAGCAAATCTGCCAAAGGGTTTTGAAAAGTTAGCGTGGGTTCCCGAAATATGGGCCCCTAAAGTTTTTGAATTTTTTTAAAAGGCGTTTGGTATAAGTCAAAAAAAATATATTTACTTAATATACTTCTGATCTAAAAAATAATTTCAGATGTCTTCAGTAAAATTATATGGTGATTCTCTGCTTAGAATACATTAACCCTCTAACACTAATTTTAAGGGGTAATTTTTGTCCTTTTTTTAACTTCCCAACAAAAGTATACTAAAACGGCACTTTAGAATGTTAAAAAGTTCCACAAATGTTTTCTGCATCAAATTTTACTAGTGGTCCAAAAGTTAATTCAATTTATGTAAAACGGGGTTTCAAGAAATTCAAAAATTTCAAGGCCAAGAATTTCGAAAATCCGTTTTACATACATTGCACAAACTTTTGGTCTTAAAAGACCACTAGTAAAATTTGATGCAGAAAATATTCGTGGAACTTTTTAACCCTCTAAAGTGCCGTTTTAGTTAAATTTTGTTGGGAAGTTAAAAAAAGATGAAGTATCAGAGGAATCAGCTTGTGTAACAGTTTCTCCCGTGCGAGGAATCTTTTATGATTAAAAATTTCGCTCGTCGACGATTAATGCTCTTCATGAGATTCCCAGTAGATTCTTTCGATTGAAAATGCTAGCTGGGTACATATATGAATGTATTTATAAGAAATATAATACATACATACATAGATACACGTACATATGTATGTACATAATTATAAAAATACGTAAATTACTTACCCCTATTTATTAAGTTTTCGCACATTTTCCGTTTTTGAACGCAAACTAATTTATTTTTATATAAAATTAAAATTATTTTATTATATTTAATGTTTTGACAGAAAATTTAGTAAACAATTAGGACATATAGCTTCTTTTTGGTTGTGAGTACCAAATAATTATATTTTCATTTGTTGTACTCGAATTGAAACTATACTAGCAATCGAAAATTAATTAATGAATTAGCATTTTTATTACAAAATTTAATGACGAAAGCAAATTATTAATTGCAAAGATCAATATTCAGTATTGCACTCTATTAAATTCGGTTGTGATTCTTACCATTTGTACTAATTTTTAGAACTAAATTAAATAAGTGATCACAACTAATAAAAGAATTGAAGGAAACATAATTCAGTTAGAATAACCTTTTTATACTCAAGAGAATTAAAAATCAGTTAGAACTATACATTTTTAATAGTTGCAATAATAAATTATATTTCTTAATCAATATTTTATTACTGCAACTGTTTTCCAACCAATTTGTTTTCTGTGTGTAAGTTTGTTACTGACAGTAAGAGAAAAGGTATACAAAGTGATATAATGCTGCAAAACAAATGCAATAAGCATGGACACGAATGGAGATTCAAAAGAGAATTGAAGAAAGTTACTGCAGCATATGTTTCATAATATGGATTAAGACTAATGAGCCAATGTTTAAAAATTTGAAAAAAGTAGTTTGTTTAACTTTTGTAGTTTCATTTTCGAATGCATGTGTGGAGAGAATGTTTAGCCAACTAAAACTCATTAAGACTGATCATCGTAACCGACTCAATACAAATACAAAAGTAGCTTTAATAATGGTATATGAACAACTTTTTTATTTTCAGGAAATTTTTTTTTTCATTATTTATTTATTATATGTATATGTTCAGCCAGTGCCAGACAAAATTTCCTCATAACGGTTTATGTTCACATACACTCCACTTCACATGAATAGGTGCAGTGTTTTAGCAATCAACTTAAGCTTTCTCCTCTCAAGATAATTCATGGAGAGTATTATGTTGTACTTTTTATTAAAGGTTTAACAATTGAGAAAAAGAGTGTAAACAAAGAAAAGTCGAAAAAGTACCGTAAGATTTAATGTGAGCTTTATTTCATAATATGTGATTAAAAATGCTAATTATTTTTGAGTCAGTTGAATAGGTGCATCCATTTAAAAGTCATTGTATGGTCATTTCTGTAAATTTGAACTACAAAATAGCTTAGCATTTTTTTATAACCAACAACAGAAATTAATTTTGATCGGTTTTAATTGGAAATGGGCCGTGGTAAATCATTAACGGTCGAAGAGAAGGCAAAAATCGATGCCTATGAAGATCAAGGTCTGTCCGGCCGTGAACTTTCCAATAAAATTTATAAAAGTGGTAACGTTGTGTGGAATTACTTAAGGACTTAAGAAAAATATGGCAAAAACATGAAAGGAAGGCAAACAATGGCCACAACAGCTACAGAAAGGCGACGTATTATAAGGATAGCTTCCAATTCGAGTGACTCTGCTGCGAAAATCAAAGCAAAAAGTGGTTCTAATGCTAGTGTTTCTTCAGTTAGAATAATAAATGCAGCTGAACACTTAAAACGAATTAAATTGCAGAAAAAACCACCATTAAACCAGCAACGTAAGGAATTACGTTTAAATTTTTGCAAAGAACACATGATTTGGAAGAGTGAGTGGAATAAAGTAGTTTTCTCAGATGAAAAAAAGTTCAATTTTGATGGACCCGATGGTTTTAACTACTACTTTCATGATTTAAGGAAGGAAGAACGTTTTTTAGCCCGTCGCCATAGTCGAGTAGGTGGTGTTATGGTCTGGGGTGCAATATCGTACTATGGAGTCATAGACTTGGAATTTCAAACCACGAAAATGACAGCAAATTCTTATTAATCTATTCTGCAAACAGCGTTTCCAAAATTTCAAGACTTGTTTGGACCCATCCCATGGACTTTCCAACAGGATAATGCTCCTATACACACCGCAAGGATTATTAAAACGTGGATAAGCGAGCAAAATGTTGAATTGCTGCCATGGCCACCATACTCCCCGGACTTAAATATAATTGAAAACGTCAAACGATGGTTGTCGCGGAAAGTGTATGAGTCTGGACAGCAATTTGATGACCGAGAATCTTTAATTGCTGCAATAAAAACGGCATGGTCGCAAATTTCCCTACAATATTTATCGCAATTGTATAACTCTCTTCCAAATAGAATTTATGAGATAATTTTGTCGAAAGGCGGAAGTACACATTATTAAAAATTAATAGAAAATAAAGCTAATTAACAAAACTTTGTTGTTTTCGTGTCTTTTTATAGTTTTTTTTTACCGTTTTTCTCTTTTTTTCAATAAGCACCTATTCAACTGACTCAAAAATAATTAGCATTTTTAATCACATATTATGAAATAAAGCTCACATTAAATCTTACGGTACTTTTTCGACTTTTCTTTGTTTACACTCTTTTTCTCAATTGTTAAACCTTTAATAAAAAGTACAACATAATACTCTCCATGAATTATCTTGAGAGCAGAAAGCTTAAGTTGATTGCTAAAACACTGCACCTATTCATGTGAAGTGGAGTGTATGTGGGTGTTTATCGCTCTTCTGATTCGGTGAGTGCTGCAGTGTCTCTTCTTCTTAAGCAAGTGTGGCCGCCATGATTTAAAATATTCCGAGCTAGTGGATATGGGTGTTGTTCAAGCCTTTTTAAATATTTTACTGCATATTTTGTAATCATAGTTTTTACTAATGGCACATTGAGAGAGATCCTTATGAATGTTTGAGTTTTTAATATACCAGGGAGCGGCTGTGATTATTCGAAGAAGTTTATTTTGGCGCCTTTGATGATTTTCGATATTAGAGGCCGAGGCAGTGCCCCATAGTTGAATACCGTAGCACCAAATAGGCTTTAAGATAGAGTTGTAAAGTAGAAGCTTGCAATCGAGACTAGGGACAGAGTTTCTTCCAATAAGCCAATGAATTTGAATGGCTTTAAGTTTCATTTTAGTTAATTTTGCCTCTATATGGCATTTCTACGTTAATCGCCGATCTAGATGTATACCGAGATATTTTACATGCGAAAATTGAGGAATTATTTGCTTATTGATTGTAATAGGGAAGCAAGATTCCCGGCGCAAGGTGAATGACACTATACGCATTTTTGCTCATTTACCATTATCCTCCATTGTCTTAGCCATATTTCTAGTTGAGATATATGATCCTGTAAATAACGAGATGCTTCATAACTGTTTTCGTGGACGCTTAGAAAAGCTGTATCGTCTGCAAATGTTGCAGTTTGTGTGCAGTTGCTCGTTGGCATGTCCGAAGTATAAATTAATTATAATAGAGCCCCAAGGATGCTGCCTTGTGGGACTCCAGCGCCAATTGGCTGAAGTGAGCTTAAGAAATTTCCTTCTTTAATAATAAATTGACGGCCGAGTAAGTAGCTTTCTAGCAACTTTTGTGTGTTTTTGCTGGTAAATTTTGCTTCAATTTATATAACAAGCCTTCATGCCAGACTTTATCAAAAGCTTGAGAAACATCGATGAAGGGAGCGGAACAATATTTTCTTTCTTCAAAGGCTTTTCTTATGGCGTTATATTTTCGATGGGTTTGTTTGTTCAATTGTGCTGTGTTCTTTTCTAAACCCGAATTGATGGTTAGGTATACACCCATTGTTATTTAAAATTGGGGTTAATTTTGATGCTAAGAGCTTCTCAAACAGCTTTGATATATTAGATAATAAGCTAATAGGCCTAAATGACTCAACTTTCGTGTGATCTTTTCCTGGCTTTGGTATCATCGTAACTAAGGAGACCTTCCATTCTTGAGGGTAGTATTCAAGGCGTAAAATAGCATTAAAAATATAAAGAATAATTTTCTTTGCTATGCGAGGAAGCTTAAAAAGCATTTTGTTGCTGATCTTATCAAAACCATGGGCTTTCTCTTTACTTAAATCTTAGGGGAACAGCTGCCCTAGCAGCAACAGGTGGTAGCTCTACTGCTATATAGTGAGATATATTTGGGGTGAAAACGTTTTTCAAATGACTAACAAACAGATTTACTTTTTCAATATCATTTCTTGCCCAACTTCCATTCAAATTTCTTAATGGTGGCTTAGAGACAAGTGGCCTTTTGAGATTTCTAGCTGCACACCATAATGATTAGTCTGATTGTGGAGTTGCATCAAGTTCCTTAAGATATTTTTCAAGAGAAGCTGTTTTCTGTGTCTGCAGTAGCTTTCTTCTTTTACACTCTTTTAGTAATTTCTTAAGATGAGGTTTCTGTGCAATTGCCACTCTCTTCGAGCTCTCCTTTTTTCAGACAAAAGTCGAGCGCCTTTTTTCCTTTATCTGTGGAAAATATTTTAATATTTTTTGTTTTTTTTTGGGGGGGGGGGGCAGTACTAGAATGTTGAACAGCTAGTTTCAGAAAACTGTCAAAATTAACAATAGAGCGATCTACATTCCCCGGTGTACCAAGCGGAATATTTTCTGTGCAATGGGTACTAAGATATTTTTTGATTTTAACCAATTAATTTGTGTAGCTGACGTCGCAAAATAACCAGTCAGAGATACAATTCTATTGGGGTTTATAATGGTAACAACTGTGGGTGTGTGGTCGGAAGATAATTCTAAGGAAGTTTCAACATGGATCGTTTCTATGGCGATGTTGTTAACCACGCCGAAATCGATGACATCGGGAATTTTTTGCTGATCAGTAGGCCAATATATTGGTTGTCCGCTCACTACACGCAGAGAAAAAATATGGTTGGGCATGGTTACGGCAACCACACTGTGTTTATTGTAACAATATATTGTTGTTGTACACAAATAATTGTTATTTTTATTAAATATCAGCAATATTATAGTTACTGTAAACATATTAATGTTTATCGCAATTATAAATTTGAGTATTGTTGACCGAAAAATAATTATTTTTCTAACAACTAAATTATGATAACTGTCAAAACATATTATATTACTCACAGCCATAACATGATAACTTTATATACATTTATCATAATAAGTTTAAGATGCAATCAAAATATCGTTACTCTAATAATATTTTGGTATCGCCATTTGTAAAATAATTTTGTATCAGTTGTGTCGTGTTTTACATAAACATATCGAATTATTTGTTAGTGAGTGGCTAAATAATAAAAAAATAACCATTAAAATAAACAAGAAATTAAAAAAAAATAAAGAAAAATATTAAAAAAGAAATAACAAAATAACCATTGAAATAAACAAGAAATTAAAAACAAAATAAAGAAAAAACATTAAAAAAGGGTTGAAGTGTCACAAAATAAAATATCTTTGCTAAAAAATTTTAATAATCTTAAAGTGGTGGAAAGATTTGTGAAATATTGGTGCAAAATATTAACCATTACTGGTAAGTTTTGTGTTATTTTAAGAGAAAAATAATGAAAACTCCATAAAATAATTTATAAATAATTGCGACCTACGACAAAAAGATTACAGTAACTATATTATGTTTTTTATTTTATCATAAGTATTTTTTTCCAATAAAAATATTATGTTTAAAGTTGTATCATATTATGATGTAAAAAATTTATGTATAACAGTTCATATCAATTTGCATCATAATATGATTACTTCTAAACTTATTATGATTACCATGACAATAATATGATTACTTCTAAACTTATTATGATTGTCATGACAATAATATGATTACTTCTAAACTTATTATGATTACCATGACAATAATATGATTACTTCTAAACTTATTATGATTGTCATGACAATAATATGATTACTTCTAAACTTATTATGATTGCCATGACAATAATATGATTACTTCTTATCTTATTATGATTACCATGACATAATATTATAACTTCTTAACGTTTTATGATTAACAGGATAATAATATGATTAAGGGAAAAATATTATGATGTAATATTACGAACATATTTGGTCATAATATGATTTAATAACAATCGTAATATGGTGACTACAATCATGAATCTTATCATAATATGTTGCTCTTAGAATATGTTTACCACAACCATGTTTTTTCTTTGCGTGTACCACATTTAAATCCATTTAAGAAATACAGTACAATACGCATATAAGAAACTCGTTTATAAGAAAAACTCTGTTATAAGAAAGACATCTTCAGACACCATGCACATTTGTATATATCTGGGTGCTAAATAATCCTCATAAAAGAAACTCGCTTATAAGAAAAACTCTTCTATAAGAAACAAATTCTGAAGAAAAATTATACTCATTCCATAGAAAATAGTACGTGTATAAGAAAGTAGTATATGGAGGGCTCAGAGCTGAAGCGAACAATTGAATTTTTTTACCTCGGTTAAAATATTTTTTTAATTTTCGAATTTATTCTATGAGCTAAATTTCAGTTATGTATTTTATAAAGCTTTTTTTTTTTAGCTCATAGAATAAATTCGAAAATTAAAAAAATGTTGAATATAATATAAAGTAACCTTCAGAAGGAAATAATTCCCAGTTTCTACTCGGTTAAAATAGATTTTTTTTTGTGTATAATTTACAATTTACATCTGTTTAGTTGTTTACATACTAAATTACTTCATGTTTAGTATTTTTCAAGTAAACACATGTTTTTAAACTATGTATGCATTCTTCTTACTGATTTTTCATCAAATCTAATATTAAAACTAGGAATTAATATTTTTTTGCCAAAATACTTTTTTTTATCAAATGTGATTTAAGGTGAAGTGTACCTGTTTTGTTTTTGTTATGTTTCTATAAATTGAGTTGCAATACAATAAATGTGGGTCGAGTTCAATCTAAATAACAACATAATTAGACGGTACAAAGAGAATTTTGTATGAGGGCTATGTGGAATTATGGTCAAATTTTCACTATTTGAAATAGGCAGAATTTTTTATTCAGCTCAAACACATAACATCCTGTACAAAAACAACAACTCTGCCAAAAAGAAAACTAAATACCGATTAACAGTTATTCGATTGTACTAATGTGTTTAATATATAAAACTATTGATCGTGGGCAATCACGAATTTTTGTAATGAAGTTAAAATTCAAAAAAAAGTTATCTGTGCCCAATTTTGTCTAGGTATCTACATCTATATGAGATTTTTTCGTCTTAAAGTGATTTAAGGGAGGGGGTTTTATAGGACCCATGGTTAAAATTTATAAAAGTTATCGTTTCCCAATTTTATATTTAGCAATATGCCAAAAAAATGAACTTTTTCATTTTCAAGCTGATTTTTAATACTTCGGGGGTAGAGTCGAGTACCCTTCTTGCTTATTAGGGTGTCCCTCACTTGTCCTAAAACGGATATTTAGGGTGGTCCTTAAAACTTGGATTTTTTGACTTTTTATGAATTTAACGCATTATTTATGTTAATAGCTACAAAATCAATGTTTTTATGTGTTGAATAGTTAGTTTGGGTAGTAATCTTCCATTTTTGGTTTTTGTTGGAATAATACACTGAAAAAAACAAAGTGGCAACAACAAAACTTGGAAGTAAGAAAATACTACTTCTAACATTTAGCGCGGCACAAATTGGGCTGAATATTATGGCTTGCCATTCAACACAGTTCTTAATGCTATCAAAATCTAAAATTCTGCGGTGGTGCGTGGCGATCGCATTTTTCGTTTACAAGAAAATTAGGAAAATGTAAAAAAAAGGCGGAAAAAAATGAAAAAATTGGGTTTTTGGCCTTCATTCACTTATAACTTTTGAAGTAGGAGTGTTATCTTCAAGCACCACAGCAGAATTTTAGATATTTTAGTCATCAACAACTATGATGTCTCCCAAGGCATAATATTCAGCCGAATTTGTGCCGTATTACAAATAGTACAGCCTATTTTCGACAAATTTTATTAATTGATTAAAAAAAACCTTGTCTTACTCAAATTATTTCATTGTAAATAGTCCGTTACAAGTTTCTTATGTTATTGTTTTTATTGTTTTTCTCAGGGCTACCAGGTACTTTTTTGCCTTGTCCCCAAAAAATTAAAAAAAAATCCCCAAAAATCCCCAAACTAAAAATCAAAACCTTAAAAAGTTAATATTATCTTTTGTTTTTTTTCTGAACAAATTTTTAATCTTGTTAATTAAAAATTTTAAATTTTTTTATAAATATGTAGTAAGAAACATTTTAATAGGAAATCCCCAAAAATTCCCAAATAAAAATTTCAATTTGCTTTTAACACAGACAAGCTTAATTTGCTTACTGCAAATTTGAAAAAAGATGTTAAAATTTTCCAAACGGTTTTAGCGGCTGCGAAAGATTCAATGTTAAATAGATATATCGATAGACCTGTAGATGATGTATACTCATTCCACAGTAATATCAATGTGGAGAGAGTGGTTGCGATGGCGAAGAGGAACGAGGATATGGCACCTCATAAAGAAAAATACACCAGATGTCAGCAAGTAAAGGCCCGGCAAAACAAATGCATTCACTTCCTTTTCGATATTTTGCAGTTCTATCCAACGAAGCAAGATATGGAAAATGGTGTAAAAATAATGAAAAAGGTTTTTCAGGAAAATAAAAAATGGAATGCCGAGGAACGAATAAAGAGATTGGAAGAGATGGAGAGCAAACAACAAGTAAAAAACGACGTACGGAGAGTAAAGTACTATTTCTAAATTTGCTTGATGTGAATGAGCCTATGGAATTATTTAATTTATTAAATTAACAATCTAATGTCGATGTACAGAGTAATCGGATAAAAATTCTTAAAAAGCAAATAAACATGTTGGGAGGTTTAAACTATAAATATCACGGTGAAAAAGTTTGGCAAACAACAAATTTGGATTTAGAGTCCCAACTCAAAGAAAAGGTAAAGAATTTGCACTTATGTAGATCTCTAAAAATTTAAATAATAAAATAACTTGATGTTTTTAAAAGTATAAATAATAAAGATTTCTATTAAATATAATTCTAGTAAAATAACTAAAATTTTTTTCGCAAAACTAAAAATGTAAACTTTAATGATCAATTTAATAAAAGTTACATACATATTTTAATATAAATTTGATACTATTTCATTATCTTATAGATCTTTTCTTTCCCCTTCGGTTATTTTTCATCCGATTTTCAAGTGTTTTGTTTTTTTGTTGGAAAGGTATTTAAATTACCTTTCTAATTGTTGAATGTTGTTAGTACAAACTATTGCCGCTAGATGGCGTAGAATTCATTTTTTTTGGAAAAATGGATCAAAACACCCTGTATTTGCAAATATTTTGAGTTCATATGTTCTGCAAAAGTACTCGCCATATGGTTTTGTACAAAGTTGCCGAACATTTTTTGGTCGAATTCTGGAAATTTAACGGTCAAAATTTTGATTTTCTTCAAGAACCTAAAAATAACGGTAATTTTGTAAATAACGGAATTATAAAAAAGTCGCGGAACAAAAGTTGCTTCTGATACCCTAAAGAACCATTTTCAACAATAAAAAAAGTTATTTTTTCGCAAAAATTCGATTTTGGCATATTGCTATTTATATTTATAGAGAGGATAGTATGCTATTGTACTGAAGTATATAAGTAACATATAAAATATTGGCTCTGAACCCCCCTTTAGTGTAACAATCGATTAAATCCGTTTCGCTGGCTGAAATACACCAAACAAAGTCTTCATTTCTAGTAAGTATTAAAGGACAAAAGATAAGAAAATGAATAATCAAGCACATAGATTGACTAAGCTTTTTCTTTAGATTAAAGGATATACAGTGACGGTTCTGTCAAAAAAAAAAAAATAAACATTTTTCATACAGTGTTATTTTTGAAAATGAAGTTTTATATATATTTATTTTGGTTTTGTTTCTTGTTGTACATTAACACCATATTTTCCTCGACCACTCACATTTAAAATAAAGAAACCGTTTGCAAATTTTGCCAAGAACAATATTACGTATTTGTTATTATTTGTTGGCACATTTTGTCAAATATTACTTTGATAATAAACAAAATAATTAAAAAATTTCAACTTAACTTTACAAAAATCATACATATTTATTATAAAATTAATCCTTTTGCTTCAAAATAATATTTGAGATTTATAAAAACATTTTAAAGCGCTGAAATAACAAGTGTTTCAATGCTTAATTTTTTCACTTACTTAATCCACGTAAATCATGTCAGTTTTCAAAGCATGAAATAAGCGTTCTTCAGAACTCTATGGCAGAGCTTATACGCTAGGAATTCCATACAAAAATCATGTAATATCTCATAGAAGTGTAAGCGCTTCACTTCGAATTTTCCCGTACAATATTGCTTCCGAGGAAGCATCAGTTTTTGCTAGGATAGGTACAATTAGGCTAATAGTCTTAACATAGGCTATAAATGTTTGGCACCTCCCAAACAAAGACAGTATGAGTAACTCCATATCTGGAGAAGGGTGATCCGGGGAACGGGCATGTACAAATATTTAGATTGGTTATCACTACACAACATTTATTAAAAAGTAGGCTAGATTGGAGAGGAAGGCTTGGTACCTCCCATACAAAGACAATTTAGATTTATTTAAACTTATCTGGCAAATAGTCACAGTATGTAAAAGTTTTTAAATTTTCAACAAATAGTTAGCTTTTCTTTACAAAATAGCGGTCAAAAAGTTGGCTGGATGGGACAAATAGTCATGGCTACTTCAATAGAAGTCGAACGGTAATAATAAAAGTATCTAATTATGGTAATATTTGCTTCGTTATCGATACAAAAGATATGTTTTAAAAAATTGGACTTTTTCATCAAGGTGTTTTTTGGGAGTCGAAAAATTAATTAACAAGGTTTCGTTTAAATGTGCTTAATTACCATTTTATACTACATATTTATAAACAGCAATTTATTGATGATGGAATACGCTTTTCCTATGCGCATTTCACTGGTTGCTTATAGGCCATTTACACTACAATGAAATCTAGTAAATTTCATTTGAAATCTTTCTTAAAATCTAGTGCGTTTACATTATACTTTTTTGGCATTAGCGAGATGTTGTTTTTATAACAAAACTATTTACTAAAAAGTTTTTTCTTTACACATACAAACCCAAAAAGAAATAGAAATTAAAGCAGTTGCATTACCTTTTATTTATAATTAGCATCATTTGTTTTATCAGTATTATTTGTCTTTTTTTAAATTTTTTTTCCAATTTTCTCAAATTTTTTTTATATTTTTTAACAGTTTTTGTTTTGTTTTTTTATTAAAATGTCATTAAATTCATGAGCAGGGAAGTATTTTTTAGTGCTATATAGAAAAAAACATATGGGGTATTCACAAGGTGTGCTATCATGTTATATTGTCATAATGTTCTAACATTTTACAATGGTTTAAAAAAATTGTTATTGCTTTTTAAAAATAAAGTGTCTTAAATTAATAGAACTTTGCTTGGTATGTTTATTATGCTGTCGTAATTAACCAGAAGAGACCTGCGCTGAGCGGCTGAGCCGAACCGCATTACTTTTTGTAGCCGTCGTCGTTGATGGTATAGTTTTATCCGGCTAATATCCGAATTTAACCTGCGGCTAGCAATTTTTGCAACAAAACACTAGCGGCGACAAATTAGATCGTTTAAGGACTCTGATGTTTGAAAAACAAACAAAATTTATTTGTGGTTTGAGTCTGAAAAGTCAGGAAAGATCTAATATAATTTATTAATTCATGAATGAGAATTTAAAAATATTTTTATTTTAGGTAAATATTTATTTCTTATACCTGTTTCAAATCAGCTGATTTAAATTCATAATAGCACACTTAATTATGAGGGCTTTTTCACAACAGTCGTATGTTTTCATGTTATTATTTTAAGACTTACAACTTTATGACACCTTGTGAATCCTCCAATAGTTACATCTTTATGTACTACTAGATTTTGAGTAGATTTTGTTTTGTATGAGAAATCTAGTCAAAAACAAGAATTTTTTAAAAATAGAAAAATTTATATTTCTTAAATTTTGATTAAAGATTACGAAAGTAGAGTTAATTACCTCTAATTTGGTGCCCCTCCAGTTCCGTAATCTTTTTTGGTTTGGTCACAACTTAAAAAATCTCTCCTAGATGCACTAACCAAAATTTGAAGAATTTTTTAAAAATAGAAAAATTTATATTTCTTAAATTTTGATTAAAGATTACGAAAGTACAGTTAATTACCTCTAATTTGGTGCAAACTCCCGTTCTGTAATCTTTTTTGGTTCGGTCGCAATTTAAAAAAATCCCTACCAGATGCACTAGCCGAAATTTAAAGAATTTTTTTAAAAAAGAAAACTTTATATTTCTAAAATTTTGATTAAAGATTACGAAAGTAGAGTTAATTACCTCTAATTTGGTGCCCCTCCAGTTCCGTAATCTTTTTCGGTTTGGTCACAACTTAAAAAAATCTCTCCTAGATGCACTAACCAAAATTTGAAGAATTTTTTAAAAATAGAAAAATTTATATTTCTTAAATTTTGATTAAAGATTACGAAAGTAGAGTTAATTACCTCTAATTTGGTGCCCCTCCAGTTCCGTAATCTTTTTTGGTTTGGTCACAACTTAAAAAATCTCTCCTAGATGCACTAACCAAAATTTGAAGAATTTTTTAAAAATAGAAAAATTTATATTTCTTAAATTTTGATTAAAGATTACGAAAGTAGAGTTAATTACCTCTAATTTGGTGCCCCTCCCGTTCTGTAATCTTTTTTGGTTCGGTCGCAATTTAAAAAAATCCCTCCCAGATACACTATCTGAAATTTAAAGAATTTTGTAAAAATAGAAGAATTTATATTTCTAAAATTTTGGTTAAAGATTACGAAAGTAAAGTTAATTTTTGGTTAGGCCGCATTTTAAAAAATCTCTCCCAAACACACCGCTCAAAATTAAGAAAACAATTAAATAAAAACGTAGCTGAGCTAGGTGTAGCTGAAATACGCGTAGCTGAGCTACGTTTTTAATCAGCTACACGTAGCCCAGCTACGTTTTAATAACGCAACGTTTTACATCATAAAACATATTTAACTCGGCGTATTTATCTCCACCCACTTAAAAAAAAACCGATAGATTAAAAATCCCGATTTGGGATTGACCTCTTGACATGCCGAATAGAAATCTTAACGTAAAGAAAGCACTATTTGGGTTAGATGAGCTTTAAGTTTAGGCTACTAAAGACAATGTATTCGCTTGTTTGAACTGGATCTTACTTACAACTACACGTCGACATTATTTAATTAATAGTTAACAATTGATTTCATTAGAACGTTACTTGGCCACGAAGATCGTGTGATTCAATTCAATCAAATTATTTTCTTTGGGACTTTTGTCCAGTCACTCGTCTATGTCGAAATACCACACCGAAAAAAATCTCTAAAATTGACCATTTAAAGCAATAATCAAAAATAAAATAAGTTTTAATAAAAAATTTAATCAAGTGAATTAAACTATGATTCAAGTGAATTAAACGTTTAATCATCAAGTAAATTATACGTTTAATTAATACAAATAATTTGTTTACTGCTGCAATTTTAATTAATATAACAAATTTTTAATTAAAAACCATTTATATTTTTTTTCTGTGCAGTGACAATTGATCAACTGGAAATCAGCATTAAGCGGTTTGTTGCCAAAATACGGTTGCAAATGCTGCTAAAAATATATGAAAACTGTAGTTCCACTTTAAGCCCGTAAATCTTAAAAAAAAAACACCCACCCAGTATTTGTATATCTGTTTGTGCTAAATTTAAGTGAAATTTTGAAAGTCAAGAAGAAAAAAATAAAACAAGAATATATATATTTTTTTAATGTCGTGTATTGAAACCTCTTTGCTTCTACAAACTATGTATGCGTTACTTATTTGTAAAAGGAAAGTGTATGTTTGTAAGGCCGTTCGAGCTGTTTATTACGGAGTTTCCAAATTATCTAAAATTATCCATGTACTCTTACGGCGTCGGTGTTCCAAGTGCAATAATGCGGAATTCGGCACAGAGCTAAAATCAATATAAGCCCAAAAGTTTTAAAAATTTTCATTTTATTTTTGTGTTTTTATATTTATTTTTCAGTTGATTTAAAATAGCTTGATGAACTCTCAAATAAGACTATAAATTTATTTTATTGAGTTTAGTTTTTATAGAAAAATTTTGTTACGCTTATTTTAGAACTTGTTAAAATTTATGTTAATAAAAGTCTGATTTTTCCTACTTGTTTACATGATCGAAGTTATACCAATATTTGTATTACGTTAGTTTTTGTTATTATTAAAACTTTGGCAGAAAGTCTATCTTAAAAATAACGATTTTTTTTGTGAACAAACAATTTCATTTTTGGTGGTTTTTTTCTGCATAACAAAGCAGAACAAATAATCGAAACAGTATAAGAACTTGTGCCTTCTCATTCATATACCGTGTTCCGATATGCACCTTAATTGAGTTTTACGCAATAAATGCAATAAATTGAGCTCACTAATCCATACAAAATAGCAATTTAGTTAATGCTCAATTAATACGAAATTGTTATAAATATTGAGCTAAATTAAAATGCAACACTGACTGTCACAAGTGTGTTTAGTGAGTAAAGCCCAACTCAGTAAACAAAGTGTTTTGACGTTCTTGACAACAACAAAACAACACACACAAAGGTCCATCCATTAGGTCTGCGCAAAAGACAGATGTTAATTTTGTTTTTTCTTTAAAGATGTCAAAAGTTGTTTACATTTTGCTTAAGTTATTTGTTAATTGAGTTAGCTGAATTGTGTCTGTATGTGTGAACAGAAAGATAATTATGTCAATAAACCGAATATTGACTCAATAAAAAAGGTATATCTGAACACGGTATTAAGCTAGAAGTCCACACCACGCATTCTATACTTTCTTGACCTTTCTTCAGGACGCTGGCGATGTATGCAAAGGTAGAAAGTAATCCTATTTATTGCGTTCGATACGTATATACATCATTCCAATTTTACACTCATTCCACTTATTGAAAGATGCATAAACGCATCAATGCATTGAACGCATGATGTCGTTTTGCCCCTCGATACAAAACTCGAGTATTTCAAAGAAGATTGAAGTAGATTTTTCGTATCGATAAAGCGTCGTTTTGAACTACTTAACATAATAACATGAATCTTTATTCTGAAAAGTTCTACCGTGAATTGAAATTGAATTCTGTTATTTTATACTCTACTTGAGTTTTGTTATTTTTTAACTTGTACTCAAATTCAAAGAAGCCCCCAAATGTAACGACCGTAACTTTAAAAAAAATTTTTTGTTTGGTTTGAAAATTAATCTATTCCTTAAACAAAACATTTCAAAGAATTTAATCAGATATTTTACTTGACATATTACAATACATGATGCTTGTTTCCGACATTTGAAAACAGCACATTTATAAAAAAAACGACAGTTACTTTTTTAATAGTCAAAAAAAGTATTAAAAATACAGTTTTTATGAATTCTTTCGGTTGCTACCGTTGCTTGAACTTTTCCAAAATGGAGCAATCCCCGTGGCATATTTGGGTTGCTTGGAATTTTTTTCAAAAAACCTCCGAAAATCGGCAACGACCGTTACTTTGGAAACACCCATATGTAAAAAAAGAAAATATTTTAGATTTTGGTTGTTGAAAACAATTCATGTAAACACCGTTTACGATACATATTAAGGTAAAAAAATATTGACTAACTTTAACACATACTCATGCAACAAGAAAATCATAGCGTTTTTTTTTAAGTAATATTTTTACCTTTTGTCGTTATAACTATCAATATCAAATGATTTTTCTATAGAAATTTTCCAACAACATTTTTTTACCGCAACAACATAAAAGTATTTTTCACAGCAAAATTATTTGTTGCAAATAAAATATCTTTTGCCGTTAAAGGGATTCCTCTGAAATAACGGCACATTGAAAATTGCTGTTGACGTAAATGATTTGCGTTTGCAGGAAACAGTGTTGCCAAAAGTTGGTGACCAAAAATGGATAAATTTACGGAAAAAATGGATAAACAAATTTTTTAAGTAAAAAAAAACACATTAAAATTCAATAACAGAACAGAAAAAATTCATTACAATAAAATTGTAAGTTGAGGTAAATTTGTTGCATAAGAATAAACGTAAATTAATTTTTAGCATTTAAAAATCAATAAATTCAATGCCATTATTGATCATCTCATAGGAATCACTTGTGCCTATAAGTTTTAAATAATTTGAAGGTAAATCATAATCACAACAACATTTACCTAACACCTTTTGAGTCCAGATCTACAAGAAAAAACAAGTAAAGAAGTATGAGTAGGTGAGTTGCAAAACTCGTTCGTTACAAAATTAATAATACGAGATGACAATTGATTCTAACAGTTCTTTAGGCGCTTTATTAGTCTGAATTTACACGTTTCATCTTTTGATGCTCAACTTCTTTTCAATTCCCTTTTAAAGATGCCAATATATTCACACGCAGCAATCAGTTTCAACTTTTTTCGGTACAAAACAACAACAATTTTACTAATAGCGAATCAAAGAGAAAAAGAAAAGAAAAAAAAATTACATGCAGCCATCGTTGCACATATACCAACGAATAAAAACAAAGCGTACTGACCGAGTACAGGCATCACCGTACTAACCCCCTTTCTTCTTTCTTCTCTCACCTAAAAACATAAGAGTTGAGCATCAAAAGATGAAACGTGTGAAAGCAGACTAAGAAGAACTATACAAATTGTTTCAATGCATGCCCTCTTCCAAGTTTTTTCAAAGGACATGCATTGATGCAATCAGAATATTTCTTCTCATAAAGCGCCAAAAGAACCGTGAGAATCATTTGCCATCTCATATTTTTAATTTTGTAACGAACGAGTTTTACAACTCACCTACTCGTATAGTCGGTCAACCCCGACTATATGATAGCCTACACCACTTTAGAAGTTTTATCAAATTATCTCCAAAATTGAGACCTGTACTTTGCGCACAAGGTCTCCATGGACAGCCTGACAGCCAGCCAATCGTACATCGTTAATTGGACTCAGAAAGTGATTCTGAGTCGATCCGTATACTTTATTTTAAGCTCAAATGCATATTACCCTCCCCATTTTTGCGGTTATGGCAGCGTTTAAAAAATGCAGTCAAAGTAGAAAAACTGTAATTTCTTCCACTTCTTCCTGCCTGTTTTTAGAACGCGAGTGCAAAAGTGACATTTAAAACAAATACAAAAACAAAATTTCAAAATTTGTTTTGTTTTAAATGTTAGTTAAACGAGTCATATTTTGGGCTCGCGTTCTAAAAATAGGCATTTCATTTGTCTTTGGCCAAAAAAAAAACGTATGCTTTTACTTCTGATTCATTAAATATGAACAATCGCTGCCAAACCAACTCATAAAGCCAAAAGTTGTACAAACATTTTCGTTTCTTGTCTGCGGTCTATGGAAAAGTATGCACCCGATTACCACAAAATTGAATGGCGTTATTTTGAAAATAATCTTTGAAAATTCCAAAATTATTAAAATTGTTGTTAATTTTTTGCCTTTCTTTTATTTTCGTTATACATATTCGATTTGAAAACGCAATAATAAGTTAATTTTATAATGTAGAATAAGATCTAAGTCGACGTACGATGCAAATACGCGTTTCCATTTGTGCCCACAATTGTGTGTCTTAGTATGAAATATTATACGTTTTAGTTTGACAACGTATCTACATACGTCGTACGCTACTACGTTCATACGGTGCAATTGTGTTCCTACGGTAAAATTATTAAATAAAACAAGCTCTGATTTTCTTGTTGCATACGTATGCGTTAAAGTAAGTCAAACATTTTTTTTAAATATTTAATTTAGTAGACGATCTTTACAGTTTCTCAATTGTATTAAATGGGAATTTAGCACATTTAAAAGAAACCTTGTTGATGCTTACGTAAATTGTTTTCATCAACCAAAATCTAAAAATATTTTCTTATTTTTAAATATAAAATCAAATAAATATAAGTATTATTTTTCAACAGAATAAATAAAATGCTGTTTCTAAAACTATTTAAAGCAAATCCCTACCCTTCCAAATTTTTAATGAAAACTTAACTAACTTAAGAAAAATATTTGCTTAGCTGCGTTCATGTAAACAAGTAGAAAACAAATATTTTATTAAAATAAACTCTAACATGTGTTTTGATTCAGTTCTTAAATAATCATAACAAAATTCTTTTGTAGGAGAAAACTTTTCCCTTGGCCCTTGTTTTTGTTCAGTATTTAAATTATCATAACACAATTCTTTTGTGGGGGAAAACTTTTCCCTTGGCCCTATCGCATCAATTTTAAGCCAGAAATTGCAGATTTCTACTCTATTGAATATGTGTACACAAGTTTTCAATCGTGAATTGAAAAGTTGTTGTATCTACTTGGCGCTACCGAAGTAGATAATAAAAATAGTTTATTACACGAAATGTAAAAGATGTAGGATACAACAGCGGTGTTGCCTATTAGCTAATATTCGATTTAAAGGCATTGAATAAACTTAGAAAACAAAAAACTCTTCAGATTTATTAATTGCGGGTTTATTTACAAAAATATATTGGTTTTATTCAAAGTGTTCATTTATAAATGATCATTAAAACAATTGTTTAATTTGCTAAATTTATTTGTTTAAAATTGAATTAAAATATTTATTAAATTTTTGGGTAAAATGACATTTTTTATTGAAAATATTTTATTTTTTTTTCAATTAATTTATTACAAATTTTTTGTTTGAAATTACAAATTTTTTTATAGGCCGAGTTTTAAAAAAATTTTTGTTTCAATTTCTAAAATTTGTTACTGAAACTCAAAATTATTTTTTGCTGTGTGGATTGATATTTTTTGATTGATTGTTAATCTCTGTGATAAGTTTTATATCAGTTTCGGCATTTTTTTTAGTCCAAGTTAACGTTATTGCTGTTTTTTCCCGCACTAATTTAGAAAATTAGATTTTTACTTTGGCCACCAATAAGATGTGATCTATAGTAAGATCTGCCCCAGGGCATGTTGTGGTTTTTTGTACACCGTTTGATGCGTGTGCTGAGCCTATTCTGCTGTGGGTGCGTGATCGCGTGAGTTGTTTATTGAGATCTTAGGTGCATTTTTGTAGTTAATTGTTTCCTTGAATTGTGAACGTCTTGTTTGCTACCAATTGACCTGAACGGGGGAAAAAGGTAAAAAAAATCGAATTTTTTTAAAGTTTTTTGCGGAATCGAAATTCCGATATGATCACTTTCTTGCAAAAATGACACCGTGGTCCCAAATCTTTGGGGGCCAATAAAAAAAAGTGCATGACTTTGGGCACAACTGGCAGACACGGGTCTTTTTTTTGGTTTTTTTTTATCACATATTAATGTCCGCATATGGTTATATTTTTTCGTGTTGCACTGTGTAATTTTGGGATATTTTTACATTAAGAATATCTATCCAAATTTAATTACTCAGGCTTAATTGGTCTGTAGGGATTTATTCCGTAGACCTTAAATAAATAAAAAAAGGAAGAAAATAAAGGGAGTAAACATTAATCACATCTTTGTAATTTTAAACAAGAAATTAAAAGTTAATTGCTTGACATTCTATTTAAACAACCAAAATTCTAATTGAGAATTAACAAGAGATTGAAAATAGCAATTATTAAAGATATTTATACATAAGTACATATGCATAATACATCGTGTAAATATGATATGACAAAAGTTCAGCGATTAATATGTCGAAACAATTCGACTTTTCCTTAACGCAATTATTGCTTATAATTTTCTGTACTTTACACTGCCTTTACACATGAAAGTTCTTTCATGAAATTTCTGTATACGTATTATAAGTAAAAATTTCAATGAAATAGACGACTTTCTTGAAAATTTCTTGTTCGATTACACAGGAAAGTGAAAGTTCATTTGAAAAATGTCGTCAAAGCGCAAAGTGGCAAAAATTGTTTTAGTTTTAGAACTAAAAAAACTAGAAATTGAAAACCAAAACAAAAAAAAAGATATGAAAATAAAAAAATCAGTAAATAGGAGGCAGTGGGTTAAGCCATTATTAATAAAAAGATGTGAATTCGATGTGGAAGCGAATTTACTGAGAGACCTACTGTGGGAAGACGACGACAAGGATTTTAATAATTTTTGCAATAGCTTCATACGATTTTTTTTTAATGTCGTTCCTTCTGTAGGATTTGTGGTTCATATCCCACAAAATGGGGTGGGATCGGTACAAATTTATTAATTTAATAATTTGTTTATTGCTTAATTTTGCCACCATTTTTATTGTTTTTCTTATTTGTAATTTCAGAGTTGCCAAGACAAATACTCACGCCGAACTTTAGGCATTCGTTCCAATTAATATTTATTTTTATTTATTTTCCTAATATTTATCCACTTTAATAAGAATAGTTGTGTTTCAAATAATTGTAGTTAAAAAATATATTAAAATTCTTTATATATACGTCCAAAACAAGTTGCTTTTGTAACTATAATTTAACACAATCCTGAAATTTCAAATGCAAATTTTAAATAGGCAACACTGCTTAGTTTATTGTCATTTGTTTTCATGAAATTGTCAAAAAATCGCTTTCTTCAAATTTTCATTGAAAGCAAGCTGAAAGTTGGGCTGAAAGTAAAAAAATGTAAATGTGTTAGTGAAAAATTGTGAGTGTATTGCGACTTTCATGAAATTACATTCACGTGTAAATGCTGGGTTAAGTGCAAAAATCTCCGCAAGTATCGAAAATTTCAACACTTAACAAAGACGAATTTTTCTGTTTTCTTCCATAAATAGTTGATATTTTGCGTTTTTCAATGCAAGGATTGGAAGGCGCCGAATAGCCAGAAAAGTTCCACTGCTTCGGAACAAAAACGTTTAGACCAGACCGTCCTTTGCAAAAGTCATTTAAGTTACTGCGAGAAAACAGGTGAAAAAAATTGCAATACCCGAAAAAAACCAAAATTGTTTACAAAAGACAAATGTCGCAATAAGCGTCGGAACGCTGCTAAGGAATTTCATCTTTTTACGAAAACGATGTTCAATCAGAGTGACGGCCAAATTATGATATGAGATTTTTTCTCGTCGTATTGTGTTGGTGTCCTATTTTTCGTATTACCGATACTGTAGAACGGGTTGATTATAAAAACATTTTGGAGGACACAACGTTGCCTGACGCAAAAGAAGCATAACATTTAGATGTGGTTCCAGCAGGATAATGCCCCAAAACACACATCGTGCTATATTAAATATATGTTTTGTGAAAAAAGTCGCTTGAGTATATTGCGTTTTTACTACCGATTTACTACCTGTTTTTAGAAAAGAAAACAAGTGAGTGAGTGGAAATTATAATGAAAACAACAATAAAAAACGAAAATTTGTTTTTGTTTTCAATATAATTTCTCACTCGCTCACTTGCTTGAATGTTTTTATTATTTTGTCCACAAATTTTTTTCTTTTTCAATTCATAAAAAATTACCCCCGTATTCACAAACGATTATTAAGTTTAACAAACGTTTTTAGGGATAATTTTCATAGTAAACCATTATTTAATTTTAAACATTTTTGTGAATACAGCCATTAATATGTATTATGTTTTAATGTTAGTTTTTTTTTTGTGGAAAACTTAATTAAAATTAAATATACATTTGTATTAAAAAAATCAATTTAAATAAACATGTTATGTACATGTTATGTACTTATTATTTTGACCATAGGTGTATATATACTTTATGTTGTCTTGAATGAATATTGAAAAAGTTTCACACGGATTGAACATATTACACTCAATTCATATGAGGGCTTCTAAGTCGCCGTTTTATCTTGATTCCCATTTAAAGAAACTTTCAAAACTCTTTGCGTTCATACGATGAGGTTTGGTTGCATGTCTTTTTTTATTTACAGTATGGCCTTCAATATCCGTCATTCGAAAAATTGTTGCATTGATTTAAATTACCTCTATTACCCCTTTTATCCGAAATTATAAACAAATAATCTTTTTTCGTTTAATTTTGAACACTCAAAACAAATTTAAATAAACGAAGAAATAGAATTTCCCAACGTACTGGAAGCATATTCTGCCAATTAATTTTTTCCTCATGTTTACATAATAATACACTATCCCCCGTATTTATAAACGATTATTAAATTTAACAAACGTTTATTAAGGCAAATTTTCATACAAAATTTGTTTTGTAAACCTTAATTAATTTTAAAAATTTTTTATAAGTACGGACGTATATATTTACATAAAATATATAACACACCAAAAAAAATTAATAATCAATAATGCTGCCACTCCCGTCTGTTATCGATAATCGAGGACTCACTGTATTTTTAACCACACACTTCAAAGTAAAAAAATGACTAAAACGTAAAAAGCAGAAGTTAAAAGAGACATATAAAAAACGACAGGAAAAACACTTAACAAGTCGTTTTGTTTACCTCTCTTTCTACTCTACACCGCTTGCCAACAATCCAAAAGACACGTCGACAAAGCAACGTCGTAAAAGCCTCCATGTGAATTGGCTCTTAGTATGCCATCGCAATAACGAGTTGTGGTGTACGTATTAAAATGTTTGATGTGTTATCGGTAATACAGTGCAAACATTATGTTAAGATTTATAAACTCTGTTATTTATTAGTAAATTTAAAAAAAAGGTTGTTGTCTCGGGTTTTAAGATTAAGATGACATCTAGATGTGAATCTTTCAAGTAGCGGCTTTTGTATTTGTTACGGGTGAGTTCATCAACCAAAAATGACATAAATAAAATAAAAAAACCATAAGAGTACATAACATAAAAATAACATTAGTTTGGGCAAAGCAATTTTAGTGCAGTATATGTAAATATATAGCTGTGGCATTTTGACATAACATATTAATGGCGTTTTCTTTTCTAAAAAAAAGTGATGCATAAGTGTTACATGTTACTTGGCAACATTTTTAAATGCTCCCCTAATTTTTAAGAAGTGTTTTATATTTTCTGTTTACAAAAGAACACAAATGTCGGCATTAAACAATAAAGTGCAATTAGCGCAAGGTAAATTCGATAACAGGTGGTGGCAAGACTACAACAATCCAAAGCCCACAGAAACAACAGATGTTTTTTGTATCGCATTGTTACTGTTTACGGCTCGAAACTTGCCACCACCTTGTACTGAATTCGCCTTGATCTAGTGCTGCACTCATGCCCCTTTAATTGAAATGAGTGTTGTACATGTAGCATTTTTTTAATTTTAAAGGGAACATCATCAGAAAAGAACGCTTTACACTTTTAAAATAACACATGTTTTTCAGAAAAGAACATAAAAAATGTAAAAGGCAGAATAAATGCAGAATTTTACTCAGAAAAGAAAACGCCATAAGTCAAATTCAAAAAGTTAAAAAAATGTTATTAATCATACGAATTTTCATTCAAAAAACATTTTTAAAATTTTGTATTATAAACGAAATTTGTCTTTAATTTTGGTTTGTTTTATTATTTGATAAAAATGATTTTTACCGAGTTTTTTTAAAAACTCTTTTGCTATCTTATCTTGACTTAAGATGTTTTGTCAAACTGCCACTGATATGTAGTTGGGACCATTGTATAATAAGTACCAGGTATGTTCATTAGGGAGAATTTTCCTTATTTACCCATGTTATGTCAAATTAATTTATTTGATTTTTTACGCTTGTTTTAATTTTGATCCATATTTTCTTTTGGGTTTTGAAATTTAGAACAAAATTTCTAATGACTATACCTTGTACTTATTCTACCATGGTTGGGACAATATTTGATTTTCAAGAGCAGCTAGTAAAATTTTACACAATCAAATTTTATTTGATGAATACTGTTTTTTGACAACGATTTGCACAATTCTTCGATTTCACTGCCGTCATAAGTATCATCCTTACGGTACGGCACAATCTCTCTTGAGGCATTCTATTTTAATAAAGTTTTGGCCAAGTTTAAAAAAAAATTAATTTTCATTGCTATTGAAGATGCCATATCTTGAGGCTTTATCAGATTTATGAATCCCTACAAAAAGGGAAAATTTACTGCATATGCCAACGCTAGTTCTAGAAAATTTTAAAGGTTAGTCGAACCAAAATAAACGATGTTAATTGTGAGTAACACCTTAATGCATTGATTTCCAAATATGGTTAAAATTGTTTTATCTTATAAGGGGGCCGCCAATTTTTTATTTTCTTCTTATTTGGGTCGCAGTATCAGTAAGTTTGGAAACCGCTGCCTTAATGTCTATAGACGATATAGATTCTTGCCCATATTAATTTGTGTGTGACAAATTCAAACATGGAGATTTTTGAAGCCTTTTACGAAAATTAGCCTTCAAATCAAAATGTATTTCGTGCACTTCGTGATTTTTTCGGTCAGCACTATCGACCAAATGTGTCCACAATCGGGAGAATTGTGTGCAAATTTCAGCGAAACCGGGTCTGTAGGAAATGTGAAAACCCCTGTTTATGCTCGCCCAGTTCGTTCTGGCTGGCTCGGGCGTGCTCGGCATGTAAATATTTCTTCGAACATGAGGTCGGCCGTTCGGCCTGTTCAGTTACCGTGAATGGTGATAACAGAGTTCTTGTGTCCAGAAATTAAGGGTATGGACCTCGTTCCAACAAGATGGTACCACTTGCCACACAGCCAACAAAACAATGGTTTTTTTGCGCGAGAAATTCAATGTCCGTGTTAACTCACGTCATGGATCATGTACTTTGACACTGTTGTACTTCTTTCTTTGCGGATATTTAAAAGAAAAAGTGTACGTCAATATGCCAAGAACATTGAATCTCAATTAAGTGTCGGAGCCATTAAAAATATGGCCAATCGGATACAGCCGAAGCCATAGGGAGAATTTGGCCCATATTTTGTTTCACACAAAACTGTCATAGATCCGTTAATCATAATAAAAAATATTAAGATAATTCCCTTTTTGTTTTAGTGACAATTAACATCGTGCGTTTTGGTTAGACCACCCTTTAGTAGTTTTCTTATAAATGGTTTTTTTAGAGTGTCACAACTTTGAGTTGGCTTCACTGCTTTATTTGAGCACCCATTTAACAGTTGATAGTTGCTTTGAAATTTCATTATGAATCGACTTACACCAGAGAAACGCGTGAAAATTGTTGACATTTTTAATTAAAATAATTCGGCGTAGGGGCTAAAGCACAAATTGATATTGATTTTAAATTTCCATTCAAAATTTTCCTATGAAGCCCATTTCTCGTCGAATGGGTACGTAAATAAGCAGAATTGTCGCATTTGGAGTGAGGAGAGTCCACAAGCATTTGTCGAGACACCATAACATCCACAGAAATTAAAAGCGTGTGCGCTTTATGGGGTTGCGGATTCATTGGCCCATATGTCTTCAAAAACGACGATGGTCAGAATGCGAAAAGTTGTTGTACGTGCCAGCCGCGGCACAGATTTATACATTATAAAATTGTCTTTCCAATAAAGCCCGTTTCTTTGATATTAAAACTATATTAGCTTGTTTTATTATGATTTAAACTTGTGTCACTTTATAAAAAACCCCTTTATATCAGCCATTTATGAATCAATCTTGCGGAATTTCAATAAAAGGTTTCTTAAAACTATTTCTGCAGACCTTGAAAACCCCATTGTAACAAACAAATTGGCAAACGAACATCTTTTTTTGTTTGAATATACAACAAGTCATCCGCTTCTCAATTTAATTATTTTGAGAAATTTCAAGAAAATTGTCACTACACTTAATTTTTTGACCAGGTATTCACCTTAAAGAACGAACATATCACTAATTCCCTAACGGTCTCAGGTGTGGCAAATACATAACCAAGTTCGCTGATCATCTACATATATACATATATAAAATTGTAACGTTACTGACTGACTCACTCTCTGATTCATCATCGCACAGCCTAAACGCCTAAAGCTAAAAATTTGGACCAGAGATTGGTCACACCCCAAATCGGTCCACAAAGACGGGATTTTTAGAAATTCGGATGTTTAGGGCGTAAAAAAGGGTAAAAACGGGAAAATTGGGTAACCTTATATGTATCTCCAAAAGTAAAAGAGATACAAAAAAAATTTAATACTTATCGTTGTTCTTTAGAAAAATAAGCGGTCAGGTGTCTGGTACTTTTTTGCAATTCGGCCGTTTTAGGGAGTAAACGGGTAAAACCTGAATTTTGGTACTTTTTTGACGCACCATCTATCATTTGAACCAATAAACATACAACCAAAGTTTATACCTCATTGGAAACTTATCAAAAAAATACGAATACGAATTTGGTACTTTTTTGAAATTCGAACATTTAAGGGGTGAAAATCGTAACTATTTTTGGTCCTTTTTTTACAAAGCATTTTTTTCCATTCATTGACATATTCGTACTAAATTATGGGCTCCCACTAAAAAATGAAATTTTGTATACTTTAATAGGCGAAAAAATAGTACCAAAAAGGGGAAAAAATTAAATTTGATATATTACTTTAGCTTTTTGGTTCTACCACTGGTATTTTTTTATTTATCATTAATGTTGTACCTTTAAACATAAGATACAACATGCAATGTCCTGAGGGGATAATAATCTATAAAGGGAAGTGTTTGGTACTTTTTAGTTCATTAACTGGTACTTTTTGAATATCCGTTATTATTGGACCTAGAAACCTAAAATTGAACATGTAAGGAACATGGAATGACAAACTGTTAGAGGGATCTTTTTGATATGTTTTCGATTCTAACTGGTACTTTTTTAAATTTTCGCTATTATTGGTCTTACGAAAATAAAATTTAACCTGCAAGGTCCTGAATGAATGAGCCATGGTACTTTTTGGTTCTTAAACTGGTACTTTTTGAATATCCGTTATTATTTAACTTAGAAACATAAAATTCAAGATGCAATGCCCTGAGTGGATAAGAATCTATAAGAGGGAAGTTTGTGGTACTTTTTGTTCTTTAACTATTACTTTTTGAATTTCCGTTAGTATTGGACCTAGAAACATAAAATTAAACATGCAAGGTCCTGAGTGATTGAGAATTTGTAAGAGCGCTTTTTAGTGCATTTTTGTTCTTTGACTGGTATTTTTTGAATATCTGTTTATATTGAACCTAGAATCATAAAATTTAACATGTAATGTCCTGAGTGGATGAGACTATAAGAGTGAACTTTTTGATACTTATTTATTCAGTGGCTGGTACTTTTTTAAATTTCCGCTAATATTGGTCTAATAAATATAAAATTAAACCTGCAAGGTACTGAGCGAATGAGAATCTCTTAAAGCACTTATTGGTTCTTTTTAGTTCTTAAACTGGTACTTTTTGAATATCCGTTATTATTGGACTTCGAAACATAAAATTCAAGATTCAATGCCCTAAGTGGATAAAAATCTATTGGAGGCAACTTTTTGGTACTTTTTTATTCATTAATTGGTACTTTTTGAATTTCCGTTGGTGAGTGAATGAGAAAATAAACTTTGGCATACAGATACGTCCACGAAGAACAAGAAGACGCTAACGAAGTAGCGGGTTAAATGCTAGTCATTTATAATTTAGTTTATAATTTTCTACGTAAAATATTAAGATCAATAAATACCACACTGTGGAACGTGCCAAAAGATTGTTGTATAACGGCCTTTGTTGGGTTTTCTTGAACCTCAAAATATGTTGCAGATAAATAACACAACTTAACGACAACTTGAATGAACTTTTTCTTTACTTACAACTAAAGAAATTTTCAATTTTCTGTTTTAAATTTTTTTTTACGTTTTATTACAAATGTAATTGATACGATTTTTATTAGATTTCATACAAAATCAACTCCCATAACAATAAGAAAAGATGCAAATGTCGGTAAGAAGAATGTCAAAGCTGTCTTTTTAATCAGACTTTCAAAAGTTCAATAAAACATTCAAACACACTAAAAAGTATAATGATTTTTCTCACTCTGTTTGTAACACATAGACATAATAATCGCCTGCCGAATAAATTAAATTGGGTGTATAAATTAAAAATGCGGGCTTTTGGCAACTGTTGAGCATTTTTGTTTTAAAGAATTGTTTCCATAAAACTTATTAAGAGTATGGGCCTTCTTAAGCTTACTTTGAGCGAATCGATTGCGTTCACTAAAGATCCCCTGATTAAGAGGAAAGGATCGGCTGGTAAACGCATAGCTTTTCATCCAGTTATTAGGGCCAACCCTGACGTTAGGCCAAAATGGGAGGAACCCATGTAAATCTTTTCCACATCCGTAGACGCTTAAGCCGATTTTAGTACCTTATAAAAGATGGGACACTTTCGGATCCATGAAATTTAAAGCAGTACCTATGCTCCATATATCGTTTTGGCTTTAATTCGGCTGCTGAAACACGACCATCACACACGATTTCTTCCGCTTGGCATTGTCGTCATGGAACTAGTTTTACCGCTAGTAATGATATGATGCGAAAATCACTTGTTTTTTAATTTTCGGATATATAAAAGCTTCTAGCAACGTCTCTCGGTTTCAACTCGTGTGGTACCGGAAAAACCATATCTCGCACTTTAAAATAGATAAAACAAATTTAGGATAAGTTTTGGCTTCCATTCGATTATTAATGATAGATGTTACCCCTTTATAATGTCATAAAAGTTTTTTAGTTTGGGTTCACACAATGAAATTTTTCTTTCCGAAAGTCTGAGTTTATTGGTGAAAGGGAAAGAAAACATGCTATTTTATCCTGTCCTCTCACCAATAATCCCAGACTTCGTAAAGCTATGTTCAGACTTGGGTTTTTAAACGCGTTTAAGCATCTCGAACGTGATTAAGCTCTATTCACATCAAAATCATTTATGCGATTTGTAATCAACTCAAATTGACATGATTAAAACTAAAACATTTCGAAACATAGATTCCTCTGAACAAACCTCAAACTGAGTAGCATCAGCCACTCTAAACGTACATTGCAGGTGTTCTGTCGACCATGTTTTCTTCAATATGTACTTATTTCGTCCTTAAGTAATTCAATTTCTTCATTAATATGTTTAAAATCATCTTCTTAATAATAAAGTTATTATAGCATTTCTTTCCATTAAAAGAAATATAAATTTTTTTGTTGTGTTTTATTTATTAATCAACTGTCATCTAAATCGTCTCAAAAGTAATATGAACGGCTTTGACTTACTAAATTAACATTTTGCTTAAACGCGTTAAAAAACATAACTGTGAACATAGCATAAAGGAAAACTTTCATAGTGTGAACCCAGACTTTTAGAAACAAACCATGTGCAAAAGGTTGCCATCCGTTGTGAATCCCAAAACTGTTCTGAAACTTTTTAAAATGTAAAAATATCTTGCGATGTCTGTCTGTCTGTCTGTTGAAAGTAAGATATGGTTTGTTGAAAGCAAGATAGGGTTCGGAAAACTTAAGCAAAATCGGACCAAAATTTTTCCCAGATCGCAGATAAATGGGATTGGGGGATTGAGCACAATAGTGATCGGTCGACACGAACTGGGAAGGTAGCTTTCCCTTAACAATACATTTCAGTGTACTTATCATATATGAAAAATTGGGAATTTAGCACATCATACAGAAATCGTATTAATAGGAAAATGTAATTTGACATTAATTCTTGCAAGGTATTCTTCGTATTAAAAATGAACCAAATCGGTCCATATTTCCACCTAGCCCGCATACATATGTCCTCTCAAAATAAAAGCTTTTTTATAATAGCTATTTTTTGGCGGGCAAAAGGCAATGACATAAGTTTGTACTGAATATTGCCAATTTTTAAGGTGTAAGTTTGACTGAAAATGGAACAATGTATCTCCTGAATAACGGTTTAACATGATAATAAGCTGAGGCTTCGAAACTTGGCCAAAATTCCAAGTATTCTATTATTTTTTTTACCTCCTGTAATCATTGCTCTGACGTGCTAGCGATTATAAACTTAGCTTCTTGTAAACAGAATTCATTCAATAATCCAAATATTTTATTTCACCTAGTCCTATTGAAAAAGGCTTTTTGCAATACAGCGGTCACAAGGGATACAAAGAACCCTTATTTCATAACACTCTTCATCTAAGAAAGTGCGGAAAGCGTTTTCTAGCTGTCAAAAATTCTCATGCCCATACAACTTGTATGTATGTATCATACCGAAATTATAAAATCCGATTTTGATTTTGTTGATAAATAAGGCGAATTTTGTTTTTTTTTTTAGGTCAATCTAGCGGGTTCTATTCATTTTTTATTTCTATTATGTGGGTTTAATTAAACGAGAAAGTTAGCACAACTGTTAGTGACACAATGTTGGTGCTCTTGTATAGGGATGGCATATCAGTGTAATAGCTAAGGGTAGAAAACGTTCCGTTTTCAGCTCTTGTTAAGGTTTGGTTATAAGTCTTGTGGAAGAGCAATTAAGAGAAAAACTCGGCTTCAATATGCTTTGTGTAAAATGTGGTGAAGGGTATTAAGAAATCGGCGTGAACGAAAATATAACTCTTAGTTGTTTTCTTTACTGTTAGGTGAAGAAATAAATATTTAGCAGAAGTTAAGACATCTGGGAAAATCAGAAAATTACGAAGCAAAACTACTCTAGTATGATGGTTACACTCACAATATTATTACAGTAACGGACTGTAGTTTATTAAAGAAATATTCCGTTCAGTCATTTTTAAAAAAATAAACATTTAAAATTCCAAGCAAATTTATTTTTAACTGATTCTAACAGTTATTCAAAAAACTAAGTGCATATTAATACGGATTTTCAGTTGCAGTTAATATTGTCCGTTGATTGAGTTAAATTCTTCTTTATGTTAAAGTAAATAAAAATGTAATTTAAAGCAACGAAAAGTTCATTTAATTTTTACTGTCAAAAATTCAACCGCGAATTCCGTAAAAACAAATTAATATTCAGTTATCTTTTATAAATTAATTGTCAAAAAATTAACACCATATTCCGTAAAAACAAATAAATATGCAGTTATTTTATAAAATTTTACTGTCAAAAATTCAACACCATATTCAGTAAAAACAATTAAATATTCAGTTATTTTATATAATTTTACTACCAAAAATTAATTTTTACTTATCTATAAAAAATGAATTGCTTGTTTTGTGTAAGCAATTCTCATTTTCTTTTTGTTAAAATAATTTAGTTAAATAGGTACATCAAATTTTAAAAGTAAAATAATTGCGAAGCCATATCGGTCATGCTGCTGGTGTCTTATAATTGAGAGTTCTTCTGTAAACAACGTGGTCAGTACAACAAAAGTAAAACAAACGTGTGTAACTGGGAAAGTAAATAAAAATATTCTCCCTCTCTCGCTTATAAAAAAAACAACCGGACAGGTGTCTGTCTGGTATTTTTTAGAAATTCGGCTCTTTTGTGGAGTAAACGAAAATTTAATAAAATAACTGAATATTTAATTGTTTTTACTGAATATGGGGTCAATTTGACAGTAAAAAATTGACAGTAAAATTTTAATAAATAACTGAATATTTAATCGTTTTTACTGAATATGGTGTTGAATTTGTGACAGTAAAATTTTACAAAATAACTGAATATTTATTTGATTTTACGGAATATGGTGTTGAATTTTTGACAGTAAAAATTAAATGAACTTTTTGTTAAAAATAAATGAAAAATAGGTAGACCGGTTTTTAATTGAACTTTCATTTATTTTATATTACAATTTCAGTTAATTTTACGTACAGAATATTGTGAGTGTACATTTAAATCAGTGTTGCCAGTTTGGAATTTTAAGACGCTTCATTATTTAAATAAATTATAGAGCTATTATCAGAAATTTACATTGAGTAATTTTTAGCCATCCAAAGCTAAATTGAACCAAAGTTTACCACATTATCTATACATACAATTTGTTACGGGCTTAGTCGTATGCAAATGATTTTTCAGAGTTCTCTAAATGTGGAGCCTGTGGCAAATTATAAACCGATCTTCACGAAAATTGGCGAAGTGAAGACTTCACTCTACGCCAAAATCATTTTTCGTTACGGGTTAAGGCGTACTAGAGCGTTGTCCTAGAGTGGGTTTTATATAGTGCATATGGTAAATTACACAGGTGTGCGACTAAAATCTTTTTTAAATAATTCCATATAAAACACGTAGATGTTGGTCTATACAATAATTATTACAAATATAAACCACGTTTGAATGTACCACGTCACATTTGCGTCTTAACGGTAATATGTGTTTTTCGATGTACATAAACCTCTCTTTCAGGCGCTATCCAGAGTGAATGCTGGTTCGGTTGAAGTTACAAGAGTTACATATATCTTGTTTGAAAGGCTACTTAATCGAAAAGCGGCTAACTGATCACATTAAAAAACTAAGATTTTATTAAAATTGTAACGTTTTTTCCTAATTTTTTATTTCGGAAGATGTTTTACCACAAATTAATAACAGGATTTAAGAACATTTTTCTTAATTTATTGTATAGTCCATTTAAATTAGAACAATTTTAAGGCAGAATGGACCAACATCGGATAGATGCTAAAAAATGCTATGAATTTACTAGCAATGCATGTCGTGTATACATTTCTATTAAAGTGCGAAAATATGATGATGGTACCAAGTAAAGTGTCGCTTATTATCGTTTGTGGCGCCTGAAAGAGAAGTATCAATCGAAAAACACAAATGTACCGTTATCTCGCAATTGTGACAATAGCCACAAATTATAATACTTTGTAAAAAAATATTTCAAAAAATTTATTTTCGCAGGCCTGTGTCATGAACCGATCTACACAAAATGTATGTTTATGATTTCCAGTCATATAAAACGAATTTGTGAAAAATAAATTGCAATTCCAATTTATGCTACTTTTTGTAACAAAAAATATCACTTTTTTGGGGTCGTTCCACATTTGGATATATAGCTCTTGTTTTTCCAAACTGATTCTGCTGGATTTCAGTTTCAAATTGATAAGGGGAACATGAAAAAGTTTGATAAACATTTTATTCTATTCAGTTTCTCGAAAGTAAACGAGTTTTTAACAGACGGACATGCCTAAATCGCCTTAGGGTAATTTTTACAACCTAATGACAAAGTTCCTGATAGTTAACGTGGACAATAGCTATTATGAACGATAAAGTGACCATTAAGTTTTCTCCATTATTACAACTGTCCGATAGAATGAAAAATGTAATTTATGTACTGTGGCAACATTGCAGTAGATACCGACTACTTTTGATTGTTTTATGCCCGTAATTTTAACAAATAGATATCTAGATGTGTATAGATATCTATGGTGTAACGAATTTTTCATAATTTTAACACGTATGTTTTATCTTCTGGTTAAACTGTAATGTATTTTGCACCATCGATTCTTGCCAGTTAATTCAAAAACTTAATAAAAATACAGATGCTGCCATATTTTAAAAGAAAACATAAAGGAAAAAACACGTAGGCAAAATAAACGTTGAAGTTACTAAAATAATTTTACCGGATAGGTAAAGATAACTGTAAGGTACGAACACGACCAGATATCTGTTTGTCGAAATTACGGGCATAAAACACGTAGTGGCAACGACTGACTTTTGTTTATTTCTTTAATTAAAGGCAGAAGTCAATTTCTCGTGCTTTATTTTTGTTTTTTATTTTGTCTTAAATTGTGTATGTTTGAAAAAATAATGGTAAAGGTAAATAATGAAAATAATTCAATTTATAAATATTATTATATCTTAAGCAGAAAATATAGCAGCTTCAAATTCTCTACCCCAGGTCTACACTAAAGATAAATATCTCGGAAAGTTAGCAATAACGGAAAAGAGAATGCCATTTCATTTTCATTAAATTATTTTTACTGAAGGAAGGAAGGCAACATAAATTGCCGGCAATAAATATGTACAGAAATGTGCTGCCTACATTTAAGATAACATATTGCAGTAAAAATAAATGTAGGAATATTTATCTCTGGTATAGACGGGCAGTTAAGTTCTTGTAAGTTACCATGGGGATAAACCTGCTGTTAGCTTATCAGTCAGTTTTTAGGTTAATGTTTACTTGTAATAACCAAAAAACATTTATATGTCAGATAACATCTTAAAAATAACTATTTGTTAGTCGTAATAATACAGTTGTTTGACAATTGACAAAGTTGAATATTGCATCACTACTTTATTTGAGCACCCATTTAACAGCTGATAGTTGCTTTGAAATTTCATTATGAATCGACTTACACCAGAGAAACGCGTGCAAATTGTTAAAATTTTTAATCAAAATAATTCGGCGAATGGGCTGAAGCACAAATTGATATTGATTTTAAATTTCCATTCCAAATTTTATTTTCCGATGAAGCCCATTTCTCGTTGAATGGTGTACTTCCTTGTTTTTTTATGATTTTAACTTCTGACACTCTATAAAAAACACACTTTATAACCTTTTTTAGATATGGCCGTTTGCTTATTTTTTTAATAAAATCGATCATTTTGGTCGAAAAAGATTCAAAAATTTAGAATCAGAATTAATTAAAAAAAATTTTGAATTTTTGGTAAGTAGGGGCCTTGTGCGTTTTAGGTAACATTATATAGAGGGCTCAGACCTGAAGCGAACCAAGTCAAAAAAGAAAATTCGAATATATATTGAGTTTGAGTAAGTAAATTGCCATTAATTACTGGAGCCACTGACTTTATTACCGTTACCTTAGGAACGAAACTGTTTTCGATTTACCCCATTACATAACTGGATTGAGCTACATTTTGCGGAGATTTTCGCACTAGATTTCAAATACATATACGTGATATATTTTATGACTTGGTTCGGTTCAGCTCTGAGCCCTCCATATGTGCATTATGGGGCCTTAGATTAATACTCAAGCAGTTTCACACAGAATGACAAAATTTAGTGTACCATCCATTCACTACTAGTGGGGTGGAGGGTACAAAGCAATTTTTTTCGCATCCAAAGAAAGCTGAAACTAAGCTTTTAACTTTTGCGTCTTTGTTTTAATATTGGAGATCATATTCCTTGCCGTTTAGAGCCAGATACTTATGTCTTCCCCCAATATATTTATAACAGCAACTTTTCATCATGTTATCCTATGGTTGGGCGGAAAAAATAAGAAATTTAATATAAACTTTTGTTCTCTTCACTGCTTCTTATAAACCAATAAATTACATATTTGTAAAGATAGTTGATTTTTGATCTTATTCTTTTCCATTCATTTACCTACAAATTCTTGATGTAATAAAATCAGGATTTTTTGTTGTATTTTATTTTATTCTTATTCATAATTTGAATTACTTATTACACAGAAAAAAAAAACTTGTACTTTACTTTAAAATGTATGTACGAATAATACCAAAAAGTATTTAAAACATTTCAAAGTGGAACAACTTTGCGTTATATACGGGCGTGCTTGTTAAAGTTTGTTGTAGAAACAAGAAGAAGGTGAAAAAGTATTTTGTGTAGAACCAGCAACAACAACACTACATGAAGATAAACATACATTATTTTCATGTTAAAAAAGTGAAAAAAGAAACAATAATTCCAGAATTCTATTTGTTAAAATTATTAAGTCAAATATATCAGATTTTAATGATTAAGAAAACCATATCGGTCATCTTATATTTGTAAGTTCTTTTGTAAACAATGCGGGGAATACAACAAATGTGAAACAAACATATGTGCAGGGTTACCGTTAGGAATTTTGAAAGGTCGTTTTTTAAAAATAAAGTCGCAGAAAAAAGTCGTTATGCAAATTAAATGTATTGTTTGAGAACTTCACAAGAAATGATAAACATGTATTATAATAAAATCTCACAAAAGGTGGCAGGCCGCTAAAAAAGGGTAAATTTGCGACTTTTGTTGGGCGAAAGATACTCCTGCATATGTGTAAACGAGATAAATCAATAATAATATTCTCTCTCTGATTCTAAGGGATAAGGTTTTATTTAATAATCAAAATCTATCTCAGTTTCGGATTATTTCAACTACGAATTTAAGATTAAAACCAACTTAGAAATCCTTGAATCAAGCTGAGTTTGAGGTTAATTTGTATCTCACTTTAACTTCAGTAACGTTTTTGGATTATTTTAAGAACGGGGCAATTAAATGATCCGTACTTGAATTAAGCATTCTGTTCTTAATTCAAGGTAGGATGTACTTACCGTGCTATTGACACCGCTTCATCTTGATTTAAGTTCGGATGGATTCATTTTTCTTTTCAGTGTACAGTTTCTTTTTGTCACCCTTTTTTTTTTGCAAACCACAAATGTCTTAGAAATATTCCCATTTTTTTACTCGTATTAATGAAAGGAATGTAACTACTGTTTTTTTAGTATTTTTCCATAATCAATTAAGATTGATGATATTAAATTGCGTATTCGGATGCTGAAATGAAAACAAAAAAAAATTGAGAAATATTGTGAACATGAAATAAAGATTAATTAATTTATTAAAAAGAAAGTCTATATGAAAAGAACTAGTCGTAAAAATATTTTTTTCACATTGCTTATTTAAATTCTTTGCTCAAGAAAGTGTTTAAAAAGCTTGGTATTCTGTAAAGCAATTTCCGTAAGATTTGAAGTTTTTACGACACTTTTAAAGTTTTGGCGACTAATTGTAATATTTTTGTTAATTAATTTTTTGCACAAGCAGTTTGACAAAAATAACAACAACAGCATGTTTGTGTGAATATTAACAACCGTTATATTTATACCCTTCACCACCATGCACCCAGAGAAAAACATGTTTAAATATGGTCACCTCCGACAAAACTATTTTTAAAGAAATCTTTAACATCTAATTTAACCATATTATTGTTACCGATTATGGTTGCCTCCGAACATGTTACAATAGCATAGTTGTTTTTCAACTATACAAAAAATACTATTGTATATTTAAAAACAAATTATTATCATATTAAACGATAACATGTTTAGAGGCAACCATAATATGGTTGTGGCATATCGATGAAGGACTAATTTAGCAATAATATTTATGTCGGGGACAATAATGTGATTAAATTAAACATAATATGGTACAAATTTTTATTAAAAATAGTTTAGTTGGAGGTGACCATATTTAAAACATTTTTTTCTCTGCGTATAGTGATGAGTAAGGGTATACTCATTTTGTCATTCATTGTGAATCCGCTTACATATCCATCTAAGACCCCATAAAGTCATTGAGTAACTCTAAGTCGATTTAGCCATGTCCGTCTGTGTGTCGGTATGTCTGTCCGTCTGTCTGCCCGCCTGTTGTAAACACGCTCAATTTCGAAAGGCTCAAGAAAAAAAAAATAATTTTGTTGTAAAATTCTGTCTAGGTCTCCAAAACAAATTGGAATGGATATAGTCGGAGTTAAAACTATTTTTTTAACAACTCCACAGCCCTGATTTTTAAAATGAAATATCGATTTGTCAACTTTTAAAACCATGTGTAAATAAGAATTTTTTTTAAATTTTACTTAAGCGATTTTTTTAAAACAAACGATTTGTTTTCAAAAATGTGCTGTTTTAATTCATAAGCAAAAATGTTAAAATTTCAAAGAGTTTTTTTTTACATTTATATTATTTTTTTTTTTTTGATATCTTAAATTTACTTCTTTATTGGCCAACTTGAATTTTTAGCATAAATTTTAACGCCTTAAATTTGTCACAAACTACATAAATAATTTAATATGTGCAAAACGGTATAAATTAGTTCACTCTTTTTCAAATCATAAAATCTTTAAACCTTCCATTTACATAAAATTATGCTTTTTTTACGAGCGCTTTAGTTTCATTTAAGTTTGTTTCAGATTTTACAACGTTGTCTTTACACGAGTTATAATTTATTTTACTTTTTATCTTCCTAACAAAATGGGTGTGTTCACAAAATGTTTGTAATATGAGTGTGTAAATTCTGCATTTAAATGCATATTTACGAAGATATAAGTTATTAAAGATTTTTTGACTTTATCACCAAAATAATTGAATTGTGTTTTAAACAACTAAAAAGTATTGTCGGTCATGGCCGAACATTTAATGCCCTGCACCTCGGTCTATCCATACACTTTTTTGAGAATGTACCATATGTAGGACCTGTGGACAGGGTAAAAAAAATTGTGTTATTAGATTACTATTCGTCGCTAAATCAATTGCAATGTTTATAAGAAAGTTATGGCATTTTTAGCATTTTCCGGGAGTTGTATTTAAATGAGAGCAATGATCAAATATGGACTGCTTTTGTAAAATTTTGTTAAGACGATTTACATACGTTGCAATGAGATATTTTTGGACAAAATAATGTATCCTTATGAGAATTGAAACGTATGTACCAAATTTCATTAAACTAACTTTAAAACTGCGGCCAGTACTTTACATGGACAGACAACCAGCCAGACGGACGGACATAGTTGGATCGACTCAAAAAGGTCTTAAATCAATATTTTTATATATTTCACACATCATCGCAAACGCATAATACCCTCTCCACTTTTGTGGTATCGGTGTAAATATGAGTGATCACATATTAAGCGCATTTTTCCATTTACACACATATTTACGAAGATCTAAGCGATTAAATATTTTTTAACTGTTTTCCTTAACAATCGAATTTTAATTGAAAATATAAATAAGTGATCACATATTGAGATAAGCGACATTAAAAAACTAGTTTACTAAATAATTTATTTTACATCTTTTGCACTATGGGAACATTTTCCCCAACATGATCCACTAAAATATTTTAAGTTTAATTTAATAATTAGTTGTGGCGAAATGAAAGCAAAAAATAAAAGAAAGAAAAAAAAACTAAAGAATTAGAACAAATTGTGTCATAACTCGTTTAAATTTTCGTCTGTCCTGGTGTCTCTCTTTTTGTTTACTGGTTGCATTTTTTAAAATATGTAGTGAAAAAAAAAAAATTCACATCTCAAATGAAAATTTGTAGTTCGAAACAATTTTCTTTCATCAGCTTCGTCATCATTAGAGTTTGGAATGTGTCAGCAGTAGTGGCAGCGTGTTCTTAATTAATCTGTGGGTATGACTTAAACTCAAAAGCATAATGTACATATGTACTTTAAAATGAGATTAATGAAAATACGACATGCACTTCATTAAAGATAATGAAGGAAAAATTTACTTAGAAGAATTAAGTTATGAAAAAATTGCTTGTAAAGGTGAATTTATGAAAAATGGAAATGAATAAATTATTATAGAGCGCTTATAGTTTTAGGGTGAGGGAGAAAGCTCAGAATAAGCTATTGATTAATGTCTTTAACATAAAGTATATGGGTATTTCCACCGATAAGTCTACTTTAGTAAAAGCTAGTTGCCACTTACACCAAAATACAAAAAAGCAGATAATACGTATAGGGTGTTCAATTAATCGGGTTTTATTTATGTTCGATTAAACCATTAATCGACATTTCGCATTTTTAACTTATTCGATCAGACGAATAAAATTTTAAAATTAATCGATTAATCGAATAATTCTAAATCCAGAAATTTATTAAATTACGAGATTATTTCGATAATTTCAGAAAATATTAGTACTTAAGTAAATAAACATTATTTTTTAATTAAAACTTGTCAATGTAGCTTCAAATTGTTGCTTCACTTTCGGGCACTTAGATTTTAAAAGGGTCAGTATAACTTTGGAAGTTTTGAAACTTTTAACGGACATTCCATTCTCTGATGTGCTTCTGCAAATTATTTCCTCTAGGTAGTCGATCGAAGTATCTTGTTTAAAATATTTATTCATTGGACCACTTCTTTAAGTTCAAAGTCATAGTCACTGTGTTAAAGGTAAATTAGAAAATTAGATGAAAAATACTAACGTTAATACATTTTTGGACACCTGTTACATTTAGCTTTATTAGATTTATCTTCATGCAATAGTGAATTAAAAAACGAGCAAATTTTAAAAACGACCCTGCAATGAAAGTTCATAAAAATATTCCATTTTATCTACTATATTCTTTAAGTATCTATTATTATTGTAAAAACAACACTTACAACAACAAAAACTACGGTCATTTTGTAAATAATTTAAATTAAATTATCATTCGATTTCAATTTCACTTCATTTATATTTCTAGAACATGCCCTCTAAATAAATATAAATCTTTGAGTTAACATATCTTGTCGTTTTTTCTTTTAAGAAATGAATTATTAAATTTTGTTGAAAAAATTCTTCCATTTATACTTTAATCGAAATTAGCAATTTAAAATTATTCGAACAATTAATCGTCTAAAATTGTTTGATTAATCGAGCAAGACTTAATCGACTGCACAGCCTAAATACGTATAAAACTTTTTGAAAAACAATTATAATTGCTTGCTACGTAAAAAAAGTAGACTTTTCTGTGGAAATACCCATATTATAATCTATACTTACATAAGTATTAATTTCCATGTATGTATGTTATAATATAAAACATGTTATAGTCCATAATCTATATAAGTATACATATCGCACCCTAAATACTGGAGCGATTTAGCTGAGTTTGTTTTCCATTCGATTCGCAATTTTCAGGAGATTATTTTTAAAGAAAATTCGCAATTTTTAGGAGATGGTTTGTAAAGAAAAATAAATTTAAAAATTCCTGGTAAAACCCGGAAAATTTAAGTTTATGATATATTGCCTCCTTTAAACAACCTGTCTCCTTTTCACTTCTCATTTATCTTAGTATGAGAAAATATAGATGAAACTAAAAAAACGAAAATTTTTAACATACTGTCCCCTTTTCACTTCTCATTAGTAAATAGCTTTCGCGCGAAGTCGGGGAGCTCAGCTAGTACACTATATAATATAGACAATTTTTTAATATACCCAATATTATCTTTTATCTATCTACATATATGCATAAATAAAAATTAAATGATATTCTCAAAGTTATTCTTGGGAGGTAAGAATTCATTAATAAGATTTTGTTTTAACGTGCTAAATCTCCTATTTTTGCTCTTGATACACTGAAATTTATTGTTGGGGAATAAGCGCTTTTCACTTGTTGCTAGGGCCAGATAATCGGGAATCTTTTCCAAAGACTTTAGAAAAGCTTATTATGTTTGTTGTAAGATCATCACCAGAAACCGGCTGGATCGTCGGTAATTGTTTCCTATTGTTTGAAATAATCGAAAAATGGTTTTCAATGTTATCTATAAAATTTCAAGTTGGAGTGGCACATCGTATACAAAGATAATATAGTTTTTTGTATCTCTGGAGATCGGTAACTGGAACAAATTTGGAAACTCAATTAATGTTCCTTTCTACACGTATCACCGGAGAATAGCTGGAGAAAAGCCTCTTATCCAAAATATTTTGAGAATATATTTTTGGTATGTGTAAATTTTCAAGCGGGCGTGGTTCGAGCCCCGCGGCAGTCAAGAATGAAAAATTATCAATAAATTTTAATTAATGTCAGTGGCAAAAATTCCTTTCTTCATAAAAATAATTTTAAAATTTGGATTAAAAAGTAACATATTTTACTCTTTGTAACCTTTTTCAGGACCCTGAAAGTTAGAAAAAAGTTCCCTCTTAAATATTCATACCCACTGAGGACATTGCCCGTTTAACTCTGTTTTTAAGACGAAAATTATCGACTATGGTCGGCCAAGGCTGACCATATTATACCATGCACCACAGTATTTTAAATCACATTTTCGAAAGTGCACCCTTTTCGGGACCAATGGAAAAATCATGCTTACGTGTCCATAAAAATAGGAATCTATCTATAATTTAAATTTCATTAATATCGGTTTGAAAGCTTGTGAGAGGCAGAAATTGCCTCCTACCTCCTCTTTAAAAACTGCATTGCTTATGTGTCCATATAAATACACTTATAAAATTATTACAGTAACTGATTGTGGGTTATTAAATTCGTTTTCCGTACTGTTAAAATTGAATAAAAATATAGTTATTTTACGAATAATTTTATTTTTCAACATTTGTGTTTGTTATTCAAAAAACAAACTACCAAAAAATAATGTTTTTCCGTATATATTTTGTTATGTAGTTTATTTTTGTTCGGTTAAAATATATTTTTTAAAAGTAAAAACTATTCATTTTTACGGAATATGCTGTTTAATAAATAAAAAAATTAAAAATGAATGTAAAAATCATTTGTTTTAAGTGAAATGTAAATGATCCGTTTTTTAAATGAATTTAAAGTTGTTTCAAATGAATTTTCGTTTGAATTAAACTACATAATTTTTTGAGTGTATGTTTATATCTTTGATTTAAATTTCATTGAAATCTGTTAGATAGTTTCTGAGAGGCAGAAATACGATCTCTAAAAATATGACCTGTACTTTGCGCACAATGTAAAATGGACAGCCAGCCTGCCTGCCAGCTAGCCCGACGGATATCGTTTAGATCGACTCAGACCGACTTATGTCAACCCGTATTTTAAGGTGTTGCGCACATCAGCACAATTGCATTATACGCTCTCCACTATTGTGTGTGGGTATAAAAATACCAGTAAAAGAAAAATAACCAAAAAAATCCCTCTTACAAATGCTTATGCACTTAGTACCCTGCATGTTTAATTTTATGTTTCTACTTCTAAAAATAACTGAAATTCAAAAAGTACCAGCTCAAGGACAAACAAGTACTAAAGAGCCCTCTTAAAGATTCTTATTCGCTCAGGACCTTGCATGCTTAATTTTATGTTTAAGTGTCCATTATTAACGAATAATAAAAAAGTACCAGTGCAAAAACGAAAAAGTGCCAAAAATATTCCTCGTACAGAATCTCATTTTCTCAGGACCTTGCATATTTAATTTTATTTTTCTACGTCCAATAATAACGGAATTATAAAAAATAACAGTTCAAGAACAAAAAAGTACCAAAATGTCCTCTTACAGATTCCTAACTACTCAGAACCTTTCATTTTTAATTTTATGTTTCTATGTCCAATATTAACGAATAAAAAAAAACGTACCAGTTAAAGAACGAAAGAGTACCAAAAATATCGCTCTTACAGATTCCCATTCTCTCAGCATCTTTCATGTTTAATTTAATGTTTCTCCGGCCAATACTAAGGAAATTTAAAAAAGTACCAGTTCAAGAACTAAAAAAGTACCAAAAATATCCCTTTTACAGATTCTCGTTCAGTCCGGGCCTAAAATGTTTCTATATCCAATACTAAAGGAAATTTAAAAAGAATCAGTTAAAGAACAAAAAAGTACCCAAAAATGTTTTGATAAAAAAGTACCACAAACAAATTTGAGATTTTCATTCCTTAAGCATTCAAATTTCGAAAAAGTATGTTTCGAATGTGATATAATCTTTATTTATACGTTTATTGGTTTAAAAGATAGATGAGGCAACAAGAAAGTACCTAAATACAAATTGTACCGCTTTATTCCCCTAAACTTCCAAATTGTAAAAAGAACCAGACACCTGTCCGCTTATTTTCCTAAAGACCAAGAATAAGTTTTACATTTTTTTTGGAGTTTTTTAGTTTTGGAGATATAAGGTTATCGAATTTACTCGCTTTTACGTGTGGATCGATCTGGGGAGAGACCAACCTGCAGCGTTTAGGTTGTGCGATGATGAATCAGTCTGTCAATCAGTAAGTTAGTTAGTCACGTTTCAATTGTATATACTTACTTAGGTATATATGTATGTATATAAGATTGTATATAACTTCGGTTCTTATAGTGAAGGGTGCAAAAGTTTATTTATTTGCAAGGTGGTCTCAAAGAACAGCTGAATGTTATTGCTTTGCCTGTTGTTGTTGACATATTGAGGCAACCTTGCTAAGTTATTCCAATGGAAAATTAAGTTTAATTTAAATGTAGCACATCGGTGATTTAAGTTTTAACTAAGTGTTAAGTGAAGAAGAGAATTTTGTATATAAAACGATTTTAAACATAAATGTGTTTTAATATCAACCCTGAAAATTGGCCAGAAGTGTAATTTTCTTAAAGGTGATATTAATGTTAAATACGCTGTTTATTTGCTAACATAATGTTTAACTTCATTATATGAATTTGTTGCTTTATGTTTAATTTTATGTTGTTAACATTTTCCTTTAATACGGCTAAGAGAGAGAATCGTTATTTAACGGTTAACGAGAGCGAAACCAGATCTTCATGTTAACGACGTCATATTTAATGAATTGTTTACATTTCATGACCGAACGTGCAAAGGCAAAGAACGTATTTTTGCTTAACGGGAACTTGTAATCAAATATTATTTGTATTGTACTAAAAAAACGCATTTGTGTGAATTAGTAAATTTATTTATGTAAAAAGAGTGTGTAAAGTGTTAAAAAATCTCAAAACATTCTTTACCTACTATAGGAATCGAAAAATAAACATACAAAAACAACAATAAAGGAATGAAGAAAATAAAGTTCGAAAATAAAAAAACAATTTATTAAAAAACCAGAAACAAATTTTTGAATTTTGGAGATAAATAACAAAAAAAAAAAAAACAACAAGTTTTAAGAGCTACAAGAGAGTAAATATTATTGCAAGAGATACACAACAATAATAGGCAATTTTTAATATTTTCGGTTGTTTACGAATGCAGTTTTCAAAACAAACCTTAAGAAAATATCTTGGAATTGCCGTATTTAACCTAAAAAAATGTGTTTAAAAATGTATAGTGTTAAAATAAATTAAAATTTTACATAATTTAAATGTTGTTAAACATTAAACAAACATGTATTTTTAACTCTGAAAGAGAATAGCAACAATAAAGTGAAAGCGTGCGAATTTAAAGAAATTTTTATAAAATAGTTTTTAAAATGATTAAAAAAACACAATAAATGAAACAAAAATAAGGAAGTGCATCAGAAAAATATAAAAATATCTACAAGATAACTGTTTTTAACAAAAAAAAAAAAAATAAAATTTACCTAATTATTCAAACAAATATTTAATTGATCTAATTTTTTTAAGCCGCTAAAATATCAAACAAATAATTGCGGAAGAAAAAGTATGTATTTAAACAAATAATCATTAAATAGTTTAAAAAAAATTTTCAATTGTTTTTTAAAGTGAAATATTGTACAAGAATTCCCCCTTTTTTGTTAATACTTAAACAGTAATGAGTGTGTTTTTAACATCTTCCTGTTGACACTTTTCACATTTGTTTGGAGTTGCTGTAATTCTTTAATTAACCTGTTACATCCTGTCGACCCCTGTTGGCTTTTTTGTGGTTTCTTATTTATTGTTTAAAGGATTTCTCACAAACAACTACAACTAAAATTTAATCAGTTCATAAGGATTATTTAAGTTCTATACAGGAAAATTAAAGGTGAGTTGAAACTTATTTTTTTATAACCTTCATCAGCACATGCACTTTCACTAGTTTTTGTTAAAGCAAGAAATAACGGTCGAGTAGACCCATCAACTCAGAATCATTTTCTTTGTAAGTCGAGTTTTGTTCTACCGGTCGCTATTTTGAAGATAACGTAAAGTTGGTTAAAAGATTTTCTTGGCCCAAGGACATTGAAAATTGGCCCATGGTTTAAACAAGCTGCATAGTCCAAGTAAATGATCATTGGGAATAGGTATGCAAAGCTTGTGATCTAGTTTAAGGCCGTAATTTTAATTATTTCAACATTTTTGGCCTAAGGACATATTCTATTGAAATCAGTGGAACTTAGTCGATGATGTAATTTACTCCCTAATAGCGATATAGGCGTCCAACTCTTGTAATCAAGCTGCAAGTCCTAATTTTAAAGGTCATTTTATGAAATTCAGAACACAAACATTCTTTGGCTCTAGGACAGGGATATTCTATTAAAGCAAGTAAAAATCGATCAATGGTTTCATCAAGCCTCTTCAATTTTAAAAAGGCATGCAAAGGTTTTCATCAAAGTACACGCCCCAAATTTAAAAGATAAATCAATTAATAACGATAAAATTGGTGGGGTGGGCACAGTGGTTATGGACTTCAACCAGTTCCCACACGCAGATATAACACATTTGACTATATGGTCACCTCTCCAAAAAAGGTATTTTCGACAAATTTATTTTATTATATTTAATGGTTGTTTTAACCATCTATTTGTAACTTGCTCCGATATTATTGTTAAATAAGTTAATTAAGCCACAACAGTATTTTGTGCTTCCAAACATACCGGTGCTTTTTCTTATTTACGGCGCTTATTTTCGTAACTATACCCAGCGTTAAATATTAAAAGTACCGCAATTGGCGGGGTTTTTTTGAAGGCATCGATACAACTTTCGTTTCTTTTGATATCCTGCCTTCAGAAATATGCCTTCCTGAAGGTAAACATTTCATTTTAACAGACCTTCCAAAATATTTAATACACTTTCGCTACTCTTTTCTTTAACAAGGAAGAAACAAAGTTGTGCAGTTTTATTTTTTTGTTGTTCTTAGTGACATCCGTTAGTGCTGGTCACAGAATATACAGAACTGTTAAAAGTGACGTGTGAAAAAGGCCCAAATCAGTTGCGAGGGCAGCTTTCGAAGAAAGAGAAAGAAAATAATTTTTGGTAGTAAAGTGGTAATGTGTAAAAACAGGCCGCTACTATCATCACGAATTGCGTAATCAAAACAAAAAATGCAAAAAGGGCAGCTTTCGCAGAAAAAGACAGAAAAAACACAATATTTTCTGTCTCGTGACACCTCTGTATGCTCTGTGGTGCTGGTTCACACTCTTCAAGTTTTAGTCGTCAAGTCTTGAGTTTTAGGAGGAAGAGAGAGGAAAAGAAACGACATTCCTTTTTCCCTTCTCTCCGCAAAGCTCAAGATTTGATCGTAGATATGAAATGTGCGTGGAATAGGAGAAGTGGGCGCGGTACCTACAAGATACAATTTGGAGCACTCAAATCAGGCGATCGTAATGACCATCTCAAATTGCCGTTTTTTGAAACGATTATTATTAAAGGCTAGTTTACACGGTAATACATTGTATTACGACATTATGTAGAATGTCGGTAAAAAAATTTTCTTTCTAAAGCGGCCCATACACTTGCAATATTTTTGTATATAATATTCGCAATATTATTTCCATTTTGTCCTATAACATGTAATAAGTCACACTATGTTTTCATTCATTCAATAAAAAGGTGAACATAACCTATAGAAAAAACATAAACAGCATTGTACAATGTTGCCAACACATTTCACTTTATTTTCGTTGTGCAATAAAAATCAAAAGTGTTTTGATTGTTGCCAATATATTGTGCCATCATCGTATATCACATACACATTGGCGATATAATTGTACAATACGTAAAACTGAACAATTTTATTGCAAGTGTATGAGCCGCTTAAACCATTTTAAAAACTTGTGTATTTTCATCACACCAGAGTTGTATTTTAACAGAGTATATTGAAGGTGGTAGCATTTTTATACAATTACAAAAACAACTAAAATCAACTTACGAAATTTTCATGTTGTTTTTGTAAAAATTGTAAAACTGCAACCATCTGATTTTTTGTTATTATTTTTGATTTAACTTGTACCATCCGTGTAAACATGAAAAATACATAAAACAGATTTTTATTTTTTTCTTTTAAACACGGAGAGAATTTCATAATATTTTGATTCTACAAAGTCGTTATACATTGTATTACCGTGTAAACTGGCCTTTAGGAATAGAAAAATAATCTGAGGTCTTTGCGCAATTATAAAGCGTTCCATTTTTATATATTCTCCCAAGTTTAATTCCTGAAATAGAAAAACAATTTATGAAATATTCACAAGCAAAGAAGTTACAATTAGTTTACATCATATAGATACCTTAGTCGCACCCTGTAGTTTATATTTTTTTGAGAAATACATTTTTCGTTTTACTTTACTTTTTGCATTAATTAATTAGTTTATAAAATTTTCAGCTTTAACAAAATATCTTGTCTCAATTCCCAGTATTGACAAACTTTCCATTCAACATTATTGACTTGTGGTTTTACAGACCATTTTTTTTTTCTTCTTCACACAATTTTGCTAAAACACACACCCAACTTAATCATGATGGAAAACATAATGATCATATCAATAAACAAACGCACATATAGAAATCGATCTGACTCTATAGCAAATTAAACTGACGGACTGTCTGTCAGTGTTTTATTTAGACAGTCTGTCTTGACGCTTATTGTCCCCAATTTATGTATATTGACTACCGAAACAACTTTTCAGCATTTTTATGCCGCACAAAAATTCAATTGACTTTAATTATATTGTTTTTAGTTTGTTGTTTTTATTTTTAAGCACTTTTCTTAGATTGCGTTTTCCCCAGCCAAAATGCGTTTTTAATGGAAAGAACCTGTTAAAACAAATGAAAAAAAAAAGTTTTTAAGTTCAAAATATACTCGCTCGTAAAAATACGCAGCATACGAAAAAGATTTTCACCTGTTGATACTACTAGATGAAGAAAACAAAAAACTTGATACTAGACTTTAAGTCATGGGCATAATGCGGCCAGGGACTCTCAAACTTAATTTTCGTTAAACTGCATTTTGATTATGACTTTGATTTAAAATCAGACGCTGAAAAACAAATTCATTCAATAATTTGTTTTGATTTTTTTGCTTGGTAAAAAGCATACGGGGCAGATAAGCCTTTCTACGCTCTTCGACTGCAAAACTCATGTTTAACATTCCTTACAAAAGTTTTTTTTGTTGTTTTAATGAAGTAGTTTTTAAGTTGACAATAATATGGTTAAAATTTATTTTTCGTTAAAATAGTTTTGTTGGAGTTGAGATTAACAATTTTTGTATTCTAAATTAAGACCCCAGGAAAAAAATTTCGAATTGTATTTCTTACTTTATAAAATTTTACGTATCTGTAGCCCAATTCATTATAAGAAACTTTCTGTAAAAACAATTTATGTTCGGATATTGGCCTTATGTTGGATCTAAGGTCTGTTATGGACCGATTCTAGGTAAATTTGTTATCATGATTTATAGTAGAATATATATTTTTTTTTAATTATTTATAACAACTCTATTATTTGTAAAATGTTATGTGTTTTATGTGGGTTTTTTGGAGAGTGGCCGTTAATGAATGCCATGGTTCATTGTGGATTGAACTTTGGAGAAATTTGAGATCATGACTTCTTGTTGTTTAAAATTGATTTAAGCCAAATTTAATATCAAGACTTCTGTTTTCTACGGTTCAATATTTGTTTCAAGTATTTAAAGAGAGCAGATCTTCTATAGGAGGTGTGACCAAGTTTGAACCGATCTTAGTAAAAGCCGATGTCTTCTTATATATTTTAAAGAAAATAATATCTGCTTAATCTTATAATAATAGAATTTGTTGATAAAACGTACCTAATACACGATCTATAGCCAGTTATAGATTGATCCTTACAAAATATCTAGTATAGTTACTTATAAACAACGTATTAAGCAGGGTAACCGGAGATATGCAATTATATATTTTTTCTTGTGCGACCAATGGCATGAAAAACAGTGCATCGAGCGAGACCTTACCGCAAAAAAATCTTAAGCGACAAAAACACAATTTTACAGGAGAAGGTTTTTATACCCTTCACCGAAGGTTAAAGGGTATATAAAATTTTGTCATTCCGTTTGTAATTCCTTCAATATTGATCTTAGGCCCTTTAAAGTATATCTGTGTCATTTTGGCAAAACATCTTAAGTCAAGAAAATATAGCAAAAAAACTCGGTGAAAAAATCTTTAAATAATAAAATAAACCAAAATTAAAGAAAAACTTCGTTAATAATAAAATATTTTAAAAACGTAAACAACAATGTTTTTTGTATAAAAATTCGTATGATTAACAAAATTTTTTTAAAAACTTAAGATGTTTTGTCAAAATGCTTATGAGGAACGAAGTTGATTTAACGATACCCGTCTGTCCATCCGTTCGTTCAAATGGGTTTTCCGAAATTGTAATTGTTTCATAATATTCCAAATATGCCTAAACATATCGAGTCTTTACCCCAAAAAAAGCTTAAGCGACATAATTTTAAATGTTCGTTTTTTTAATAAATTAATTTGGTGGTGCGCAAAATTAAATATCGAGCCATAATAGCAAAAATTATATAACCACCAACATTTTAGATTTTTGTTTTTTGATAAAAATCGATCATTTTTGATCATGTGCATCATCATATCTCTGGGAAGTACCGTTACGAAATAAGATCAAAAGCAATTTCAAACGAAACCCTAGACCTGAAGCAAAAATATTTAAAAAACCTTCTCCTGTTAAATTTTATTTTTGTTGGTTACATCATTTTTGCTATAAGGGCTCGATATGGCCCCAAAAGGAAAGTGAAGAACGGCCCCAAAATATCACATGAGACTCAACAACACTCAATTTTGGGGTTAGTTTTAATTTTTTCGTTAGGGTGTTCTTGCATTTTAAGTGGAATGAAAAATGACCACAATTTTTATTTTTATGCTATTTCTCGTTTACAAATAAAAAATGCAAATTTTAAGAAATTAAAAATCAACACGAACATTTTTACCAAATTACATAAAATTTTATGTAAAAGTTTCGGCTCCACGAAAAGCCCCCCAATGAAATAACGCCCAGGAAATAACCCCCAATGAAATAAATCCCAAAAACAGTGAATGAAATAACGTCGAAAAATAAATGAAATAAACCCCAAAGCGAAAACGAAACAACCCCCAATATTTGGGAGTTATTTCATATGAAATAACACCCAATGATGAAAATAAAATAAACCCCAATGAAATAAGCCCCATCAGCAACAAAAATGAAATTATGCCCAAAATTCATAAAAGAGTCAGTTTCAGCAAGGATAACCCCCAAAAACCAACAGCTTTAAAAATGAAATAACCCCCGAATAAAAAATGAAATAACACCCAAATTATACACGCTATGAAAAAAGCCCCGAATTTTAAAAATTTGTTGGGTGTTATTTCATTGGAGATTATTTCATAATTTGAAAACCCCAAATGAGGAATGAAATAATTCCCAAAAAAAAATGTAAAAGGGCCCAAAAAAATATGAAATAACACCCAAAAATGTATGAAACAAAATTTGGGGAATATTTCATTTCTCGTTTGGGCGTTATTTCATTGGGGGGCTTTTCGTGGAGCCAAAGTTTCTAGGGATTGTATAAAAACCCGAATTCTTTTACCAAAGTGGAGAAAATCCTTGCCAGTTATGCAGAGATTATTTAGTTAGCGAAGCCGGTGTTCGTCATACCATAGAGAAGAAAATCCTTGTACCCGGCCGAAGTCCGACTATATAGAGAAGCTTTAGTTAGCGAAGCTAGTGTTCGTTATATCATAGAGAAGAAAATCCTTGCGCCCATCCAAATGCCACCTATCACGTAAAGCTTTAATAAGCAAAGCCACTGTTCGTTATATACTAGTGGAAAAAATCCTTGCGCACGATCGAAAGCCCAACCATGCTATCAATCGTACGATTTTTAAAACCAAAACTGTATAATCATCCGGATTTTGAAATCGGGATTCTAAATTTCGGATTTTTAGTTTCGGGCAAATGAACTCCACCCAAAATTTTGTAATATAACTTTCTTTGTGTTCTGTTTTCCCCCCTAAGCTTAGCCCCGCAAAGATCTGCGTTGTCTGCAGGAAAGTAACCAGAGTATCTGGCGGAAATCTAATCCGCAACCCCAGCGCTGATAGACCAGCTCACTACCGGGGTAAAATTCATTATACATTTTTAGGTGATTTTTCATAATGAAGAATTACCCCAAATTAAGGGTCATATTTCATTTTGTTTTTAGGGTTTTTTTTAATTTTTTTTTCGTAATTTTTCATTAAAAAATGGGGTCATATTGCATTATGAAAAATAGCCCCAAATTTGGGCTCTATTTCGCTGCGCCAATTAATTTATTGGCAACATTTGCATCATCTCATAAAATGTCATGTTCACATAAGAAACCGTTATGGGTTTAAAGCAAAAACAATTTTAGCTTAAGCGCCAACCTTCATACAAAATTTTTATTAAATTAAATAAAAAAAACCTTCTCCTCTAAAATTGTGTCTTGGTCGCTTAAGCTTCTTTTTTTGTGGTAAGGGATCGATATGTAAACAGTATTTAGAGAACCTCTGCGATTTTATGTGATTTTATTAACAATCTTAAAATCTCTAATTTATCAAAAAAAAATCGTCAATTTAATGCATAAAATAGAAGTTTCGTTCTCATGGATAAAAAAATAAATCTAGTAATATTTTGTCTACCAAAATGAAAACTATAGGTGAAAATCTTGGCGTGGTCAATGCGGGTTCTTTAACAAAAAAAAATATAATTTTGAAAAATGGCTACAACTTTAAAGACAAGCTAGCTGTGATAAAGTAGTAGTTCGGGTTATATGCAATTGGGTATCTATAAAAAGAAAATATGCCTTTAACTAAATATTTATCATAACGGTTGTGTAATATATATGATTGTACTAATTAGTTATAATAACAATTGAAATTTAAATCCAAAAAAGCAGCTTTTGATGAAATCAAATTAAACCAGGAAGTCTTTTAAATTACAAAAACCAATGAATTAATAACAGCGTATGTTCGTCTTGCTTTTTATTTGTTAATTGTTTTAAATTAATTTATTTTATTTACCACATTTAAGTTTAATAAAAGCCGCCAATGTTGACATAGGTTGTTTTGTCTGCACACCGAATAGTCCATTACTTTCAAATAAACATACGCTATTGTTTTAAAAAATAACGATAATACATTGGTGTTTTATTCGTTATAATTTGGTATTCATTAAAATGCTTTGGCGAAAGTGAAATTTCTATCGGACATGTGAAAAATTATTGACCGATTCCTACAAACTTCAATGTTACAATTCCTATTCATATGAAACAAACTTTTACCAAATTTTTAAAATTTTTAAATGTAATATTAAATCAATCCACGAAGTGTTCTTTTGTGTCATATTGGTTGTAACGGGTCCGTCATCTAACGTTGTTTTTTCAACTAGGGCCTATTTTGTGAATGGTAACACTTAGCTCATGTCTGATTTGCCAGATAATTAGTTTTATCCTTCCGCTGAAAGAATATGGTTGTGTATACGCTTGAGCAACGCTGGGAAATATTGCGACATTACTTTGAAAGTCATGGTAATGTTGCAGAATGTGTGCGAAAATTGCTTACAGATTTTGGAAGAAGAGAAGCACCGTCAGCACCGTCAGCTCCGTATGTTCGTTATCTTGTAAAAAAAGTGAAAGAAACTGGCATCCTCATCGATAAACCAAAGCGTGAAAAGCCAAAAACAGTGCGTACACCCGAGAATATTGCTGATGTGGTAGAAAGTGTGCGTGAAGCGCCATCAACATCATTTCACCGTCGTTCTCAACAATTGAACATTTCGGAGACATCATTGAGACGAATTTTGCATAAAGACCTTGGTATGATGCCATACAAAGTCCAATTGGTTCAGAATTTGAAGCCAACTGACCATCCAATACGTTTTCGCTTCGCTAAGTGGGCATGCGATCGACTTACAGAAGATGCCGATTTTGCTAAAAAAATCATCTTTTCCGATTAAGCTCATTTTGATCTTGGCGGGTAAACAAACAAAATTATCGAATTTTGGGGCACAGAAAACCCGCACGCATACATTGAAAAGCCGTTACACCTAAAATGAGTCACTGTTTGGTGCGGATTTGGGTCTAGAGGCATAATTGGGCCATTTTTCTTCGAAAATGAGCAAAGAGTGGCCGTTCCAGTCAATGGCGATCATTATCGGGCCATGTTGAACGAATTTTTGTTCATAAAAATTGAAGAGGAGGATATTGGCAACATTTGGTTTCAACAGGACGGCGCTACTAGCCACACAGCCTACACTCGATGTTTTGCGCCCTGTTTTTGATGTCGTTTGGCCACCACGGAGCTGCGATTTGACACCGGTGGACTATTATTTGTGGGGTGCCGTCAAAGATAAGTGTTACGCCGACAAGCCAGAGACAATCGAGGCTTTAAAGGACAATATTCGTGAAGCCATTGGTGAAATGCAGCTGCACACAATCGATAATGTGCTTAAAAATTGGACCGATCGCGTAGGCTACTGCATGGCCAGCCGAGACAGCCATTAAAAATTAAAAAAACAAATTTGAGAAAATATTCAGATGTTTTTTTTATAGCATTATTAAATATTTTGAAAAAAGAATCGAGATCGGTAGATCTTTTTTAAAAACCCTATATTTTGTTTCGATTTTTGAATATTTTGACTGTGCGATTTTTGTATTTAACCACTTATATTTTCTTAAACTTGTGTGGATACTTTGATCAATGGGAAAGTTTCTCGAAATTATCTTCTAAAGATCTCCGCTAATCCGAGTCCAATCTGATACCAAAGCAACCAGTTACCCCCTGGTTTGTAGAAGCGCTTCGATGATCAAATGGTAACTGTAGCCGTGTCAAACCTTAAAATGTTCTTTTGAAAATTAATTGTATATTTGTGCCTTATTTGAATGGCATATATACTAGAAATAAGAGCGCAACGTTGTGTCATTAACAGTAATGTTAAGGTATTTTGTTTCAAAATGCCCCACAAAATGGAAACAAAGAATGGAGATAAAACGGATAGATAATTCTAAAAAAGCCAAGTTGCCATTACTTTTGAGCAATATCAGCCAACTTCACTACTTGACACGCTGTCAAAATCAAATTTTCCGCGTCATTTTAACGAAAGGCAAAAAACGTTTGAAGTACTTATTTGGCTTTCAAAACTTTCTTTTTTTTAAAACATTTACGTTAAGTTAAATATTTGGTTCAAGTACAAAAACCTTGACTTAAAATTAGTATCTGTACTGATAGTATGTGCGGGTAGTTGAAATTTTACAGCTTAACTCTCACAACACAGAATGAGTAATTGTAGATTGAGCACATCAAACATGTGCTGCAATTATTTGTGCTTGTAGTTGATATACATATATATTTTAGTTACAATATCTCTTACTAACGTATTTATAACGTAAAATAAGTAAGATTTAATAACCATATACTTTTTTATTTAATTATTCAAAACGCGTTATTATTTTATTTTATTTTTAACTAAAGCTACGGTCACTCTTCTCAAATATTTGACGAAAAAACGGGACCAACAAGCAAACTAAATAATTAATCATTTCCTTTAATTCCAATATTTATTTTGATTTTAGTACCACATCTTACAAAAAACCGTTTTTTGCTTTGTCTAGTAGTATAACTAGTTTTATTTTGTGATATTAAGACCATGTTAAATCTCACTAACTATTTACAAAAGTAGTGGTTACGCTTATTTGGTCAAATATTTAATAATTGTGACCGTAGCTTAAGTCTTGTCTTTGTAATTTGGTTTTGAGAACTGAAACTTTGACATTGAAATTTTTAACTCAAGTTTTTTCGAATTTATTTTATTTATTTTTTGGTATTAAATTAATGTAACCACCATATTTGATGCCACATACGAGACAATTATTTACCAATTAAAACTAGTTAATTGTTATTATAAATTTTTTTTGTTGCTTACTTTTATAACAACCTCAAAATTAAATTGCGTTTTATTAAGTTAATTTTAATGACAAAGTTGTTGATGAATAGATTCCTGTTGAGTAAGGAAAAAATTTAGAAAAAAATAGAAAAAGAGCATACTTTAAACTTTTATTTTCGAAAGTATTATATTGTAAAGAATTCAAAAACAAATAAAAAGACTTCAAGAAATGTTCTTTAAAAACAGTAAAAAATCGTTTCTATAGACATCATTTATGACAATTTTGAGAAAAACTTATTTTTGTGCTCTCGAAACTAAGTTCGATTTTACAAAAGCTCGAAAAAATAGTTTTATATTTATTTTTATCATGAAAATTATAATATTTGTTTTGGAAAAATATACCTTTGTAGAATATATTCGAAATTAAGTTCGAAAATTCTATTAATTATGTATGTAATTACATTTTAAAGACCACTATTAAAAACCTAAAGTTCGAAATATATGTTCTTAAATTCAGATTTATTGCATTTAAGGAATAAAAAATGAAATATTAGTTTGACTATAATGACTCAAATTTGAAATTAAGTTGAAATTTAAAAAAATATACAAAGGCTAAATTTTTATATATTTATTTTAAGCAAGAAATTAAAAAAATATGCATGTAATACTGATAATTTTTGTAAATTAAAAAAAAATCAATTTCGACTTGACAAACTTTCTTAGAATTAAATTTTAAATGAAAATATAAATCAAATCCATCCTTGGGACAATTTTTGAAAATTTGAATTTGTTAAAAATTTTAAAATTAAGTTTTTAATAAATTGAAAACATGAAATAAGAGAAAATATTACTTAAATACACTTTAAAGATCACTTTCGAAAAATTGAATTTAAGTTCAAATTTTGTTGCAATTGAGCTTTTTATAGTTTTAGGGAAAAATGAGAACGAAATAAAATTTTTAGGACATTTTCGTTTAATTTTCAAAGTTTTTTGCAGATATTTTGTTTTATTTTAAAATTTGAATTTAAGCTTCTTTGGATATGTATACTTCCCTTTTAATGCAAGAAAATTGTTATTTGCTACAAGCAGTTTTTCTTTTTAGCCGACAACCTTTTGTCTCAAACAAACATTATGAATGATGTATCATGGCTAAAGCGGGTGTTGAAGTTTTCAGTCATTGTAACTTAAAACATGACAACAAGTGTTAATGACATTTTATAGCTAAACTTACTTAAAAATGTTTTTGCCTTTACTTATTTTGGTTTTGGTTTTTTACTTATAACTATGTTTAGAAAAAACGAACATATTTTTTTTAAACAACAAATCACTCATGTTGAAGTTTATGACCAAAAAATTATAACAATAATTATTTTTAAAGACTTGTTATATTTGGTATTGTGTAAAAGTAAACGCAAAAATACAAAAACAATTAAGTCAAGGTAAAATAATGGTAAGAAAAACAGAGCTAACTTTAAAACTTTAAAACCATTTAATGCTTTAAGACAGTTTTTTTATAACATTAAAAGTTTAACTTTCGAAAGTTTTTTGATTTGGTTTCAAGCATAAGTTATTTGCAAATTTCCCTTAATTGTTCTAAGATTTTTTCGAAAATGTTTCAAAAATTGTTTAATTCTCAAAGGAAATTAACAATTAAGTTTGTAGCTGTTTTAACACTTTCTCAAGAAACGTCGTTGATTTGATTTTGCCAACTTCTAGCCTATTAAGTCTTGTCCACATACTCCTCATATACTCTTTACTTGACTGGCTGCAATGTGGAAAAAATACAAAGGAATAAAATGAAAAACCAGAAAAAAACAAAATACATAAAAAGAAAAAAAAATATTTTAAAAGCAACTTCGACCCGACACTCTGTTTAGTGAAACAAATAATTCTTTAAAGCCGTTTTTTCCAAAACCATACAATTTTAACAAGATATGAACAATGAACAAGAACGTTGACCAAGATGATCAGAAAGTATTTGTTGTTGGCTGTTGATGATGGTAGTGTTGCCGTTGATGACCTCAAAACCGAAAATATTTACAACGTAATTTTAAAATCAAGACGATGATGACGACCACAAAAAATAATAAAAAAAAAAAACACATGCAACATCAACTCGTATGTATGTGTTTACAACACTCACATGTGATGAGGTTGAATGTGCGGAAAACTTTAATCAAATACACGGAAAGAAATTAAATATAACAACCAAATTCTTATTTGTTTTTAGAAAACTAAAATGTATTTATAAACTTATATAGTAATTTTGGATTGTCTCTAAAAAAAATTTTTTTTTTTTAGCAAATAGTTAAGTTCGAATTTTTCGAAATTAAATTCGAACATTCGAAATATGTTTAAACTGTTAAATTTTTTATTTTAAACAGAACTTAAGTGATAGAGGAATAATTTTTGTATGGTTAGAATTTTTCCAAATTGCTGAAATTATAATAATTTTCCTATTTAACCATCGTTTCAACGAAATTTCGCTACATATATGTAAGTGTTTTTGTAGTTTTAGGAATTTCAAAAACCATTTTTTATATTCAAAATTATGTTCGAATTTTCGAGACTGGAAAAATAATTAAATTTTGATTTTCTAACATAAGAAATTTTAAACATATTTTTTTAAAATTTTAAAGCTTAAAAAATATATCGAAAGTTTTAAGTTTTTTTTTTAATGGTTCAAATTGCATTGATTATTACGTTTCAAAAGTTTTTTACTAATTTCTCGATTACGGACAATTCAGTTGTGTTGCCAGCAGCGAAATCAGACAACTCCGCTTAAGTAAAAATATAAATTTTTTCTTATATTTTAACATTTGCAGCGTTGAAAGATTTCGCCATCCGTAATCGACCCACAAATTTTTAAGACATAATCTTACATTTGGTAACTTGGAGGTTTCTGAAATCGCTTTTTTTTTATTTTTTTTTTTTAGCAATTTAACCGAATTTTGGGCATTCAGGGCATATTTTCGAAATTGCATATGAAGTTTTAACTTTTTAAGACAAATTTTTTTTTATAAAATTTGCAGATATACGGCAAATAAAAATTCGAAAACCGAAATTTATTTAAAATTGAAATTTGTTCGCTGCTTTTTTTTTTTTAAATAGCCAACAGTTGTAACTTTATCTTAAATTTCGAAAATTCTATTATTAAACTTAATTTAAAAAATTAAAAAAAATCTTAAAATATTAACAAAAACTAGAAAATTTCCAATTTCTTTAAAAATATCAATTTAAAAACAGTTTTGAAATTAAAATTTTGTTTCGAATATTTCACAATATGTACTTTAATACCTGTATTCATAAAAAGTTTTTAAATTTAATAAAGGTTTAAAAAAAATAATTACTACGAAAATTATCCCTAATAAACGTTTGTTTAATTTTATAATCGTTTATGAATACGGGTGTAAAACTTTAAAGAATTTCACAAAAATTAAATTTAAAAAGTTTCAAGAAATTTTTTTCAAAAATCCCATTTAAATGAATTTGAAAATTCGAACTTAAATTCAAAATTTGTTGCAAAATGTTTATTGTCTCAGAAAAAACTTTATTAGACTCTAATAAAAATAAATTTTTCCATGCATTTCAAAAATTCGAAAATCATGAATTTTTTAGCAAGAACCTGAAAGAAACAATATTAATAATAATAATTGCCCAATACTCTTTCTAGCCTATTTAAATGATTGCATTCCTCTCATGGATAGTGAGTTTTGTAAATCGTATGTTTTTGCGGATGACATTTTTCTTGTATATAAATTGGATTCGTAAATAAATATAATGTCTGAGATTCGTTTAAATAATCATATTAATACTGTTCTAAATTGGATGCATTTAAATTGTTTGGAAATAAATTCAACTAAAACTAAGGCAATATTCTTTCGTTTACCTAATCCGATTTTGAATTATCCCAGAATTCGTATTAATAATCAATTAATTAGTTATGTTGACTCACTTAAATGCCTTTTTATAATAATTGTTGATTCAAATCTTAATTTTTCAAATCATATTAATTCCATATCAAATCAAGTTTCTTTTTTTTTGAGAAGATTGTATGCCTTGAAAGCATATACACCAAGATATGTGAGATATCGCTTGGCTCATGCCTTGCCAATGTCTAAAATTAACTACTGTTTGGAAGTTTTTTCCGGAACATTGTCTGGTAATTTGGACCTTCTTGAGAGGATGGTTAGAAAAGTTGTTCGTTATGTATTTAATGTTCGTATTCGTGATCATGATCGAGTAACTGAGCTTGTCCCTGAATTTTTGGGTTGCGAATTTAATGAATTTCTACACTTACGTCTTTTACTATATTTTTACAAACTCATGAAATTAAGACAGCCTATTTTTCTTGTTGATGAATTTACATTTATTCACTCAAAGCGTAATATACAACTTGAGATACCTCGAATACATCTTTCAATTTATGAACATTCATTTAAGATAAGAGTGTATCGTGTTTGGAACAATTTACCACCTAATCTACGACTGTTTTCATACTCCTAACTCACTTATAGAAAAATGCTTTTGATTAGGTCTGTATGATTATTCTTTCTTAGTTTTTTACGTGATTTGATCTCTGGTATGGACATTTTATGGTTATTTAATTTTTTTTGCGGTTTTGTATGGTTGGGGAGCCACATATGTAGGACTTATATATTTTTATTTATATTAAGTAGTTTTAAGTTACATTGTATCTTAACATAATTCTATTTTATAGTCAAAATCTTTGTCATACATATGTATATATAACATAGATATTAATCAAACAATACATGTATAATTGGCCTTTAAGGCTTCCAATGTGTTGAAATAATAATAAAATAAATAAATAAATCTATTTATGTTAAAGAGTTTGCAAATTGCTTAATTTGTGGCAAATTTAATATCTATTTTTTTATTTCTTTCACTGTAATCAATCATAGACGAAAAAATGGTTTTGTTTTCTGTTACTTTTTACTACAGAAAGCGACAATAACTATGATTACCGGTATAACGAAACCAAAAAAATTTAAATTATGGAAACATGTAATGAGTGAATAAATGAATGCTGGAAAATTCTCTATTGTCTTGTGCAGCATACAAAATAATGACTATCACTATTTCACATGTAAATAGTAAATGATACAAACAATTTGAACTTTTGTACAGACATGAAATGAAAATTATTTGTTACTAATTTTGTTTATGTATTAAGTTAAGAAACAAACAGCGAAATTGCCGAATAACTGAATAAAAATAATTTTCAATTTCCTAAAAGTTTTCCGATAACAAATTTTTCTCAAGTATTAAATTGTCTCAATTAAGAAAAACACATGTTTAAACAAAATTGTGTTGCTTGAATGACGCACTAACAAAAAACCCCAATTCAAGTGGTTTCGGAACTAATTGTCTCCCCAAAATGTCTTAAAAAAATCTATTGATTGGTTTTTCATTTAATTAGTTTTCAATTTTGTAAAATTGTGACAATAACAACAATTTTATTGTTGTTATTCAAACGATTAAAATATATTTTTTATTTTAAATTTTTTTAGCGTTTTTGTCGTTGTGCTTGACTTTAGAACAAAAAAATTTAGTAAAACTAAATGAGTTCCCACGCCTTGTTAAAATACATAGATAGATAAACTTATGTGTAGATATTTTGAAAAGCAGGGAGTACAATAAATGAATTAAAAAATAATGATGAATTGTAAAAGCAATAATTTTCAAAACTCAATATGTATCAATAAAAAGATACACAATTAAAAAAAAAACTTTTTCAGTTGTTTTTTGATAAAAGTTTAAATTCGAACTTAATTTTGAAAATGACATAACTATTAAATGACTTAAAAAAAGTTTTCAAAAATTTAACAAAAACTGGGTTTTGCAGACGTTTTAGAATATTCGAACTTTTATTTAAATTTTCGAAATTGATTAAATTTAAATAAAAGCAAAAAACATATTTGTTAACAAATTCAAAGATTTTTTTTAACAAAATCAATTTGAATTTAAAACAGTTTCATAAATTCGAACTTAATTACGAATTTTTAAATATGTTTCAAATTGATTAAATTTGGGAAAACTGTAAAAAAAGTATATTCTTTTTTTAAATATTTAATTTTTTTGGGGTTTTTTTAATTTCGAATTTTCGAAAATCATTTTAAATAATTAAATTATTAATAAAATATGCAAAAAATAAGTATCTGTTCTATTTTAAAATTTTAATAAGAAGAGGATCTGAAAATGTTTTTTTAATATTTAAAAACGTTGAAAATTCAAAATTAAGTTTGAATATTCGAAATTTATTTAAAATGACTATGATGGGTGTAAAATGTACAAACAAAACCATTTTCTGAAACAAATTTAATAATTTTTGGAAAAAATAGTAATTTTTAAATATTTTAGAAAATTCTATACTAGAAATTCGGTTTAAGTAACAAAATTTATCTAAAATGTTTAAACCCCATAACTCATAGTAAACTTTAAGATTTCTAGACTTAAATTTTAGGATTTAACCATAATAAAAAATTCGAACTTAATTTCGAATTTTCGAAACTTATTTTAAATAGACGCTTAAAATGTATACCCAATACATTTTAAATACTACTTAGAAAACATTTGTGATATTAAAATATTTCAGAAAATTGAAATTTTTTTTCGCAAATTTATCACAAACCAGAAAAATCAATTGTTAATTTAATTGACTCTTAATCAAATTTATAGATATTAAGACAAAAATTGTTTTTTAAATACATACATATTATCAATTTTTCGAAATTTAGTTTAAATTTTTTAAATAAAATTTCAGTAGATATTTTCAATGGAAATGCGGTAAAAATAATTCGAAATTATGTATATTAAACAGTTCGAACTTTATTTTGAAATATGCTTTTAATTTATAAAATTTTAGTGCACTAAAATTTGTTCGATTTTTTTCGTAAATTTGATTTTAATTCCAAGAATTTATTGTTTTAAAAACTGCTTTGAAATTGATTCTATCAGTGAAACATGACTGTATCTTAAACACTAACAAATCGATGCAATTGTTATACTTGTAAATAAATTTATATTCATTCCAATATTAAATTCTTTTTAAAGGCGGCAACTTTTGCAGTTTGAAATGGGATTGAATTGAAAAATATAATAATAAAAAATTCACGACAATTATATAGTGTCAAACTGGGACGTAGATAAAACATTTTTAAAAAGGGGAAAATTACTAGCAGCTGTTATATTATTTATATTTTTTTCATACAAAATTTTACAAATTAATTGAGTTTTCAAAAGGAAACTTTTTGTATATGAAATTAAAAGTAAGACCCTTTTTCTATAAACGCCCCTGCCCTTTTAATAATCATGCTCGAGATAAAGTTGTATAAATTTTGTGTGATCTCATGTAGTGGCAGTGGGTGAGTGATTATTTATGGAAAAATTAAACTTTAAATCACTAAACTAGTATTTATGTTATAAACAATTTAGTTTTCTTCTTAGTTTCCTAACAATTTCTTGGTCAATTATGGTGTCAAAGTTAGTGTAGAATAAATAGCCCAGTCTTTTGAAAAGCGCAATTTTGTTTTCTAACTTTACAACTAGAAAATTCTAAGAATTAAATTTTTCTTTCTGTGGTTTTTTATTTACGTATTGTTTAAATTTAGAAGGAATGTCTTGTGGACTCTGCTCAAATTTTAAATCATTTCTATGCAAGCAACTCTAACTTAATTAGTATGTATATGTTTTAGTTAGCATGTTTCAACTTTAGTACAAGTGTAATTGTTTAGTTTAAAAAATAACCAAAAATTGGGAGTATTGTTTTTTTAATTTATAGCAACTTTTAGCTTGAGGCTGTTTTTAGTACAAACAAGACATTTCAACACTTATGAAGTACTGGGTCCTACAGCACTTCAATTAATGTTGTTGCTCTAGTTTTTTGATATTTCTTTTTATTACTGCGGTAAAATATTTTGCTTAAAGATTTTTTCATTGGCAAAATTAATCGATTTTCAATTGATGATTGATGGCTTTTAAGATTTTTTTTCTGATACTTGTGTGTTTTGCAGTTGATACTTTATTTTAATAAAATGGTGGAGCAAGATTTCTTGTTAATTTTTTGTTTGTTTTGAAGGCAATTATCTTTAAATAGTTTTTGTTGATATTCCAGATCAGTGGTGGACAACATACATACTACAATATTAACACTTTTATGCGTAAAGCAGGAAAACATTTTCCCTATTAAAAAAGCAACAATGTAACGACAAAGTCAATGCGGTGAAATTAATACAACAATAACAGAGGGTTTTTTGTATTTAATTGCGTTGTAAGTGTCTACTGCTCGAAATCTCAACTATTTTTAAGCAAAACATCGTAACATAAAAGCAAACGGCTTGAACTTTTAGAATTATTTGGGATTTCAGCGACTGATACGTTAATAGTACTCTTTGGACAGGGCAAAACAATTGGATCAGGTTCATACACAGAAATAAAAACCACTTTCTAAATTTAGGTTTTTTCCACGTACTTTTGGTATAAGTCGTACTTAAAATTTAAGTACACATAATACTTAAAAGCACTTACCACAATCCAAAATGGGATTACTTTCGAAAACCTTGAACTTTTCGTTTCTTACATACGCATGCCTTTGTAATAGTTTTTTGTCAAAACAATAACATCACTACAAATGTATAAAAAAACGTTTAGCTTGTTTTGTGTAGAAACAACAACAACTATACATAAAGAAAAAATACATAATTTTAATGATTAAAAAGTGTAAATAAAAAGCAAAAATTCCCGGTTTCCCACCGCAGAAACAACCCGCACTTCTAACGAAGTTTAAAATGCACTCCAGTTCAACATCAGAGATATCCGTTAAAGATAGCGAATCCCATTTCAGCCAGTTGCCTTCTTGCCCGTGCAGGCCAGTGACAAAGGCAACTGTAATCATAGTGTCTGGCTTCCAAACGCTGTACATGCCTACTTATAAGACTTAGCCCCGTGTAAACAGATAATCCCCATTTAGTCATTAATAATAGATACATGGAATGCCCATCATCCATGCGGGGACACAATATCTAAGCAACCCTACGTCCAATATTCTCGAATTATCAATAACGAAACATCGTATTTCCTTAAATTTGTGATGGTCAGATTTTCAATTTCCCGGCACACCATGGCGTTTTACACCGACACACGCACTTTCCCATTTCTTTTCTGTTCTTTTTGTGTCTTATTAAATTACAGAAACATTAAATTGATTTCTATCCGTTTGGTGCATTTTTGTTATTTCTACAAAGTTTATCTTAAACAAACATTTGCTAATAACGCAGTACGCATATTGCCCATCAATGGTTCATATTTCAGTTTACTATTCTTACAGAAAAAATCAATTTATTTTCTTATACCTACAAATCTAAAACATATGGCCCTTCAATAACCCATCAAGTACAAAATCATTTTTCATTGAACCTTATCTAAATAAACAAAGTAAATATATATTGATGCATTTTAAACAAAAAAAAAAAAAAAAAAAAAAAAAACAGAAAAAATCTTTATTTTGATTTGAAAAGATTAAAACAAAATCATGTGGCGTAGTGTAAGAAGAGTAGCTCATGCCTCAAGTGGCATCAGAAAAATGCATTAGCACTCTCATAATTCGAATAATTTTAATTTGAAAATGAGCTGTATTCATAAATGTAGTCTACAATACTGTGTGATCCATTAAGGGGTACTTTTTTTAAAAGTGAGTGTATGACATTTTACAACTGCATTGCGGAAACAATCAGTCCGAAATAAAGTCACCAACTTATTCGTTTATATACAGAAACTTTAAATTTTTCCAAAAAAAAAGCGAACATTACAAATACTAAAATACTTTTAATTTTCCCTTCAAATGAAATAAATACATTTTTGTTCTAACTTTCTGCTTAACAAAAACAAAATATTTATTTAAAATTTTCCTAAAATGTATTTTTTAATGCCTTAGAATTCTAAAAAAGTTCTTATTCTAAAAAAACTTTACATAAAAAAAAGAAAGAGTCAAAAAAATTTTGTTCAAAAGTTTATGAATATTAAGCAGACTTTTAACCAGAAATGCCCAGAATAAATAAAACAAAATGTACTTGTTGTTTTTTCCTATTCAGTAAAACTGCTGCTGGCCTCAGAACAAAAAAAATCTGGATTTTATTTAGATTTATCTAAAAATAGATACTTGTACTTTTTTTCAACAAATGAAAACAATGAAAATGTGTTACAAACATGAAGCACGAGCAGAGAATGTGCCATAAAAGCACTTGAGTTAAAAACAAAAAAAAAGGAAAAATTAAAAAATGTGGAGTTCGCATTTGCGTTTTTTGGGCGCATTTTTTTTAAGAATTTTGAATGCTTCTATGTAGGAGTTTTTATTTGGTAAACATTTTTAAAATTTTTTTTGAGTTCAGAATCTCATAAATACTAGTTGTTAAGTCCCGGTGCTACCCGGTTTCAAACCATTATGAAGTTTAATATATAGTCATTAAATCAGTTTTGCACTTTTTAAAAATATTATAGCAAAAATATGCAATTCTTTGGACAATTTTACACTAACAGTTCTTCAGATGTGTAGCATTTAATTATAATCCTTAGAATTATCTACCGACCACATACCTACAGTTGCTACTATAATGAACCCCAATAGAATTGTATCTCCGACTGGTTAGTTTGCGACGTCAGCGAAACAAATTAATTGGTTAAAATATAAAAAATATCTTAGTACCCATTGCACAGAAAATATTCCGCTTAGTACACCGGAAAATGTAGATCGGTCTATTGTTTATTTTGACAGTTTTCTGAAAAACAAAAAAAATATTAAAATATTTTCAACAGATATCGAGCGCCTTTTGTCTGAAAAAAGGAGAGCTCGAAGAGAGTGGCAATTGCACAGATCCCCTCAACTTAAGAAATTACTAAAAGAGTGTACAAAAAGGCTTAGAAATAGGGTTTTTCCCGAGATTTCCCGTCCCGGGAATTCCCGGGAATTTCAATTATTTTCTTTCCCGTTTTCCCGGGATTTTTGTTGCGGGATCCCGGGAAATAAAAGTTCCTCATAGTTTCAGAAAAAAGCTATTTATGCATTGAAATTTAGTTTTCTATTATCTAAAAATTAGCATCTGTTGATGGGTTGTCGATTAGATTAATAACAAGAAGTGAGTACGTTCGTAAATCAATGTCTTCTGACGCAATAAATCTACCAAAAGCAGAATGTGCCGTGCAACAGTTGTTAATTAGAAATTTAGTAATTGTCCATGGACAATTCTTACAAATAGGAGATATCCAAAAATATCGCTCCTTTATTGCAGCAGGTCATATCTACAAAATGGCAAAATGCGATTAAAGTTTAAATGTACCGATTTAAAGATACATATATTTTGCTATAACTTCGGTTCAGTTTGAGATAAAAACCGTTTTTTTGTTACGAGAAAATAGAAGGAACACTTTGCTTAATTAACTTAAAATTTAAAAAAAATTTTGAGATATGACGATATGTTTATAAGGTGATAAACATAAATTTGTTTCATTTTGTAACGGCTTATATAACCGGGAAATACTGGGAAACCAAAATAAAATAAACTGTGGAAACTCGTTTAAGATACTACAATATACAATTTTAAAAACACATTGTCCTAAAGATTACAGGTGGATCTTGTAAGAAGAAGTCCGTTTGATGCTATTTTTTGCATCAACCTTGTCATACATTTGACTGATATAGATGTTGTTTATAAAAAAGAAAAATTACTTCGGATTGCGAATTAGAAATATGCAACAACTTTAAACATTTGCACTTTAAACATTTGTCCAATCTCGGTAAAAAAGTGAACGATATGTTTCGGAAACATGGTAATAAGTAAATAAAATAAGAAATATACTCTTTGCCGACTTTCTAAACGCATTGAGTGTGTCTTAAGGTCGTGATACACTATCCTACACAATCGTACGATTCATTCACTGGAAAATCTGACAAATTTCTACCACACTCAAAAAAAATCGCAACAAAAGTCTGTTACAGGTGCCACACTATTACACAAAAAAGATGCTTTAAATCAATGAAGCCGACATTGTTGTTTTCTTATCAGCTGTATTAGAAAATACAACTCTGATCGCATAGAAACTATCATTTTATGAAAATTTTTAAAAACTTTTGCAAGTCGGTCAGACTTGTCAAAAAAATCTGTCATTTAGTTAAATTTTTAGGCCACACTATCATACTTTATGAACACACACAATTTTTTTGACATATCGTACGACTAAATAGGATAGTGTGTAGTGACCTTTAATGTTGTTTCCTAAGCTGTCAAAAATGTTAATATATTTATAAAACATATTTATTTAAAATATTTTATGTATTTTATAAATTTACTTTTTGATCTCAAAACTTGAGTACCATAATTGTTGTTTGTTTTTATTATTGTTTTATGAATTAAATTGTTATGTTTATGTTATCTTTTTATCTTGTATCTAGAGCATAATGATTCGAAAAATGTACATATCAAAACGTAAGGTAATAATAATTCAAGTTCCCCTTTCAACCCTTAATTAATTTTTGGGAGTATTTAGGCATTTCTTTTACTTACTTTGTAAACAAGATCCCTTACACTTTTAAAAAAAAAAAGTTGTTTTCATTAATTTAAAACAAATTTACTTTGTATTATTTATATGGAGCGGGATCCCGGGATCCCGGGAAACTTAAAAATGTTTCCCGTTTTCCCGGGAATCGAAAAACTCCGGGGAAAAAAAACTCTACTTAGAAAGCTACTGCAGACACAGCAAACAGCTTCTCTTGAAAAATATCTTAAGGAACTTGATGCAACTCCTCATTATGGCGTGCAGCTAGAAATCTCAAAAGGCCAGTTGCCTCTAAGCCACCATTAAGAAACTTGAATGGAAGTTGGGCAAGAAATGATATTGAAAAAGGAAATCTGTTTGTTAATCATTTGAAAAACAAAACGTTTTCACCCCAAATATATTTCATGATATTGCAGTAGAGTTATCACCTGTTGCTGCTAGGGCAGCTGTTCCCCTAAGATTTGAGTTAAGAGAGATCGAAAAGGCTATTTGTGATTTAAACCCCAAGAAAGCCCCTGGTTCAGCAACTAAATGCTTTATATTTTAAATGCTATTTTACCCCTTGAATACTACCCTCAAGAATGGAAGGTCTCCTTAGTTACAATGATACCAAAGCCAGGAAAATATCACACAAAAGTTGAGTCATTTAGGCCTATAAGCTTATTATCTAATATATCAAAGCTGTTTGAGAAGCTCATAGCATCAAAATTAACCCCAATTTTAAATGACAATGGGTGTATACCTAACACCAATTCCGCTTTAGAAAAGAACACAGCACAATTAAACAAACCCATCGAATAGTTAACGCCATAAGAAAAGCCTGGCATGAAGGCTTGTTATATAAATTGAAGCAAAATTTACCGGCAAACACACAAAAGTTGCTAGAAAGCTACTTAGTCGGTCGTCAATTTATTAATAAAGAAGGAAATTTCTTAAGCTCACTTCAGCCAATTGGCGCTGGAGTCCCACAAGGCAGCATCCTGGGGCCTCTATTATACTTAATTTATACTTTGGACATGCCAACGAGAAACTACACACAAACTTCAACATTTGCAGACGATACAGCTTTTCTAAGCGTCCACGACAACAGTTATGAAGTATCTCGTTATTTACAGGATCATATATCTCAACTAGAAATATGGCTAAGACAATGGAGGATAATGGTAAATGAGCAAAAATGCGTACATATAACATTCACCTTGCGCCGGGAATCTTGCTCCCCTATTACAATCAATAAGCAAATAATTCCTCAATATTCGCATGTAAAATATCTCGGTATACATCTGGATCGGCGATTAACGTGGAAATGCCATATAGAGGCAAAATTAACTCAAATGAAACTTAAAGCCATTCAAATTCGTTGGCTTATTGGAAGAAACTCTGTCCTTAGTCTCGATTGCAAGCTTCTACTGTACAACTCTATCTTAAAGCCTACCTGGTGCTACGGTATTCAACTATGGGGCACTGCCTCGGCCTCTAATATCGAAAAAATTCAAAGGCGCCAAAATAAACTTCTTCGAATAATCACAGCCGCTCCCTGGTACGTTAAAAATTCAAACATTCATAAGGATCTCAATGTGCCATTAGTAAAAACTATGATTACAAAATATGCAGTAAAATATTTAAAAAGGCTTGAACAACACCCAAATCCAATAGCACGGAATATTTTAAATCACGGTGGCCACAATCGCTTAAGAAGAAGAGACACTGCATCACTCACCGAATCAGAAGAGCGATAATCATCCACATATGTGAACATAAACCGTTATGACGAAATGTTGAATGGTTAAAAACATAATATTGTTGTTTTTAAAAAAACTTTTTTCACGATTGATAATATTTTGTTTCTATTTAACAATAAAGTGTTTACTTTAAACTTCAAATATGGTTGATTTTAACAATATAATGTTTAAATAAAATAAAACTTCAACACTTGAACATATTATGGTTACCTTAACCATATTTTTATCACGGTAACCATATTATATTAAATTCATCCATCCAAAAGCTATAACCATATTATGGTTGCCTCCAAATATGTTATGGTTAATATTTAATAACAATAATATGTTCGAAATTATAATATTTTAAAACATTGTATGATTAATTTTAAATTTAAAATAATATATTTAAAAAGCAACAACATTCTGGTCGTTTGCATTTTAATTGGTTTGCTTAAAATTCTCATTCATTTTACTTTAATTATGGATAAATACACATAAATTTACGTAGAAAGAGCTAGTAGGTAATATGAAGGTCGTCACAGGCTGGAATATGAACCAAAGGGGATTTTTTATAAAAGTGGAACGCAACACATATCAAGAAAAAAAATTAAATAAAATTATAATTTGATACTAAACAAACAAATTGAAAAAATGGATTAAACATAATATGATAAGCATGCACCATATTATTGTTAATCCTGACCATAATATGGTTACTTTTCTCAAAATTCTGGGAAATATATTTAGTTTTGACCATTATTATGGTTAATATTGACTAAAATGTGGTTAATTTTGACCATATTATGGTTGATTTAGGGACAAATTTTGTTGATTTTAAACATACTTTGGTCATATTTAAACATTTTATGGTAACCTGCAAACATAAACATTGTTAAAATTCAACCATAACTAGTATGTTGGTCTTAGAATATCGTTACATCCAACCATATATTTTTTCTACGTGTACAGGAAAAGTATAAAGTCAAGGCAAAATGACGACTAAAAGTGGGACTATAGAAGATACTTTAACCAAGTCTGTAGTCGAGACTATAATAAATTATAGTAAGACTTGAGTTAAGGCTATAGTTAAGATTATAGTCAAGACTCTTCAACATTATTCTGGACAAAGTCATGAGTGAAGCCCTTGCAGAAGAACGAGGAATATCGTGGGGCTATGGCTCTCGGCTGGAAGGTCTAGAATGTACTGACGACATTTGTCTGAGGTCTAAAAATAATACGAACATGCGAAAAAATTACAAGACAGAGTTTTATAAGCCGTAGTTACGGCAGGATTAATAACAAATGCAGGAAAAAACGATAGAACTACGAATAAAAAGCGATATATCATGAACCTACAAATTCGACGATAATGCCATAGAGGACGTGGACAGGTTTTGCTACCTAGGTAGCATCACTTCAAAGTCAGGTGTCTTCTTAATGAATATTGAAAACCGCATAAAGTCAGGCAGTTTGACGATTGACGAACGTTTTGAAATCAACCTCACTATCAATGAACATCAATATCAGAATTTTCAACTAGACCGTCAAGTCAATATATTAAATAGCAGCTAAAATTTTTTTTTACATAATTAAATATAGTTTTGAATTGAAGTTAGCTAAATTTTCCAATGTTCTCCTAACGCTATAGGCAACATTGCAATCAAACGATTATAACTCCCGAAAATGTTATTTTTCTTTTAACGGGTTTCTGTTCTTAGTAAATATTTTTTTTTACTAAATATGCATCTTAGCAATGTTTAATGCAATAAGCTTTGATGGTGTTCATTTGCAAACTGTTTATTTAAGCGATCACACGTTTTACAAATTATTTGGAAAAAGAGTGTATTCTTAAAAAAAACTAAAGAAATTGATATTGAAAAAACAATTTGTGTAAAAACTGCAATTTTCTATTTAAAACAGGTTAATGAATGATATAAAACAACAAACACAAAAAAAAACTTGTAGTTTTGTCCTCAGTATTTTTGTTTTTAACAATGTTGCCTACAGGCAAAATAAAATATATGACAATACTACCCAGTGGTTGAATAGGGATCAAAAGAGCGATGTAGGATATGTCACAGGCTTTCCACGTTCGAGGTGCAGCAATTGCAGAGTCTATTTATGCTGTAATTCGACAGAAGAATTGTTTTGTAAAAAAAAATTGCAATAAATAAATTATCAAATATCTTTAACATTTGTTTAAAGTTTACCCACAACTGCCCAATGTTGCCTATAGGCAACATCTTATATATCCTTAACCAGGAATGGTAGAACTTTATTGAAAGAGCTGTGATTGCAGACCCATGTGTCTCAGTAAATGAAAGGAGTTATGAAAATTGTTGGAAAAGTGGTAGATCTTTAAATTTTTATTATTTCATATCCAGGCATATACGAACTTAACTTTCTTAAAAAAATTTTTTTGAACCGCTCAAAAAAATTCAGGGCTGAGAGGGTTAATTAAAAAATTCTTGCTTTATTATGAACAGCAAGTGAAAATGTGGTTGCCATTGTGAACGAAGCTTTGTTTGTTAAAATTTTCATTCAAAACTAAATAAAATTATTACAAACGTCTTTCATATAATTTCATAAACATTTTTGCTAAAGTAAAAGTAAACTCAACTTTTTAAAAAAAATTTAGTTAATTTTTTGTTCGAAAAATCAAAGCAAAATGTATGAAATACTTTGGGAAGAAGTAGGAAAGAAGAAAACAAAATTGTTCCTCCCATTGTAAACAAAGCTTTAAGTAACTGTTGTTTTTTAAAAAAAAATCATTATAAAAATTACTTTAAAAAAATAGAAAACTATAAAGCAATAAAAAAAATTTCTCATCTAAAACTTAAAACAGTTTGTGGACAATGCAAGAAGTAAATAAAATGGACAAGTTCAAAAACCCTCTAAAAACAAGCCGAAGGAATAAATCGAAAAAAATTCAGAGCTATAAAAACCAAGTGAATCGGAAACAGGAAGTCTTCAAGTTGAGACCAAAATGTCTAGAAATTAAAAAAAATTAATGAAATTTGAAATCAAGTTAATATCGTTGTTAATTTGCTTTAAATATCGATTATTTTTAATAGTGATTTTTCTTACGAAACATGTTAAATTTTGAGAATAAGTCAATGTACAGCGGTTATTGCTTGTTTCCACTCCGTGTGTATGCATTTAACAAAAAACAAAACAATATTCATCGTTTACCTGCACACCGGCTTAAAACATTTAACGCTTAAATTCATTCCATTTCGCTTATAAGCACATTTCGCATTTATGCATCACAATATAATACGTGGGCGGTCTCAAAATTTACCGACATAACGAAGAAAACAAAATAAATTTGGAAATTTTTTCTTATTTATTTCTCAACAAATCTCCTTTGAGATCGATGCAGTGATATTCAGTAGCTTCGATACACGGTTTTTATAACGAGTACGAACTGTCTAGCTTTCTAAAATAGCCATGAAGGGCAGACTCCACCTTTTCATTGCAGGCAAATATTTTACAACGGAGCCATTTTTTAAAGTTTATCGGAAGAAACTCAATTTACGGAACAAGGTGTTTGCTTTTTCTTTGTGAAGATATTAGAAATTACCCCACGCGCATCCTCAAAAAGCAGGCGCTATGGTCTTGCCTGCAGATTAGATTATCTTGTTTCATTCATTTCAGTTCACTACATTGATTTTTCCTTTGTGCCAGGTTTGAAATGGTAGAGCCAGGTTTATTGAATACTCTATTAAAACATTTTAACAACGCTGTTTTGTTGCTTTTGTAAGCAAACGCGCCACTTTCTTATCTTGAAATTTTCGGTCAATATGCGCTTTTTGAAGTGCTTATTATTTCAGCTAACTTAAACACTTTCAACCGACGAATGCGCAGTACCATTTTGTGTCCTAACCACTTCTGGCGTGGAGATCTCAATTTGTCTACCACTGCGTTCTTCGCCTTGTTAGCTCGCACTGTCTGTTTTAAACTCTGCCAACCAATATTTCATTTAGATTTAGATTCGGATTATGTGGAAAACAGATATGCATTAATTGTTCATATAATTTGACGTCTGAATTTATGGGTAAAAATGTAACTTTTTTCTTGCACAGGGAAGTATTTTTTAGTGGTATATGAAAAAACCCATTGTTGCCAGTTTACACTATTATTCTTTGTATTAATACATGTAAAAAACTAGTTATATGTAAAATTTTGATAGTGTGAATGCATTTCTAAACAATAATACTTTTCATTGGATCAGAATTGCATTTTATTTGAAGTGCAATTGTTTATACTTTGTGTGATGGTGTGAACACAAACTGTTATGTTAATACCCTCTGTTACCTTGCATACAGTTCGTAGGAACGCATGGAAGATGTTGGAAACGTGAAATACGCGTTCACACTTGGAACATCTAACATCTACTATCAATAAAAAATGTCATCAAAGTTTTTCTTGGGATTCAAAAATTAATTAACACCATTTCTGAAAAAAAACTTTTATTCTTTTTAAATAATTTTTTTCTACAAAAGAGCCAGCATTTCAAAAGATAACACCAAAATGTATTTAGAACTCATTTTGTTTAATAATATAAAAAAATCGAGTAACATAAGGCATGCAAAAGAGACAAAAACTTGAGAAATGGTAACGTTGCTTTCAAACCAAATGCCATTTTGTCAGTGATGCCACAATAATAATAGAATTTATTGCCACTTTTCTAGTGATTACACTTATATAATCGGAAGATGTGGAATTAAATACAATGAGGTAGAAACATTTTGTAAAGATGTTGAACAATTTTGAATGTAGCCTAATGTAATTCTTTTGGGTAAATTTCAACATCTTCGCAAATTGATATTAAATGTTAAATGTTGACAAGTGTGAAAAGGCTATAAATTAGATTTTTTGACAGTCACAACAAAACTCCTTAGATGAAAATGAGCTATAATACAGATCTTTTTTGAGTTTGCCACTTTTCAATAAAGTAATTGCAGTTTCAAACAATGCGCCAGACTGGATAATTTTCGTACCACCCTCAAACTATTTTCTTTTTAACTTGATGTGTTTTAAATTCGTGACTTTGACATTTTTAATTTAACGATTACTACTTGTACTCAGGTTCGGTTAGCTAAACGATATATTTTTTATAGTTAGTACGTGTTTCTTTTTCAAAAAGAAAACAGTTTTCAGTTTTCTAATCTTTTTCTTAATTTCAAACTAGACTCAGTTTGGTACAAAGAGTTTAACAAAATTATTCTTTGAAGTGTAAATTTGTTATCGTTATTATATTTGTTATAATAAGTTTGTTCTGTTTTTTTAAACAATATGCCAATCGTACTTAATAAATTTAGCAGGGATGTCTGTTTTAATTTTTTTTTTTTTGGGTTTTTGGTTTATAAAAGTGTTTTGTTGCTTTCAAGTGTATTTAACGTAATGAGTTTAAGCGGAAATGCTGTGTTGTTTATTTTTTTTTTTTAGTAATTTTAAAAAGAAACAAAAAAATATTAATAATAAAAGCTAAAAAAAAACATTAAAATGAAAAATTGCTAAAAAAAAAATAATGTAAGTTGAGCGCGTAATAGAATTATTTAATTCAGATTTTTTTTTTAAATAATATTACAGTAAATAAATTAAAAAACTTAGAGGAAAAATATAGAAGTTATATGAAGGGTTTTTTGTTACTACTTGTTTAAGTTTATGACTTAAATATTATGTTACACATTTAAAAAATTCCCTGTCCGGGTTCATTATTTTTCTACTTAGTATTCCAAACATCATCTGGGAGCACCCTGCTAAACCAATAAATTTATACTTGAGTATTATTGTTCTTGTTTTTTTTTCACGAACATTAGAAGAACGACTAGAATAGAAAGAGTGTGTAAAAAATTATTTACTTTATGATATGGCAATTTTTGACTTTGCAATGGGAATACATATTTAGTTTATTTTAATTTAAAATTAAATTGTATTTGTTTTATTTTTAGTGTTGTCTAAATAGTCTATTTTTATACCCTCCACCACAATTATGCCCCTAATATCTACAAAAAGAAATCTAGCTGTGCATAGAAACCTATGGAGTAAAAGCTGCCATATTTTAAAGAAAACTGTAGGTACACACACGTAGGCAAAATAAACGTTGAAATCGGTAAAAATAACTTTTAGGTACAAACACGACCAGCTTTCTTTCTTTGTAGAAATTACGGGCATAAGTTTTGTTGCGGGTTTACTAAGTTTGTCATTCTGTGTGAAACTTTTTATTATTAATCTCAGACCCCATAAAATATATATAATCCGGCTCCTTGAGTAATTCTAAGTCGATTTAGCCATTTCCGTCTGTCCGTCTGTTGAAAACACGCTCACTTTCGAAAAACTCAAAAGAAATAAACAAACATGGCTTGTCGTTATCCTAAGCAATTTGGGATTGAAATCCAGGAAATTTGGTTCAGTAGGATCAGAGCTATGAATCAAAATGTGGAACCACCACCTTATGATAATGGTAGATCAATGCACGGCATTATATAATATTTTGCAAAAATTTGTTTTATTCAACTGGAAATTACGCTGTAAAATTTCGTGAAGATCAATCCATAATTAAGCCTAGGCCCCATATAAGCCCTTCTCCCGGAAAACAGTGGAGTATGCCTAAAACCGTATTAAATAATGCTATCATAACATTTGGTACGTCACAGTTTTATAGGAATAGAAAATCGCTCCATAATTTATAATTTACTCTAGGCCCCATATAAACCCTACTCCCGGAAAACAGTTTAGTATGCCGAAAACCGTAAAAAATAATGCTATCATAACAAAATTTGGTACGTCACAGTTTTATATGACTAGAAATTACACTAATAAATTTGGTGATGTTCGGTCCATTATTAACTATAGGCCACATATAAAGCCCACTCTGGTAAATTAATTTAATACAACTAAAACCGTAGCGGATATAGATATTACGGTAAAATTTCCTCCAACTTAACTTCATATGGCTAGAAAAAATGTCATGCAATTTTTTGATATACGGTCCATAATATACCTTAGATCCCATATTAGCAGCCTTCTGAAATGCACTGTAAACGCTAAGACTACTAAGTTCGGCTTAAACTGTTAGGAGTCATGATATTTTACTCAAGATTGTCGGTCAATAATTTTAATGCTAATGTCTTTTTTTATAAAGATTAATTAATAATAAATATACATCATATAGATATCACTCCTGAAATATTCGAACTGTCGGTGGAGGGTATCAAAGATTCGGCACAGCCGAATATAGCACTCTAACTTGTTTTCAATTAAGATTAAAGATAAACATAGAAGCTAACTTTCCCTCAACAATAATTAATAGTGTATTTATTATATACATATGAAAAATTGGGAATTTAGCACGTCATACAGAAATCATAATAATCATAATAAATTTTGCAATCCCAAAAATAACTTTGAAAAACTACCAAATTTAAGAAAAAAATGTATTAAAATAGCTGTTTAACCGAAGAAAAGAAACATGTAAAGTGTATTTATTTTCAAGAAGGCCTCAAAGAAGCAGCTGATTATAACTTTGCTTTACACTTAAAAGAAAAATCAATCCATTTTTTTGATTCATGTACAGACGGATTGATTCCAGTAAGGATCATTCAAGTGCAAAATACTTGACTTATCCATATTTAATCCAGAATTCGTACTTGAAATATTCCGGAAATGAGATTGATGTAAATAACACTAAGATTGAATCAATCTAAAAATGCACTTGATTCATGTATTATAAACTTGAATTAATCCCGATTTCGAACTTAAAATAATACGAATTTAACAGAATTTAATTCTGCAACACCAGAATCCTGCCCGACATGGTTTCTACTTTAAATATTTGATGTACATATTCAAAAAATATAAACTAAACGGGAACTTTTGCTTTTAAATTGACTTTTAAAACTTGAAAAACATGTATGTTTTTCATCTTGTTCTGTTGTTACTCAACAAAACATACTTGTGTGGTGTTGTTGTAGTTTCTAAAACAAGCTTTGACAAACACACGCGTATGTACGCATATAAAATGCAATGCTTAGGCATGAAACCAATAAGTTATATGAGATTAATACGCTCACTTTGTAATCTTACTCTCAGAGTACCAACGAAGAGGTCAAGCCTTTTTTTACTTGGCTTAAGATTTTTATACTTATTTTAAAAAATTGCGGAATTGATTTTCGAAAGTAGTCCCATCTAGGATTGTTTTAAGTACGTCTCGGTGCTATTCGTTCTAAAAATTTTAATAAAACTCGTTCTTAAAGCAAGTATAAAAACATTTATTTATCCCAACTGTTTTCTTTCTGGGGCCTGTTGTTTTTGTTTTGTTGTGGTGTTGAGGCCACCTTGCCAAATAAATACGTAATATTAAATATGCAACGCAGGTTATTTAAGTACCATTTAAAAACAATACTGGAAAACTTAATTTTGTATTTCAATAGAACTTAAAGAAAAGTTATATTAAAATACGAAATCGAAAATTGGCCATAAGAAATATTATATTTTGTTATCTTAACTTTAAACGTAATTTGTTTTTCATTATTTATTTATTGAATCTTCATATATTAAATATGAATATGAACAATAATTAATCAAATCTTATGCCAATACTTTATTTTATGTCCTGCCAGTGCCAGACAAAAATTTTCTTCATCACGGGTTCTGTGCCCATTGTATAAAGGTGTTTATAGCTCATGTAATTGGGTAAGTGCTGCAGTGACTCTTCGAATATTTCGAGCCAGTGGGTTAATTTGAAGAGAAAATATTTCAATTATTTTTTTAAGAGTTTCTCCTCTAGTCGTTTTCCTGTATTGCAAACACTTTTGCACAATGCATTGACAACTAGTATTCATATTTTTTCTGCAGTAAACAATAAAGTTTAGATTTCAAACTACACCCATGTCTGAACAAAACTTGTATGTATTTACTATGAATTTATACCATTTTTTGCATGTGATAAGAAAAAAAAAACACTTAAAAAATCAACCACATGAAAAATATCGGGTGCTTTTTAAACAGCATTTTTTTCAAATGATCTGTAGGCTTAAATATAATTTTGTGTAGAGTTAAGAAAATATTTTTATTTTTCGGTATAGTCTGGCTTTAAGTTTTGCCTACAATATAAACTTAAGTCTTACTTAAATATTGCTTTATTAACAGACTTCTTTAAAGCTTTTTTTTGAATTTTGTCTTGAAATTATACACAGAAAAAAAATCAATGTCAAATTGTCGAAAACAAGGTTGGTTTTACATTTCGCGTAGTGAGTTTGCTTCTAAGTTACTTCATGTTAATTTAACATGATTTTACAACAAATTGCGCACAACATTTTTATGATTTAGAATGCAAAATAATTCATGTTAATTTAACATTTCAATAAAGTTAGAGCAAAATGATATTGATATTGAAATATCACTACGAATCACGTTGAATTACAGGTATTTCAAGTTGAAACAAAATGAGTTTCATGAAGAATCAATTTGATTGATTAAAGCTAAAGCCTGTCAACTATGGCTATAGGCTTGTGTTATCTTTACAGAATAAATATCATACAAAAATGATTAGTACGTTAAATTTTGTTTTGTAGCTGAAGATGTTGTAAGAAATCATATGTATTATTTATATTATCCCCTGAAGGACATTTGACTATATCTATAATACTGTGAGAGTTGCATATTCTTAACAGATGAATTGTAGTTAATGTTGAGTTGTTGCAAAAAACGCAAACTGCAGCCGTATTCTGTAATTCGCTTAGCTAAAGCTAAATCTCGATCGCTAAAATGCCTTAGAAAATACAAAATTTAAACATATTAGCGATGACATTAAAAGCCTAAATTAGAGCGAGTAAAATGTGTATGGCACTGCCAAATTTAAAAATGCACGTTACAGAATTGCATTTGTAGCCAAAAATTGCTAAATCAACTTAAAAGATTTTTAGCGATAGAGATTTAGCTTTAGCGAATTACGGAATACGGCTGCAGGTTGTGGATCTTTTGATATCAAGTGTTGGTGTGTAAGGAAACATGAAATTAATTACAATTTTTATTGATAATTTTTAATTCTTGACTGACCTAAGGCCTAAGGACCTAGGCGTTTTTACGGACAGGTTAACCTTACATGTTTCAATCGCAACCACTCGATCTCTTCAGAAGGGTTTGCCTTTTAACACTCGTAGCCATTGACGACTGCTGACAGTCAATAGTCAAACATCAATCTTTAAACCAAATTGAATTTAACCTTTGGTAGATCGAAATTTGGTTTTTTGAATGATTATCTATTTTTAATTGATTTACATGTTCTTCCATGCTTCTGTTTTTCGCACTTTTTGTCAAGAATTCTTCTTGAAGTCCAAAGTACATTTATTTTTTTGTTTTTCATTTTTGTTTCTTTCTTTTTCTTGTTGACCTTTTTCAACACAACTTGAATGACAAATGTAAACATAGAACTCCTACCTTAGCTTTTTAACAATAATTAGTATTGTGGTTATTTTTGTTGAACTGTTCTATGGGTTTTAATCAAAATTTTTGATATTTAATTGGGCTAAATAAAGTTCATTGAATTTAATTTTAATTAAATTATTTTTATGAAGAAAGGAATTTTACAACATGAAATTAATTAAAATTTATTAATAATTTTTCATTCTTGACTGACCTGAGGCTTAATTTTTTTTTAATGTGAGGTTGGGATATGTGTAAAAAATAAATTGCATTTGAAATCAATTTTAAGTAAACAAAAACATTTTTTCGTATGTTTACGCCACATACATACGACACACAAGAAAACATCACAAATTATCGCAGAATGACGAGGCACGATTTTCGAATGCTGGTAGCATAAGCAAAATGTTCTTTAATTTATTCAAATGTTTAAAAACAAACAATTACTGTCTGGAGAGTATTCGCTTAAAAACTTCTACACTCACAACACTTTTTAAACTGTGCGATGTACATGATGATTTTGGTTAAGTGTTGAAAAGATTTTTGCATGGAATTGCTATGAACTCAGGTTCCAGAATACCACATTTCTCAATTCTGGTTTATATTTTGGTCTATAATCCTTTCTTTAGTATGTTCCCTATCCATGACTACATTCATGCTAAGATAGGCTTAAGGTTATTGTCTTTTCTTTAGTTAAAAATAAATTGTTCCTCATAATGTATAACCCACTCTCAACTAAATTCTCATAATTTAACCATTAAATTTATGCAAATTAAATTATATTATTTTTTTTTTTATTTATTGTTTAACTCGTAAAAACTCGAAAACATTTTAATGATTTAATAAATCAATTTCAGAGTTCATATAAATAAATTTAATTTAAAAACACATTTTATTTTAATTGCGTTTTTTAAGGTGTGAATTACAAAATACAAGGGATAGGGACGTAAAATAAAAGTAATTAATCAACTTTAACTTAAAATACGAGTACAAACAAGAAGTTAAAGTTTTTTTAAATGTTGTAGATTTTTTTAGGATCAAATCTTTTTTTTTAAAGATGCGCTTTATCATGATTTTTTTTTTTAACAAAATTCTTAAAGAGAAAGTTTTAATTAAAAAAAAAAAAAACAAGAAACTTGAAATTAATTTATGTAAATTATGTAAAGACAAGTGTTTGGTTGGAAATTTAATTAAAAAAAGGTCAAAAACTATTAAGTTTTTAAGATTTATTGAAAATTACCTATTCTAACTTTTATGAATATTTAAAAAATTTTAAGTAGCACATTTTACGGTCCATTAAATTATAGAACTAAATAATGAAACTTAAAAAGCATTTAAAAGATTTATTAACTTCTTTTAAAGTTTATGCCATGGTGTATCATTATATCCAAACTAAATGTGTCTGTTAAGAAATCAGAAGAAAATATTGTCTTTAACTCTTTAAAATGTTTAAGAAAAGAAACAAAAATTTTTCAAAATACTTGTCTCTTGCAAAACCTAAAAACAATCCTACGCTATAAAATGCTTTATTAAAACTAACTTTTTTTTTAATTTTTTTCTACAAATGCTCTAATTACGAAACTATAAGAAGTAACTTTAAACTCACGCACTTCAAGACACCTGTTAGATTGTTGGATGGCTTGCTCTATCGATTCCCACTTTAATATCATAAACTGTTTTCCAAATTGACACATAGACCGTTGTTAAACTGGTCAAGAAAATAAATGTTTTTTTTTTCTTGGCGGTATTAGATTTACACATAAATATTGGAAACGTTTTTACCCAGCCTTTAACCACTTAAAGATATTTTAATCACTGTGCTCTTTTTTTAAACAATTTTTTAGGTGAACAAACAACTTGGACTTTAGTTTTTAAGACTTAAAGTAACTAAAAAAAATTTTTGTTTAACATATTTATGCTTCATTTATGGTAACTACCATATTTGCATATTTGAAAAAAAAGAAATTATATCGTTGGCGAAGTGGCTGGTTAACCCTTAAAAGATCGAATTAATATGCTTGATTTGACTATAAACTTGACTGAACTTATACCTTAAGTCTTGACTATAGTCCTAAATAGAGTAGTCTTCAATGTCTTAACCATAAAATTAATAAAGTTTAGGTAGTCGGTATATCTATAGCTCCGCCCAGTGTTCGAAAATTCCTTATATGAAGTTACTCTTCATATTTGTATATAAGGGTGGCGTATAAATATCAATACTCTATATGCTCCTCCTAAAGCTGTTGCTACAATGTAAAATAAATGATTTAAATAAGTACAATAGTTATTTAAGTTTGAAAGATAAGTTTAAGTTACGAACAAACAAAATTAATCAATTTCTAAATCTGATAAATTCAAATTTGAGTTTTACCCACTCTACCTCCTTCTCGTGGCCTGAGTTCTCTTCTAGTGCGTAAAACATCTACCTGGAGCTTGCGTCTTGCTCTGATGTTAAGGTGGTGTTGCTGTTTGGTAACGTTTGTACATATGCTTCAACAGGTTGCTGTTGTGAAGTCGATTGATTCCTGATCTGATCAAGATGACGTTTAATAACGTAATTGGTATGTTATAAAATACAGGAATACGACCGAGGTTCAAGTTTTTCCTTAATAAGTGCATGAGTCCAACCAGGCTTGTTTGGATTACTATAGTCACGCACCATAACATTTTGACCTTGCTTGAAAGTTTAATTCCGATTTCCCTTGTGATTCAAGACGTTGCTGTGTTGAGAGCGTGCAATTCTTTCTTGTGTTGTTGGTGGTTTTAGGTTACTGAAACGAGTTTTAAGTTGTCTTCCAAAGAATATTTTTGCTGGAGATTCGCCTGTACTACAGTGGGCCATATTGCGAAAATCCATCAAAAATCTGCATAACATTTGATCTAAACTGGCATCCTTGTTTTGAGTATTAGAGTGGCGTATAAATATCAATACTCTGTACAAATCATTTTGGATTTTCTTGTAACCAGCCATATGGAACGAACGAACATTTATGATCTGACCCGAACACAACGAAGAGTGTGGTTACAAAAAACAGAACGCAATTAAATGTTCTCATATTTTTATTGAGTTGGATAAGTACAGTAATATTTTTGTATTCGAAGATCACAAACAGAGAAACGCTTTTTTTTTTTAAATCTACTACACAAACACTATAAGCGTATGTGTTTGCCACAAATCTACCGAACCGAATACTAAGGAACGATATTTAATGTTTATTTTTGAACACTGGTTCTGTCTTTCTTTCTACAGTGTTGTTGAAAGTTTTGGTTGCAGTCTTTTCCACAGCCTTGCATATCATTTAACCGCTAAAAAAATAATAGATACACTCAGAAACGGGGAATAACGTTTTAAACGCCGCTTGCGCAGAGAAAAAACACGTTTTAAATGGCATTGTGATTGTAGATATGAAACGTTTTTCCACTAAAAGAGCTTATAAACTTTAAATTTGCATGCAATTTAAATTTTAAATTTCTTGATATTTTGTATAAAAGGTTTTATTATCTTAACAAATAGAATCTGGGAATTTATTTCTCAGGGTGAGTACACATTCAAATAATATGAAAATTAAGTTTTTATTATAATTATTTTTAATAATCTAAAGAAAAAAATATAAAAAATTAATAATTTTGCCTGTTAAAAACGTTTTTTTTTGCTCTTCTGAATAATAATTATTATTATTTTGTTAAAACGCTATTCGCGGCTGTGCTTCAATTGCTATTCTGACTTGAAATCGAATAATGAGTGTTTTGTATATCGCAATCGCAAGAAGCTTGGCGACATCAAATCGCAAAAGTATGCTAAGAAGAAAAAAAACGCACAATTTTCAAAACACCATAAAATGAATTTGGCGTTTTGCGCTTTCAATGGTGCGATTGTCAGAACACGGCCGATAATAACATGGTAGTTTTCGACCATAGAATGTTGCTCCAAATAAATATAGTATTTATCGCTTATAAGCAGATCATAATTTGCACGTTTTTTTAATGCTTTTAAACTCGCTTATATACGTATACTGTGCTTATGAAAAAAAACTCGCTACAATTTCAGCAGCATCATGAAGACAACTATTTTGCTTGCATACTTGAGGATGAATAAATTCAAAGTTTGATCAAAATTTACTGTCTATTTCCGATATGCTAAAGAATTATTTCTTTCGTACAATACCAACTACATTTAAAACAAAAACAAACTTTTTAGAATTTGTTTTTGTTTAATTGTTTGAAAGAAAGAATTCTTTCGTACATCGAAATAAGCAATTAACTTTTGATGAAATAGCATTCGCGCGTTTTTTTTTTAATTAACACAATTTTGAAGTGGTGCTTTTATGAGAATTTTTATAATGCAATTTTTTAAAATTGTTTATGTATATTGTGATGCGGGATATGTATATAAACAAATGCTTAGACACGAAACAATTTTGGCTATTTTAAATAGCAAACTGTAATTGCACAAGATTAGATACATAATAGCGTTAAATGTTTATAAATAAAATTATTGTCATATTTAGCCACATCATGGTTAGAGGCAACCAAAATATGGTTGTGGCTTCTTAATGGAGGACTAATTTAACCATAATAAGGTTGTCAGTGATAATAATATCACTAAACTAATCATAATGTATGCACTCTATTCGATAAAAATTGTTTGTTGGAGGTGACCCTATTGACAAATTTTTTCTCCGCGTGTAGGTTTGGGTTTAGTCTCGGTATTTGACTTTAATATATTCAATAGTTTTGTCTATAGTCATCCTTATACTCTGGCCTGGCCTTAAGTTTTGTCTGTAGCTTGTCTGTAGCCTGTCTTTACACTCAAAAGAAAAATCAAGCCATCCGTACTCAAATCAATCCGAAGCGGTAATAATAGTGTGGTGAGTACGGATTTCTTTGAATCAAGTACAGAAAGATTGATTCAAGTAAGGATTTTCAATCGCATTATTCATATTAGAATTTCGGACTTGAAATAATCCGAAAATGAGAATGATTTAAATAAAATTAAGATTGAATCAATCTCAAAATGCGCTTGATTCAAGAATTATGAAATTGTTTTAATCCGAATTAGTACTTAAAATTATTAAAAATGAGATTGATTGAATCAATCTCAAAATGCACTTGATTCAAGTATTATAAAGTGGATTTTATCCTGAATTCGTGCTTGAAAAAAACCAGAAAAGAAAGAAAAAAATTATTATGATTGATTTACTTACTCGTATTACACCTCACAGAATGATAAAACACCAACCAACATCATGCCCGATACGGTTTTTACTTTTGAAATCGTATGTACATATTGCATCAAAAATATAAACTAAATGAGAAGCAAGAGTTCAAATTTAACCCTTCGTGGTACACATGAGTCTGACCAGACCTTTTTTCAATATGTATAGAAAATCAAATATATGCGTAAGCCCGAGGGTTAAACGCAGCGAAAAGTTAAATCTTTTTTTTTTACTTGAGATAAGAATTTTATACTCTTTTCAAGACATTCCGGGATTGATTTTCAAAAGAAATCCCATTTAGGATTGTTTTGAGCACGTTTAAGTGTTATTCGTACTTGAAATTTTGAGTACGACTCGTACTTAAAGTAATCACAAAAAACTTGATTTATTCCGAGTGTTTTTCTTTCTGTGTAGTCTTGCATATAGTCCTGACTAAAGTCATGTCTATAGTCTGGTTGATGGCCATTACTATCTATAGTTTCATATATTGCATTGTCTATAGTTGCATTTATAGTATACTAGTCGTTGTAAATTTTTGACTTACTATAAAGAAATATAAAGCCTGTGTGTTTTTTTGTGTGTATATCGATCTACAAAAGTTTTATCTGTCCCTTCATAGTCCTAGCTTTAAGAACCATCAAAACCCTGTGTGTTTTAATTAAGCTGATCTATATATTCAAATATATTCGGAGTGTCAGCAATTCTCCGTATGTCACCTCTTGGTCGCTTTCGCATTGGATCAGGGGCCGGTCGAGCGGAGAGACAGACTGCTGGCGATATGGAGGGTGAACGGCGTACTCATGATAAAATGGCCTTGTACTTCTTCTGAGTACGGCAACATAGATCTATTCTTAATCGATAATTAATATTTTCTGAGTATAGGAGGAAAGCCACTCTAACTGGTTCGTATTCACTCATGACACTGCATGTTTAATTTAATGCTTCTAGGTCAAAAATTAACGGAATTTAAAAAGTACCAGTTAAAGACAAAACATTTCCCTCATAGAGTCTTATCACTCAAGATTTTGCATGTCGAATTTTTATGTTTCTAGGTCCAATATTAACGGTAATACAAAAAAGTACAAATTGTATAACTAAAAAGCTAAAGAACGAAATTTAATTTTCCACATTTCCCCCTTTTGGTACTTGTTTTTACCCCATTGAAGTATTAAAACATTCAATATTGTAATGGGATCCCATTTAAAACGTAAATGCCAAAGAATGGAGAAAGATACTTTGTAAAAAAGTACCAAAAATAGTTACTAATTTTACCCCTTCAACGTTCGAATTCATAAAAACTACCAAATTGGCATTTGTATTTTTTATATAAGTTTCTTACGTGATAAAATGTTTATTTTTATGTTAATTGGTTAAAAAAAATAGACGGGGTAACAAAAAAATTACTAAAATTCAGGTTCTATCCGTTAACTGCTAAAAAGGGCCGAATTTCAAAAAGATACCAGACATCTGTCCGCTTATTTTTCAAAAGAACAATGAATTTAGCACATTTGAAAGAAACCTTGTTAATTAATTTTTGAATCCCAAGAAAAACTTTGATAACTAATATGCACGTGGCAGAGTAAATAAACTGAACTGGCAAAATAAAATAAAGTAATTTGTTTTTATTTTTGTTTTTTCTTAACCCACTTACAACTACATTTAGAGTTGACAAAAAATCAACCAATTGTAGTCGGGACTGTAAGAAAAGATAAACTCACTGTTTATTGTTGTTGTTTTTGTTTAAGCTTTGATATTGTTACAAGTAAAACTGAGGTTTATAATTCTTAATCGCTTAACAGTTTTATTTGTATAATGTCTTTAGCTTTTCTAAAATCTTTGGATGAAGTTTCCTGACGATCTGACCTAAGCAACCAGTGAAATGCGCATAGGAATAGCTTATCCCTTCAATAATAAATAAACTTCAGTTTCTCAATAATATGAAATGGGAATTTAGCACATTTGAAAGAAACCTTGTTGATAAGTACTACAGTTTTTTCTGTCTCTAAGTTTTGAAGATATAAGTGAGGTTAAACCCTGGACCCTATCCTAAGCACTTTAGTGGAACCTTATATAGCCTATGTCCGTTAGGAGAATCCGTTTTTCGTTTTTTTGAAGACATTTTTAAAATCGGACCGACAGTTCCGGAGATTACATTATACAATAATCTTACAAATTAAGTTAAGTAGATAAATAGAAATTGTTTTTCGTCAAATATTTGTTAGGTCTGAATATACCTTAACGAACATACAAATTTTACTCAGCTTAATAAAATCAGTACAGATAATCTTACTAGATGTATAAAGTCATTTGTATATTGCTATCTTTAGTTTTGACTACATATATTCTAGTCTTGTATATATTCCTTGAAATAGCTTTGTAGGAGCTCTTAAGCTTTTGATGGTTAAATATTTGTTTACGATTTAGCTTGTCGATATTTTGCCAGCTCTGCAATATTGTTGCGTGTACGCGTGTTGCATGCTGAAATTGATATTAAAAGAAACCCGTAAAAACTACCATAATTGCAAAAACATGTTTAACTGGAGTACGAAAAAAAGAAAAGCCACAAAAACAACATTTTTTTTTTGTTAATTTCATAAAATTGCTACAATTTTGTTTTGAATTTCTTTTTTTCATGTTGAACGAGAATTTTCCAAGAATTTGAAAGATAAACAAATTGTTTTTTTTTAGCGGTGATCAATTATTGTTTTTGTAAGTTTCATATTTACGACAATGATAAAGTTTGTTTTTGTTAATTTTTTAAAATGGATTTAATATTAATAATAATAAATAATTTTAAGAACTTTTTTTATAAGTAGATACATAAATAAGTTTTTATAAAAATATGGTTAATTTTTTTGGAAATTAAAAAAGGTATAGTCATTAGAAATTATGTTCTCAATTCCAAAACCCATATAACGTCAAACAAAAGAAAATATGGGAAAAAATTAAAACAAGCGTCAAAAATCAAATAAATTAATTTAACATAACATGGGTAAAATTCTCCCTAATGAACATACCTGGTACTTATTATAGTTACTATGGTCTGCACTACAAAGTTAATAAAACTTGATGACAATTTTATTAGTAGGTGTTGTTTTCGGTCTGTCTGTGAAAACACCTACCAAATTTATCTGCTTAACTAGCTTGGCAGTATGATTATCTAAGACTTGTGGTGCTAGAAATTATTTTGGTGTTGGAATTAAAAAAAAAAAAAAATACGATAAATAACTTACCTATAAATTTGAATACTAAAATAGAAAAAGCCATTTTTAACCCTTTAAAGCTTATTTTAAAGTCATACAATTTTAATAATATTAAACTAACTAATTGTCTACTAGAAAGTGTCTATTTGACTAACCCCGAGAAACCTAAGAAGCGACGATTAACTCAGCTTAAGAACTCGCATAAGTACAACTATACAATAAGCAGCTAGTAATATCCTCATTTACACGATTTTCGATAGTATTTTTTAAATGTTTTATATTCAATATTTTGTTACTAGTTTGAAGTAAATGAACTCGTTCTTTACATTTTGCTAAATACTTGTATTCTTTTTTTATTTTTTTCTCTAAACTATATTCTCTACACCTATTTAAATAAAATTCATATTTATTCTTAAACATTTATCTAGACTACTCAACATCAATGCCAAATCAAGTAAAAAGCCATCTTATCTTTGTAAAAGCAACTAAAAATTAGTAACACCTTTCGTCATTTCAAAATGTAGACAAATAAAAAAAAACACATATGTATTTTATTTTTTAATTTCAACCTGTGTTTTAAAAAAAAATTTATAAAAAAAATAAAATATTGGGTTTATCAATATTTTTAGGTTTTATTGTCTGTATTTGTCCATCAAACTGAATAGAAAAAAAAGATAAACAAATAAATTAAACAACAGTAGAAAATGAATAGAAAGACAAATCTAAAAAAAATATTTTTATGTAGGCGTAAGATATTTTAAATATGTTTGTACGTTTATGTTGTTAATGAATATTTAACAATTTTTAACAGAAACAATAAAAGAGAAGATAAAGCACAATGGGGCGAAAAGTTGAAATAGAAACAATAAAAAACAATAATTTCTAAATTATTAGTAGTGTGGTTATTTTGTTGAACTGTTCGATGGCTTTTAATCCAAATTTTTGATATTTAAATTAGGCTTAAGTTCATCAAATTTAATTTTCATTAAATTATTTTTATGAAGAAAGGAATTTTACAACATGAAATTAATTAAAATTTATTGATAGTTTTTCATTCTTGACTGACCGGAGGCTCGAACCCAGGCGTTTTACGGACAGGTTACCCTTACATGTTACGATTGCAACCACTCAATCTCTTCAGAGGGGTTTGCTGTTTAACACTCGCAGCCATCGACGACTGCTGACAGTCAATAGTCAAACATCAATCTATAAACCAAATTGTATTTAACCTTTCCTTTCTTCATTAAAAAAATTTAATGAAAATTAAATTTGATGAACTTAAGGCTAATTAAAATATCAAAAATTTGGAAGAATTTCTAAAGATAAAAAACAAGTAACATTTGCATGGTGTGGTCGTAGGTTGTTCGTATGCATGTTAAGGGTATCCTTTCTTTAAGCAGCAGAAAATACTTAAATCTTATATGGCATTAAATTGCCAAATATCGGTATACCAAAGTCTCATCTGGTGTTTTGATAGCCAGTAAGGGCTAATTATTCTCACTCCGCAATACATAGAGAGGGTTTTATGGGTTTGCCTTGATGTCTGTAGCACATACATATAAATATGGGCTCTCGCCATTCGTTTAAGCATACCGATCGGCTTTAAGCTCCTGAATCGGTCAAACGATGTTCGTCCATCCGGGTGGCTGTATAAACTTTGTACTCAAAGTTTTTAGAGATAGTTTCATGAAATTGTCATAAGAACGAATAGCAAGGTGAATTCATGTAAATGGTGGTGCCGATACTACAACAAGTAACAACACCAACAACACAACAATGTATTTTGTTGTTGCTTTCGTTGACCGATATGTCAAAAACACAAGCAACTTTTGACATTTCCCTCTCTAATTAAGAACAAAAAGTAGAACAGTTGTGCTTTCAACGCCACCTGAAAAAAGAATTCGCTTTGGACGAATAGTAAGACTTGGCCCATAACTTCACATAACTCCCATACAATTTTCTTTCCGGAAAAGAATCTTTGTGTCTATTAACCATTCTATTAGTATTGCATTTGACCTTAAAATATTTTATTCCAACCTCAATCATCTTAACACCCTCACCGAAAAGTTCTTTTAATGCCATAAAAACCCTTAAGGTTAATACTTAACATGAAATTTGGTGACGATAACTTTTATGTCACGCCATGTAGGTCAGGATATTACTAAAATTTGACACAAACGCCTTTCAAAAAAACCTTATACAGATAAAGATATCTAGAAAATATTCGGAACAAAAAACTCTTATATCATGTGAATACCCCACGTCATATTGTCATAATATCCTAAAATTTTAAAATAGTTTTAAAATATTATTGTTGTGTTTTTAAAACAAAAAAGTCCTAAAATTATAAGACAATATTATGCTGTATTTATTGTTTTGTCATTACTACGCAGTAGAAATTTAAATTTTAAGGGTTGCTCACATCACTCATATTTTAGCTTGTTATTGTTTTAAGACATACGACTTTATGACGACTACATTGTAAATCCGCCAACATTACTTTCAATTGTCTTGTTTTTAGTCATGTCTATGGTACTTATTTATATTAAAATTTTTTGAAATTAAAAAGTTACAATTATATTTCTAACCTCCGTATTCATAAATGATTACTAAATGTTACCAAAATTTTTTTTTTTATACAAAATTTGTTTTATAAACTTTTTTTAAATTAAAAAAAATTTTATGAATACGATCGTAAGTATTTAGTTTATTATTTAAATCTCATTAAGTTTGCTAATTCCAAGTCAGATTGTTGTATTTTTTTTTAAATAAATGCTAATATTATGATTTAGGTCTATGCAAATATGTTTAAAAGCACATTGGTTTTTTAAATAAAATTGTTTTTTTTTTAGTATTTTACCACGTGCTTTAAGCATTTTATTTATGGTGTTTATAAAAAAAATCGTGTTTTTTTACCATAAAAATCACAGTTTAAGAATTAAAAAATGTGTAAAGAAAATTAAAATTTAAATTTTGGGTTTGTTATATGCACACACACACACCAGCACACCCACAAAAAGTTTACAAATAAATTTGTTTAAAATTTAAATAAAATATAAAATTTATGTAGCAGGTGAATTAAAACACTTTCAAAATTTTACTCCCGTATTCAAAAACGATTATTATAATTTAACAAACGCTTGTTAAGTCAAAGTTTCATACAAAATTTTAAATTAAAACTATTTTTATTAATACGGCAGACAGCCTCAAAATACATTTAACAAAAAATTATTATTTTATTTTTATTTCTAAAATAAATGTTCATAGCAAATTCGTTTCATAAACCTGTTTTATTTTTTATGAATAAGGCCGTTAATATTTAAGCAAAGTTTTCTAAAGTTTTAATAATTTTGATTATCTATTTAAATTTGTTTCGATAACATTCTCTAAACCAAACACACACCTTTTTCTAATAAATCTTTAAGCATATAATTTTTTTTTACCACCCAGGTTTTCTTATCGGTTTCCTTAAAGTTTCTTTTTTATAAAGCACGTCTTTTAGACACATTTTTTTAAAAACTTATTCATTTATTTATTTGCCTTTTTTCTATTTATTTCTGCTAAAAATTATTTCAATTATTTCTTTTTAAATTAACCTAATCGAGCATTTACATGCAAAAGCCAAAACACACTTTGCGGCTAATTTTATGCAGCCAACCGTAATTTTTGTAATTTTTCATATCATAATTTCTTTAATTGTTTATTTATTCATTTATTTTTTTTTCTTAATCACATTTCAATGTTTCATATTTCTTTGGATTTGTGTAACGTAACCGTCAAGAAATAATAAAAATTATGTCACGTTTTAAATATAAAATTTAAAAATATGAAAAAAAAAAATGTTTGCTAAGCTCTTCACAAATCAACACAAGTCGAATGAATAATTTCAAGTTAAAAGGCGCCATAGTGTAGAGTCAGTTTTGTTGAAGTAAACAAAAACAAAAAAAAAAAATTAAAGTGAAGTGAAGTGAATTTAGATCTAATTGTTAAAAAAATTTATTGCCCAATTATGAATGCAGAATTCCTCGGGAGTTGTTTTCCTTTTCCCATTCTTCCTATGTAAATTCAATTGTAAAAATGGGGGAAAAACTCCCGGCGAATTTGTATTCATTATTGGGGTGATAGGAAAAATGGGAGAAGGGAGAAAACTCGCGGAGAATTTTTATTCATAATTGGGCTGTTAATGAAAATGTTCTGTCTGTAAGACAAATGGTGAATTTTTCCATTATCGTTGATTCCGCCGAAATGTTGTTTTTTTTGGCATGAAGATATGCTAATCCTACTGGAGATTTTAAGTGCATTAACGGACATTCCGTCCTCGGTAGCACAACGGTCTTATATTTCTCCCAGTGATTAATTTTTGACAGTGTATTTTAGTAAAATTGTTTTTGCCTCATCTTTAGAACTACTTGGAACGATGTCAAATTATTTGTTGGTGAACATTTACGATATTGTGGTCTAATTAAAGGTAAAATTAATCAAAGTCGTGACGTTGAAGAACAATTGCAACTTATCATTTTAGGGAACTTCAGACACCTAACTTTGTCTTTTAAATCCTGCTCGAAATATCTCCAGAGAAGACATCTGTATAAGAATATACATATTTAATATTTACGATACCCTTACACAAATTTACATTTTTAACTGAACACCTATTTTGTAGTATTTTGAATTGATTTTTGTTTTTTTTTTACAAGAACTTACGCTTTTATAAGCGACTAGTATTAACAGCATTCTTTATCAACCCAATTATGAACAAAAATTCCTTTTTCCATTTTTGTTATTCATAATTGGTTTGCATGTTTTTGACTTTTGTACCATTTTGCTTTGACTTTCTTCATAAAAAGTTTAAGGTTGCCAATATTAAATTTAGAAAAATACTTAAATTACGATTATATTAACAAAAAGATTAAAGAAAACATGCATCGTTAGCAAAAATGCAAAAAGGCATAACTAACAAAAAAGAATGGAGTTTCTGATTGATTGTTATAAATGCCATTAAACTACATGTCTTAACCAAAACCCACGCTTTTTTTAAACAAAATACAAAGGGACACAACTACAAGTGCCTTTATTTAATATATGCAAAACGACGTAACTACACATTTTTTCTAATTAAATGTTATGAATGAAATGGTTTTTTTTGCAAAAGGTTTTCATAATTCCATGGACTACTTATCAATGCATGTTTTTCTGACATGTTAAAAGTTTTCATTTTATAATATTTTTTGCATCTCCTGTAAAATTGTATATTTGTTAGTTACGTTTTTTTTTGCATATTAGCTTACGATATAAATCACAAATTTTTAATATAATCGGTTTTTTAAATATTAGAAACAGTGTTAGAAAATAAACAGTACATTATTTAGCGTTCGGCTCACACACCCAAGAACAATATCTATTTTTTTAGTGATGGTGTAGACGAACACAACCCCTAATACCGTTCGTAACTAGTTTCAAGAAAGAGCCGAACATTATATAGTGCTCTGTTCTTCCTTAAAAAACAAAAAAATTGTTTCTTTGTTTACATTGATAACAAACAAACAATTTTAGCAGCGACCGCATCACGAACAGCTTGTGTGTGTATTGTGTATATGTTTTGTTTGTGTAAAATTATTTTGCTGGCTTTTTGTTTTTTTGCGTACCTATTTGTATTTTGTTTTTGTTAAAAATGTTTGCTTTTTTTTGACACCCAAAAGAGATAAACATTAATGAGCCGAACCGAACACAATGAAGTTTGTGGAAAACAAACAAAAACCGAACGGAATTAAATATTCTCATCTTTTGTTGAGTTTGATAATAACATAATTATTTTTGTATTCGAAAGATGACTAACAGGGAAACGTTATTTTTTTAATGTTTTTAAACACAAACACTATTAGCGTTTGTGTATTCCACAAATCTACCGAACCGAACACTCAGGAGCGATATTTAGTGTTTATTTTCGAACACTGATTAGAAATATGTACATTTAAAAATAACCGGCTTGAGCAACACTAAAATAACCGTTCGATCTCCCTAAATGGGGCTATGTGAAAAAATATATCGCTTCTCACCATTTTCACCAGGCTTGGTCAAATTATCTCCAAAATGGCGACCTGTACTTTGCGCACAAAAATTACACGGACAGCCGTTATATAGATTCACACATCGTAGAATTGATTCAAAAAGTGATTCTAAGTCGATCGATATACTAAAAAATGGGCCAATATTTTAAGGTGTTACAAACATCAGCACAAACGCATCATATCCTCTCTACTATTGTAATATGGGTATAATCACTTGACGTGAGATAACACTAGTGTTTTTCATACGGGATTTCCCGGGACGGAAATCCCGGGATCCTGCTCAATTTTCGGGAAAAAAATCCCGGGAAATTTGTACGGGAATTCCCGGGATTTTTTTTCTGACTAAAGACATTTTTGCCAAACGTCAAAGAAATATCAATTAATATCCGAAAACGTTTAATGCTTTGAAATTTTGAAAGTAGAAGAGTAAAAATGTACAGAATATTTAATTTGTTTAAAGACCCAAATCCGTAGAAAAGAAACGATTAGAAAATAAAAATTATTTTCTGAGTTTTATGTATTAATTGAAATCTTCTTGATAAAAATTAGAAATAAGCTTTCAAACGATTCTGCAAATGCTTATTCTGAACTATTTTAAAAAAAATATTTTGTAATAATTTGTTTAAACAATTTAACATTTTTGGTTTTATATAAATGCTGTTGGCCTTGAATCTATTCTGTGGCAATAAGTGATTAAGTCTATTTTTAAGTTTTATATGAGAACAATTAAAAACTTTAAAGGTGCCAATTCTCTGCGGTTATAGTTTTTTTTTTAAATTTTAATTCCTAAACACTCCTAATGTCACAGATCAAAAGTTTTTATTATTTCAAATGTTATTGCACATTGAAAAAATATAACCAAAAAGGCATTTTGCTACAACTTCCTCAAAAATCCTACAAAATAAATGAAATTTTGTACTTTTGCACATAAAAATTTTAAGGTGCTATTAAGCACTTTTTCCTTTTTGCCACAGAAATAAAAAAGTTAAATGTATTTAAAAAATTATTTAATTGATTCTACGGAAATTTTTTTTGGTAAAAAAAAAATTAAATTAAATAATATTTTGAAAAGATTTGTATTGAGCGGGAATTCCCGGGATCCCGGGAAATTGAATAATAAATCCCGCTTTCCCGGGAAATGAAAAAGTCCGCGAAAAGAAAAACTCTAGATAACACTTTAAATTGTTTTAAAAAACTTTTGTTTTAGAATACAGTAAAATTAATTTTTTTAATGTAGTATTTCCAAAGAAATAAAGAGAACTTAGTTTTGCTCCTTCGGATCATAAAATATCCTTTAAAATTTTCTTTTCAGTGTAATGCTGTCATTTTGATTTAAGCATATCCATTAATAAATGTTTAAATATATTAAAAATCATATTCAAGAAATTTTTTAAAGTTTTTAGTAAATTTAAATGTGGTCCTTTGAACCAGTGAGAAAATGAGTATTCCAACTAAGTGACTTTTAAGTTGAATCACCAGATTAAAATTTGTTGAACTGTAAAGCGAATGAAAAAGTTCTGCCTTAAATGCGTAAAAGCCAGTTTTCACGAATAGTTTTTCAGAGCTGATCCTGACTGAGCACAAAGCAAACAGAGCTGTCAGAGTCAGAAAGTATTTATTTATCGAGACCTAAGCGCAAAAACAACGTAAGCGCTAAAAATCAAATTTTACAGGAGAGGGTTTATTTTATTTTATTTCATATACAGCCCTATTATGAATAAAAATTCCCCGGGAGATTTTTCCCTTTCCCATTTTTACAACTGAATTAACATAGGAAAAACGTGAGAAGGGGAATTTTCATTTATAATTGGGCTGATAAATTTTGTATGAAATTTGTCGCTTACGATAAAATTGTTCTTGCTGTAAAATCGTAACGGTACCTAATTTGACCATGACATTTTGGGAGATGATGCAAGTGTTGCCAGTAAAGTCATTCATTAAAAAAAATTGGAAATTATGTCGCTTACGTAATTTTCGCGGTTAGGGCACGATATACTATTCCTTATAGAATTGGCTTTTGCATAAAATTTTGTTACATAAAATCTACAGTGGGTAACTTTAATTCATTAGAAATTTAATAAACTTTTTTTTTTGTTCTAAAAGAACTGCTTTCCAACTATGATTTAAGCCAATTTCATGCCAAGTCTTAGATCTCTAGTTGCTTTGCAGATGCATAAATCTGCCGAAAGAGTAGAAAATCGTATTCACAAGGTTCACAGCACACGCTTAAAATTCATATGCACAACGAACGCATGAAGTAGGATTACTTTCAACTTTTACATGCGTCGCATGCGTATTAAAAAAAATTCAGGAACGCATCAAAAGCATTGAACGCCCCCTGTGTACGTCCAGTTTAACCAAAAGTTTTATAAAATTTTTTAACAAAATGCCAACGCCATTTACATAGTTTTAATTAAAAAAATTTTAAAAAATGTCGACACTACGAAACTGTTAAATATTTGCTTACAATTTCTTCCCATTAAATTGGAGCTTTATAGAGATTTGCTGTCTGCTATGCAAAACTGCATTAAGCTGCGGGCCATGACATATTTTATTTTTTATTCTAAATGTCTGTAATTTTCTCATTATATGTTTCTACACTATGGAAATATTTAGTTCTTAACAGCAGTTGTTTTATAACTTTTTTTCTATTTGTTTATATCTTATTTGATTTAAGTATTTGAAATATTTTTTAGTTATTTCATTTCTTTAAATAAATATACGTTCATGCAGTTTAGAGTTTTAATGTAACAAAGTGGATTAGGATTGAATTGCTGTAAAGCATTAATATTAATGTTACTTTAAATACTTGACTTGTTTTTTGTTTTAGTTTTAAAGCAGGTTAAGACACTTGACAACTGAGGAAAGATATTTAAAAAAGCATTGCTATAGAATTTTAAGCGTCATACATGGGGTTAAATTAAAAAAAAAATAACTATTTTAAACTAAAAGGAACTGGAAGACAATTTCGATCCGAAAGCTAAATGCCAACTTGGTAATAAGATGGGGCATATAACAGTAATGAAATGTCGAAATATGTAAAAAATTTTAAATTGGAAAATTTAAATAAAATTAATAGTGATGATTTGTGAAAGGAAAAAAAAGATGCTAAAGACAAATGCGAAAACTCATTGAAGAGTACCAATCACTAGACTTGCCACTATTTTCTTTCGCATCGCAAGATGGATACCATGTATCGAAAATATGGATTCCATTGCTCGGAAATTGCAAGAGTACTTAGTGTTGGACCTTCAGACTATTAAGTACCCTAAAATTTTTCTTTTCAGTATAATGCTGGCGTTTTGATTCAAGCATACTCTTAATAAACGTTTCAATACATCGAAAATCATATTAAAGGACATTTTTTTAATTTCTTTAGTAAATTAAAATGTGGTCCTTCGAACCAGTAAGAAAATGGAAGAGGCAACTGAGTAGTCTAACCCGATTAAACTTTGTGAAACTGTAAAGCGAATGGTAAAGTTCTGCCTTAAATGCCATTTTCACGGATAGTTTTTCAGAGTTGATCCTGTCTGAGCACAAAGCAAACAGAGCTGTCGGAATCAGAAAGTTTTTCTATATACTATTTATATTTATTCTTTATACTATTTATAAATATATAAATAAAATGAGAGGAAAAAATACTTACTTTCATTCACGATAGTCTTGAGACTATAGAAATATTTCAATAAAAAAGCGGAAATTTTACAATTTTTTTTATATTTGCAAAAGCCTTTAATTTAATTTTTACAAATCGCGTTATTTTATTTTTAAAATTGGACACTATTTAATACAAACACTAAGGCCTTGCTTTGCATGGATGCGTTTATCATCTTTATACTTGCCCTCTCATTTAGTTTATTTTTCGTTCTTTCTGTTTGCATCATTACGAACCCCTGTGCTACTCTAGCAATGGTATTCAAAAACTCCTAAATTAAGTGTAGCGGCTGTCCTGACTGAATTTCCACTATGTGACCACCCCACCCCACATAACTAAAGGCTGGATCAACTCTTGTCTTACAAAGCAGAGCTTTTCAGTGAAAATTTGATATTCATTACAGCAGAACTCTACAACAACTCGCAAAGAAAACAAAAATAAATAACTTCGTCACTTTCTGAAGCAATGCAATTAATTTCACAGGCCATGAATGTTTTTGCTGAGAATGATTCTGATGTTTATCGAAGCACCAGCGTCAGTAGCTGTTGGTATAAAAAATCGGCATTGTGGGTTAAAAACTGAAGCTTTCTAAACATTTAACAATCTGTAGAAAAACCCTGTTAGTTGAAAAAATCGATAAGGGGGGCATTTTATTTTGGAACCAAACAACTTAAAATTAGTGCAAATTTATATATGGGGTTCGATTTGCTGAGCATTTCCTTGGTCTTCAATTAGGATGCAGTCGACGTTTAAGTGCATTAATATGGAATCTGTCTTATGAGAAAATCTTATACAACGAACTTTTTATGAGTCATCTGCTAAGTTCTCATACAACAATACCCTATAGCTACAAAGTCTCTATATAGTGAAGTAATCATTCAATAGCCGATATATCCAACAAACATGAAGTCAAACCTTTGATACGAAATGACTTTGTCATTTGTTTATCAAACCAAAATTCTCAAACCCTTTGCAATTGCATAATTTTAACATTAAAATTCAAATTGCTTATGATTTGAATATAAATGTTTGACAAACAATTTTTTATCAATTTGATATTAAATTGTTATCAAGTATTATTCTCAAATCAAAAGTTAACTCGGCAACACTAATTTGAAAAATAAATGTTAACATTAAAAAAATTACAATTTAAGTTGAATGTTAAATTGAAGAAAAACACGTTAGAGTGCTATATTCGGATATTCCGAATCCAAAATACTCTTCGAAAATAACAGAAAATTAAATAAATACCATTCTTTAAACATAAATTATTCAACTTTTTGCCAAGTCTACTTGTACAATCCCGCCCACATTTTGGCGGATGTGGTTTTTTGATAATAAATATACTTGTAACAAACATGGAAACGTTGGCTCCTGCCGCTAGAGGCAGCCGTGGTTTTATGCTCAGATTTCAGCCATTTGTGGACCGATGAGGATGAATTTCAATAGCAAAGAATTCTGGACTATATGTGACATAAATATATAACTACCAAGTTCCCATCATATACAGGTTACTGGGAAAAGCCATTTAAACGGACAGAAGGACATCTATAAATCAACTTCGCTCCTTTTAAGGACCAAGAATATATATACCTTATAGGATCAAAGATCAATATTGTTGGAATTTCAAACGGAATGACAAATTTATATTTACGCGTTTACCTTTGGTGAAGGGTATAATTACATATAAAATTAAGTGAATTCGTCTTAAGGAAACCTTAATTTCTTTTGAAAAAATAAAAAATAATTTGTGAGCGAATAATTCATTACAACGAGTACGAATGCAAAGAAAAAAAAACAGGAAAGTAAAGAAAATATAAGTTTGTTGTACGTTTGTTCTGCTCAAAATAAAAAGTTGCAAAGAATTTTTTCTTTATTAAATGAAAGATTCGTTCTATCGAAGTTTCACTGAAGTTGAAGAAAAGCATTAATTTTGCGTCTTTAGAATTTCCGACTTTGGCCTTATTTATGCCTTTTTAAACTGTATAAAAATTATTTTTTTTTTTTAACTTTAAAGCGTTCTTATTTATTATTTGTTGTTATTGGAAAGTCTTGTTACTGTCATTTAAATCACACTTAAAACTGGAATTATATGATTAAAATGCAAAAATGTTTAAAAGATATTGCAACAAGTGCTGGCAGTTTTTTTTTTGCTTTAATTTTTATACAATCACTGTTTGTTTTGTTTTACAAGTGTTTAGTTTTCAACTTTATTTTTTTTTTTCTAAACCATCAATGAATCAGTAAATGGAGGAAAAATGGAATGAAGAATGAACGTTTAAAACTTTGAAGTGAATGTTATAATATAAATTCAATAATTTATTGATTTAAATTGATATTGTTTTTTTTTTGGATAGAGGAATATGGCTTTGAAACGCGTTTTTTTTAATAATTTCTAAGAGTTTTATGGATTTTAAAAAAACATTGCTTTGAAAAAAAGTATTTAGGTGGTTTGTGACTGGCAGTTGCATAAATGTTTATTGATGAGCTTAAACGATAAAAAAATATGTCAGCTAGTTTTTTTCTTACTTATTATAAAATTGATTTGATTATACAATTGTTTTTAATAAGTCTTAAGAGCGATGGACTTTCTGCGTCGTTATTTAAACAAAAATATTGGATGTATAACTATTTTAAGATGCAGCTATGAGTCCGAAAAATTCCTTCAATACTACGCATGTAGCAATTCCAGTTAAAACTACATACTTGAAACAAGTTTTTCCAAAGCTTTGCCAATATATTTAATATAAAACTAATGCTGCACAATTAACGCTTAAAACTTGCCGCAACTCTCACAACTGTGGATACCTGTCTTATGAACTGACCCCACGATACTTTTAACACTTGATTGACCCATTTCGTTTACCAACGTCCCCACGTGTTAGTGGGACATTACACTGCACGCTAAAGGGGTGCATAAGTGTTTTTAAAAATTAAACACACAACGAATAGGTAACAAATACTATACTGTACTGTTCGTCTTACAAAGCAAATAGTGCTGTTTGGGTACGATAGTTCAAAGAAATACGCTCAAGACAGTACTTTCTTTTATTTCAAAACCTTTTAAAACAATAAATTGTTTTTGCCTATACAGTGTATTTTATACACCAAATATTTGAAAATTACCTCGTGCAGTCTGCGAGAATATTTGATGTTAACTTGTCTGTCGTACACAGGATAAAATTAAAATTATTTATTTGTATTTGTATGTTATTTCGAATATGAGTTTCTAATACAAATATACATAATATATTATAATCAAAAGTATTAATTCGTTTGATTAAAGGTTTAATTCAGTTGATAACATTTTTAATTAAGGCCCTAATTATGTAAAACGCATCGCAACGCCAGAATTACATTGTTAACCAAAACCAAGTCATAAACATTTTTTAGTTTTGTTGTTGCTTTCTACAGAAATTAACATTGCTTTTTAAAATTTCAAACGCCTCACAACTTGTGTTGTTGAAAATTTTAAAACGGTACATGAATTTCTGTAGAAAGCCACAAGGGTTGTATATCGTATGAAAGAATTGTTGCAATGCTATCAAAGAAATTAAAATATATAAAAAATTTCGTACACACATATCGCAAATTCACATTAAAAAATAAAGAATGTGTATATTTTATTCCCGCTCTCATTGTTGCGTGTATAATTTATTCTCTTGTTAATTTTTGAGAGTATTTTTTGTATCCGCACTTTCAGTAGCATTTGCTTCTACATTTTCACTCACTTCGTGCTTAAATTGGTCGCCTTTACTTCTTTTCAGTATTTGCTTGTGACAGCGCCACAACACTATAGAGCTTAAAACATTTTCAATGATATGAATGTGTTTAAAAATTGTATTGTGCAGGCTTATCACCATATGAATGTAGTAACTTTTCACCCCTTGCTAAGGAGCTGGAGCTATCTAACCTCCACTGCTAGTAGCAGATTCTGTTGCTTGAGGCTAATTTACACTATCACGCAAGTCTTACGTATTTTGAAAAAAAAATGCTTCCCTGATATAATAATTGCCTGAAATTTTTCAAAAACAATAACCAGCGTTTAAAAAACTGCAGTCAAAGTGATAAACTGGCATTTCTTCCACTTTGGTTTTTGTTTGACAGTTTTTGGTTTCGACTGAAGTTTTTTTTACCCGGACAATAACAACATGACAGGTTTGCATTTTCCCCAAAATACATAAAACTTGTATGAAAGTGTAAAGAACCCTTAAGCAATAGCACATAGAAAGAAGCGCCAGCGGTCTGAACCTTCCCTCAATGTTAAAAAAAAAAATTAGCTTTTATGCCTTAAACACCAGGTGACCGAGAACGCTTTTACTATTTCTAGGAAAGTAATTGAAAAATCACTGATTTTTGATTTATAGTTTAATTAAACTGTTGCCAATCATTATTGAATAAAAAAATGTGTCCTTCTACTTTTCTTACAGACATGTCTTCAACAAAATAAATCAAAACTTAACCCCACTACTCTTGAAAAAGAGCTGCTTGCGAAATTTAAACATGGCCTCGCCGATGTCACCCACCATTTATCGGCAAGGACCACAAGCTGGTCCTCCCAATTCTAATGTCTACCAACAAGTTCCACCGAAACGCTACAACATGGGCACAGTGCAAAATCTAACCGAACGATCACGTTTAATTGAACTGCTAAGAGCCCCCAATATACTCACCTCGCCCACAATGGAACCACCCTCAAAGGGTCTGCTGAATGGGCCAGGACAAAATAATTGCTTTCTCAACTGTGCTGTTCAGGTAAGTTTTCCTTTAATTTGCAATTTTATTGAAATTTTTCGAAGAAACTCTATAATTTTCCCATAAGAAAATGTTAGCCCTGAAAAAACATGAGATGACGTGTTTAAAATAAATATAAAATATTTTTTTTATTATAATTTTTGTTGCTCCAGTGTATTTAGCATAAAACAAGCATAAAATAATTACATATTTTTTTGTTTGTTGTTTTAAATAAGAAAACAAAGCAAAGATTTCTAAGCCGGCAAAAGAAACATGTGTTTCGGTGTTTTGCTTCTAGATTTAAAAAGAAAGAAAAAAATAAACTGTGTAAAGTTTGTTTGGATACAATTAAGAAAAAAAACAATAATTCAAAATCATCAACCAGGTGTATTGTATTTAGTATCTGTCTTTATTTTTTTGTGATTCAGTTTTTTTTCTTTTTCTTTTGCGAAAACTTTAATTTTTTTGTTGTTCTAGAGCGTAAAACTAAGACAAGTGAATAATTGAACAGAAGAAACAATTTTCACGTAATAGTTTCATGGGAAAATGATTTTCAATGGCGAATTGTTGTTGCCGGTGATGCGGCTGACGCCACTGGTTTTAAAAGAAATGGGGGAAATAAAAAAATGGTTAATTTTATGCGACTGTGAAATGCTCTTCTTTAAGGGATTTGAGAAAAGCTTAAACAAGTTTCAACAATTTATAAAAATGTCTTCAAATTTGAGCCATACACAAGAAAGATATGTTTTTCGGTAACTTGACAGGATGGATTAAATGCACTTTTTGTAAGTTGGTACTATTTTTTATTGAAAATTTCTATTTTGAAAAAGGTCACTTTTGTTGACAGAATCTTTTTTAGAAAAAGTAGCAGTCTAGAGAACTTTTTTTTTTGTAGAAAATTACTTTGCGCATAAAGGTTCTTATAATCACAGTTCGAAAATAAACAGAACATTATTTAGCGTACGGCTCTCATAGCCAAAAACTTTATACGAACACAACCCTTAAAATTGTTTGTAACTATTTTCAAGAAAGTAACCAATATAGTGTTCTGTTCTTCCTTATAAAACAGATCAATTTTATTTTTATATATTTGTTCTATAGTGATTCTTTTTTTACTTTGATAAACAAATGAGCAAACAAAAAATTTTAGCAACGACCACAGCACGAATAGCTGTGGGTGTATTGTGCACATGTTTAGTTTGTGTAAAATTTGTGTGCCAGCTTTTGGTTTTTTTTTTTTAGGTGCTAAGCACAACTGAATCGAAGAAACATTAATGTGCTGAACTATTAGCGTTTGTGTTTTCCACAAATTTACTGAACCGCACATATTTAATGTTTATTTTTCGTACACTGCTTTTTATACCCACACCACAATAGTGCGTTTGTGCTAATGTGTCTAACACTAAAAATTATTGTCCCTTTTCGCTGCTTTAAATGGAAAAAAAACTAATGCTGCCTTACCATTTCCCTAATACGTTCGATCAACTTTGAATCACTTTCTGGGTCGACCTAACGATGTCAGTCCATCCGGCTGGCTGGCTGTTTATGTTATATTGTGTGAAGAGAACAAATCGCAATTTTGGAGATAAATTTAGGAAATTTGGAACTTTCAATTGTCATAAGGACGAGGCCTAAAATCAACTTAAAGCAAACGAATCTCATATTTATGAAGATATCTGAATTATATTCGGTACAAATAACACTACATAAATCTAAACCTCATAATATAATTTTGTTCTGACGGATCACAAGGATACCAAATAGAATCGAACATTTGGTTCGAAATTCGTTAGTTTAGGGAATCATATGGTCCGGCTTGACCCACTTCTCATACTTGTTATCTAATAAAATAAGCATTTTGAATCCTTTAAAGAAGTACTTTTGTCAAAAGGTAATTTTTTAAAAGGTATTTTTTTTCAAAAGGTACTTTTTTCAAAATGTACTTTTTTCAAGGTGCAAATAAAATCGTGTTGTCCTAAGGTCGTGATGTATATGTACATATTTTCTATTAAATGGTGAAATAAACATACGTATATCGCCGGCTAATGATTTCATCAATAGTGGAACGCCGCTACCGGTTTCCTTACGGCATGTCTGATAACATTTTCTATAATTAACAGCTGATTACAGATAGTTTGCCAGAAATGTAATCTAGATATGTCAAATCGCACGATCTTGTTGGTCAATTCACTCCTCTACGAGAAATAATGCTTTTTTTGAACTTTTCTTTTAAAAGATCCATTGTGAAACCACATATAAAAATACTAGGTTATTAAAACTTCATGTAATAACCGAAAATTCAAATGCAGTACTTTCACCTTTAAGTAAATAAAACATTTCATTTTAGTGTAGGGTACAAAAACCTTATTTTAATGACTCATAGAAAAGTTGTGCTGGTTTTCTTGTTTTAATTTTGAATAATGATTATTTTATATGTTTGTTTTTCTTATAATTCATCAAGTTTTTCCCAAGACATTTTTTTATTCATTGTATGTATTCGTAAAGAAAAACACATAAAAAGGGTTGCTTTTTACATTTTATGTACAACATATTGTCTGAATATGTTTTATTATTTTAATTCTTTAGTCGAAAACTCATCTCTGTTTTTAATAAAATTTGTTTTCAAACTGACTTTAAAATTGTGTTCTGCCTGGGGACTTTGCCAAAGTGTAAAACTTTGTTTTATAGGAGTACATCTACTTTCCTTTTATGTGGGTGCTACTTTTATTCTTTGATGAGTTTGAATTTCTACCTGAATTTTTATTTTTGTTCTTTTTATATTGCCTCTGGCTTGAGCAGAAGATGGTTTTTAATTAATTTTATTTGTCTTCTTTCATTACATTTCTTTATCGGATTTTGTTGGTTTCTGTTTTAATTTTTTTTAATAATTGTTTCCGAAATGATGATGGTGTTTTTCTCGCGGTCAGCTCTTAATAAACTTTGTTTTTGTTCTTTATTGTTTTCTAAGCAAAGTGTTGACAGCGAAACGTAACATTTTTTGTAAGAATATGGCAACTTAATTAAGAAATTATCGTCAAAAAAAAGATTAGAATAGTATAAGAACAATAAAGTTTGTTTCTTTAATCTTTTGTTTTCTAAATATGAACGATTTTTGTTGACTTAAAGAACTGGACTCAATAGTAAAAACAAGTACCTTTTAATAAAAAGCATCTTTTAACAAATAGTGCCTTCTAGCAAAAAGTACATTGTAACAATTTTTTTTACAGATAGTACCTCTTAGTAAATAGTACCTTTTAACAAAAGTATCTTTTAACAAATAGTACCGTTTAAAAAAGGACATTCATATAACCAAAAGGTACGTTTTTTGAAAAAGTACATTCTAGCAAAAAGTACCTTTTTTCATAAAGTACTAAAGAACTAAAGGGTAAACTTAACATGTCCCTTTCTTTCAAAACGGTGACACACGTTTATTATTTGGGTCATCTACTAGAATCCATTGTTAGAACCAGAGTTCGAAAATAAAAATTATGTACTGTACTTTTAGGTTCTGTTCATTAAAAATATGGAAACTCAAACACTTATAGTGTTTTTATATAGTGTTTTTCGTTAAAACCCACAAACATCGTTGTATTCGTTTCAGCATATTCGTTCATTCGTTTCAGTTGTGCCCTTTTGGCTGATAACGACAACAAAAATTTGTTTACAAAAACAAAATACATACATATAAGTTTTTAACGAAAAAAAAATAAAAACCCAACTAAAACTTTTTACAAAAACAAAACATGTGCAGTGTACATTGTACACAATACAAATAGACACACAAGCTTCCCGTGCGTGGTCTTGCAAATTGCCAAGCAACAACAGAACTAGTAAGAAGCGTTGTATGTATGTATGTCTACAGAACCACTACAATTGTACTATTTTATAAATAAAAACGGCCAACTACATAATTTTTGCTACTTTCGTGACAATAGCTAGGACAGTATTAAGGTTTGTGTACTAAAACACAAAAAAAAATTATATTGTTTCTGGGTGGTCGTACCGTACGCTAAATAATGTTCGGCTTATTTTAAAACAGTGGTCAGAATCCATTATTTCATTCTGAGTTGTATAGTGTAATCAGAACTTTTTTAAATGTTTAAAAAAATCTTTAGAAAATTATCAATTTTCTTGATTAAAAAAGGTAATTTTTTGTGAATTTTTTATCAAAAGTACTTTTTTTTAAAAGAAGTACATTTTAATATGCACTTAATATTAAGGTTCAACCTTTTTCTTGTTTCTTGTGTAATTTTAAAATAATTGCGTTTGATTTTTAAAAAAACCCCTTTTCGCAAAATAACAAGATGCGGTCATTTTTCAATTAATTATATTTCATGTATAAAAATATCAGTCGTTTAACAAAACAGTACATTACAATTGTGTGCCCATTTTTAAATATGTGTATAATTTTGTTTTAAAAACTATATTATTAAGTCATAAAATAAATTCATACCTACTCCTCTTTTTCATACTTATTCCCACGCTTGTGTTTGTTTTTCTTCTTCTAATTCTAAAAACTAGAGTTTTTCTTAATTTTTTTCCTAAAATTGCATGCTGCATGCCATTAAAGTTGATTTGCAATTTTAATGGTTCATACATTAATTATGAAAATTATTTGCATTTGGTACATGGCAACTTTTTTTTTTAGGTGTATGTCAGGTTTTTGTCAGATGGGAAACTCTTTCTCTTCTTTGTTTTTGATTCATTCATTACGAAGTTGTAATTTTCATTTTTATTTGGAAAAGTTTTGTAGGAAAAGCCACTTAAAGTTTTTGTCATATTAGGTGTATAATTTAGTTTTTGCCAAATTGAAAGCATTTATTTGGGAAGAAGCCGAAAAGCCTAAGTATGCCACTTTAAAGATAAATTGTTTTGAAGTAGTTCTGCATTAATCGAAGCAAATTGTAGTCGGAAGGGGCAAGGTTCGGATTAAAAGGCGATGAGGTAAAATTTTCCAACAATATTTCCTAAATAAGGGCAGGTTCAATTAAAACGCACGATGTTACCTGTAAATAACACAAACAATTTTCAGAGGATTCTATTAATATTTTTTATTATTATAGCAGAATCTATGACACTTATGTGTGAAACAAAAACTAAAAACAAAAAGCTCGCCACGGATTCGGTGGCATACCTCTATTCGATGTCCAATCACATGATTTTTTTTTTAATCGTTTATTTAATAACATTCTTTATACTTAAACTATTTTAAACACTAGTTAACAATAACAATTCCTATATACAATGTCACATAATCGAGCTCTCAAGTATTGTTAATATAATAATCATTAGGTTTTTACAAATTGGTTATACAAATTTTTTAATTTTATTTACAATAAATAAATATATATCACCAGCTTTTTGCAATGAAAATAGTTTGCTTATATGTTAATGAGTGGATAAAGAAAGGCTAGTGTCAAAGGATAAAAAAGGTAAATTATAATGTTTAGTCCAATCACATGATCGTGACGGCCAATTAACATCGCCACGACGTGAGATATCACGGTCATTAAATTTCTTGTGCAAAAGAGCAATTGTTTCGTTCGCTGTGTGGCAAGTGGCACCATCCTGTTGGAGTCACATTTCGTTCAGGTCCATATCCACAATTTCTGGCATCAGTGATGTTCAATTATTTAGCTCGACGACGAGTCGAAGTCGAAGCTACACTATCGGTAACAACAGCAATGATTTCCGCAGAACGAACTGGGCACGCATGCACAGGACTTTTCATATTTCCTACATACCCGGTTTGCTGAAATTTGCGAACAATTCTTTCGATTGTGGGCACATTTGATCAATTATGCTGCCCAAAAAAAAAATTACGAAGTGCACGAAATGCATTTTGATTTTTACACCCATTTTTGGTAAAGCACTTAACGCGCTGTACTGCATGGTTGAATTTTTCAAACACTGAAACAAAGAAATGTGAAATAAAGTTGGACAAAAACTTGACGTTCAGGTGTGACTCACAATTATTATCGTTCATTATGGTTGGACCACCCTTTAGTTGTGGCTCCAATTCTCTGCTCCAATGCCTCCAATTCATGACCTTCAAACTGTCTTAGCTGACCTTGGCAAACTTTCTTTTCCGTGTGTCAAAAGCACTTATTCTGAACCGCACAAATCCCCTATCGCACCTTAAAATCAATGTAAAATAGGTTAGATTAATCAAAGTTTTTCTTAGGATTCAAAAATTTAATTAACAAGGTTTTGTTTAAATGTTCTAAATACACATTTCATACTATTGATAAACTGACATTTATTGTTGATGGGATAAGCTATTCCTATGCGCATTCCACTGGTTGCTTAGGCCAGATCGTCAGAAAACTTCGTCCAAAGATTTTAGAAAGATATTATACAAAAAAAACTGTTAAGCGAATAAGAATTAAAAGCCCAAGTTTTACTTGTAAGCTTCGATACGCTTCAAGTGCATTTTTTTTCAAGTTAAAGCGGCAAAGTGAATCTTCCCGCATAAAAAAGAACTTTGTTGTTTACACTATTTCATAAAAATAATTGAAAGACGTCTACTCACTTAAAAATCATTAAAGTTATTAAGGACACACACCATTTATAAAAGATATGCTAAATATTTTAAATTCCGCAGTTTAATTTATACACCCAATATACATTATATTCATCTCTTGTTTAATTATGAATTTAATTGCGATAAAAAATAAAAAGTGGAACTTAAACCTTAATGTCCTGATTAAATTTTTTTTATTGTAAATAAAAGTGGCGAACATTTGTTATTCCCATAGTTTTAATTAAAAAGATTTATAATAAAATTAGTTTTTACTAGTGAATTTATAAGATCTGTCCTAGTTTACACACGGCAAGTTTTCTTAAGGCACCTTTTAAAGATTTCTTCCGAAAGCCTTTCTTTCACTTAACTTTAAAACATATTTGTTCTTTATCTATCTTTTCACAACATGTCTATAAAGTTGCTTTGCTTATTAACTTTAAAATAACATTTTAATTTTATGTTTTCTTGAATAGTAAACCATATTTACACTAGGCAGGTTTCCTCTTACAAATAAATTAGATAAAACACAAGTCATAAGATAAAACACAAGTGTATGGTAATTTTAACTAAAATAGAGAAAAAACAAAAGACTTAAGCCACAAACTCGCTAACTGATCAATTACGTTACGTTTCAATTTCACTGGGCCAATTTATTTTTTGGAATAATAATTATGATTTTAATAAATTTATTTTCCCACCACTTAAAAATAAATCATCATTCATTTAAACAAACAACTTCTTATATATTTTTTAATTTTTAAAATTATTTATACCACAACAAACACCCTTCTAGAAGAAAACTTCTTAGTAGTATCTAAGATACCAGGCATTACATACTTACAAAAGAATGAATGATAGAATTAAGGACAGACATTCATTTAAAGGCTTATCGTGTGAACTAATCTTGAATTGTTTAATTGAGCCCAACTTAAGAAGAATATGAAAAAAACAAATTAAAAACACACACAACTAAATACTTTCCAGGCACTCGAGAAGCCAAGTTTAAGTTGAAAACAGCCAGTAAGAGATTGTGTATTAAAAAAAATGTAATAAACTGAACCTTAGAACTGATGGCTATGGCTTTTCAAGACAAAATGTTTGGAACAACAAAAAAAATAATATTAAAAAAAACTTTTATAACAAAAGAAGCCAAAGAAAATTGTCTTACACAAAAGTCAAGTGTTCACTTGCACTTCAATAGGCATAAATGTGTGGTACAAATACTTTACATTGAAATAAATTTGGGGAAGGTATGCCAAACAACATAGGGTAATTAAGGCATTAAACAAAAATCAAATTTAAATGTTAACCAGATTAATGGAGAGAAATTGATGTAATACGACACATTCATTCATCAAAAGAAAGGCTGTCGTGTAGTCAGTGTTCACCCCGTCAACAAGAGACCAGTATTTGACGCCTTATGTAAAAAAGGTCTTAGAAGATAATAATGAGTAGAGGCGCAAGAATAGTGAAAGATAAGTCCGATAGTATCTTTCACTATTCTTGCGCCAGAAAGTAAAATAACCTAACTAAAGAAATATGTAGTCTTACATATCGCAGTGCTTCCTTTAAAGAGAGTCAACTCAAAAATTTTCAGTTTTAACTTTCTGCAAGAAATCAATGTACAGTGGTCATATCTACGTAAAAATTTTAGATCAGTTTCTTTTGTACATATTTTGCAAAAAAAAAAAAAATTACAATTGTATCCCCCTCCGTTGCATAAGTGTACGTATAAAAAGAAGGAAGCATTGCGATATGTAACCCAGTTTCCAGTCGCGTTTTCAACAGCCACGTCATGCCCATTAGGAATTCTGTTAGATTCTTCAGCACCAATCATGCCCGTAATAAAACCTATTATGGTTTTATGGCAGGACTTGTTTCTGCCCAATAGAGAATGAGAATCGGTCTACCTAGTCATCGGCCACAACGTCTACGATAGTCTATAATCCATTATATTCCCCGTTCTTCCCATAATGAAAGCCTATTGGTGGTCTGATTGCTTCCTAGCAGTCAGGATCTTCCATTCCCGAGCTCAATCATGCCAACTCATCGGCAATTTCATTACTCCCCTAAGATTTCCCTAAGAGTTCGGAATTTACAAAATAGCCCATCAAGGCCCTGAGATCTGCCTAACTGTCGACATATATTGTGACAACTGAGACCCCTAATGTAACCCTTAATCAATTCTACGACCTTCCAGGTCTCTTAGAACCTACGCCTAGGGATGGGCAAATTGCAAAAAAATATCGATATATATCGAATCGATAATTTTAAAGAGTATCGATATTTATTATTTCAAAAATATCGATATATCGAACGTATTTTGCTGAAACTTTTACCAAATTAAAAAATTTAATAAACCTTCGTGCATACATATTTATGAACAAACATATTAAGGGTCCTCATGATATCGTTTATAAGTCTCGTAATCTGTGCAAACTGTGCATTTTTACGCCCTCGTAAATGAACTGTCAAAAATTGTATGAGAATTCATTTACACAAACTTGGTAAATTTGCCCAACAATTTTGTCTCGTAAACTTGCGCTGTTCAATTGTGCATTTATACATTTATAATAAAAAATCCAAGTGTCTATAAATCCCAAACAATAAATTCTAGCAATAATTTCAGTAAATTGGTCTTTTGGCTTTCTTTGAGCATTTTTAGGAGCAAATTTCTCATACATATTAATCACAAATTTAAATACAAATTTTTATATTTTTGAATTTTAATTTTTAATTTATTTTTGTATTGACGTTTCTTACAAACTGACATTAATTGTTTAAAATTACACAAAAGTAAAAAAGGGGCTTCATGAAACAAGACTCGTAAGTTTGCGCATTTGCACAAATGGCAATTTTAAGCGACATCATGAGGACCCTTATTATTTGTTATTACGTTGTTACTTTTTATTGTTTCATTTTATTTCAAAAAATTAATAAAAACAAAAAATTCAATAAAAACAAAAAATTTTCTATGAATAATTACTATTATAGCAACTTAAATAATATTCAGCAAGAGCCAAAAAAATGCTGGAAATTTCTTAATGAAAAGCTATGCAGAATACTAAAAAGCGAAGTAAATATTAAAAGCTTAAATGGAGATTTTATAAAAGACAATAAAGTTAAATGTGATTTGTTTAATAAATACTTTCTGGAAATTCCAAAGACACTTAAGCAAGAAATTTAATAACTACCAGGTGATTCCTGTAATGGGCTAAGAACACTAAATATAAGTCAGCAATCGTTTGATTTCGTTTATACAACCGATTTGGAATTTTCTCAGATTATTTCAAAACTAGATTTATCGAAAAGTTGTGGATATGACGGAATTCCTCCAAAAATGCGTTTTGAATGTAAAGATGACATTTCGCCGTATTTGTCTACGATTTTTAACAATATGATTGATTCTTCGGTGTATTCAGATGAGTTAAAAATTGCCAAAATAATACAAATACCAAAGATAAGCCATGCCGCTGAAGATGTTAAGTTTCGACCGATTACCTTAGCTTCGTTGATTGACAAAATTTTTGAAAAAATATTGTGTAAACAGTTGACGACATAATTAAAAAGGGGTGTGGTACGGAGGAAGCAGTAGTAAACGTTGTAAATAATATTTGCCAAGGATTAGACAATGGTTTTAGAGGTGGGGCTGGTGTTTTTGTGACTTTTCCAAGGCCTTTGACCTAGTAGATCACAAGATTTTAATAAATAAACTCTGTTATTATGGACTAAATATGTGATGTTGTTGGAAAACTATCTAACTTTTCGAAGACAATATGTGGAAATTAATTACTGCAAAAGCATTATTGGTGCTGTTGAGAATGGTGTCCCACAAGGCAGTGTGTTGGGACCATTACTCTTTAAAATTTATATTATTGATTGGATGAACCTGGAATTTTTTGGGAAAATGTTCTTACGAGATTCAGCGTTTATAGCAGAGTTTGTAAGGCTAAACAAATTGGTGTTAAATGCCGAAAAAACGAAGTTAGTAAGATTTAAGCCGTATTCTGACAACCTAAGTTTTAGTATTTTTATAGATGGGAAAGAAGTTTTTGAAACCTTTCAAACGAAATATATACTAAGGTGTGTATTTGCAAAGTAGTTTGTCATTGGACACACATATTCACAGCCTCAAAGCAAAAATTGGACCAGCTATAGGTTTAATTTATAAATTTAAGAACAAGTTTAACAAAAGAACTAAATTACTTACTATACATATGGTTACAAAAAAAGCAACGAGCTTAAGTCATTACAAAGAGTTCAGAACAAAGCACTGAAAACTGTCTATAATCTCCCGAGAATGTATCCAACGTTATCTCTTTATAAAAATATTGCTGAAACAGTGCTGCCTGTACACGGAATGTATAAAATGCAACTTCTCATGCAAGTCCTTAAATCTCTGCATAATATTGGTTATCATACTATAAGTTTTTCTCAAAATCAATAAATTTTTAATACAAGAACCAATACTAATCTATGGATAGCAAGATGTAGGCTGGAAACAACAAGGTAACGAGTGGAACACATTGGTAATTTGGAATACAACCATTCGCCTTATTATTAGTTTAAAAAAAACATATGATGCATGCAATGATGCCAATTCTTAAAAACATTTTGTTTGAAAAAACGGCTAACATTTAAAGTCTTTAATGAAGACTGACTTTAAAAAATGTCGAATTCGATAGTCGTATTTCAATATCGATATATTGATGTATCGGTATTTTTAATATCGGCTATAATATTGATTATTTTTATTTAAATATCGATATATTGATGTATCGAAATTTTATGTCTGTAAAATCTTTTTAAAAAAATTAACTTTTCTTTATAACAAGTATTAAGGTAGTCTTATGAGAGAAGATTTGTTTGTGCACCGATTCTGACCATTTAAATTAAGCTTCTTTCTTAGGTCAAGAAGGTTCACATGGATACATGGACAGCCAGCCTTCCAGACGGACAATCAGATCGCCTTATAATATCGTTCGAAAGTTAAAACAATAACCTTTCTTTTTAAAAAAGTTATCTTTTAACCCACATAAATAATTTTGAAACAAGTGTACGTATAAACAGTCCTGCAAATAATATTGGACTACCTTATCCATTTTGATCAAATGGACTACTCCCTGGACTGATTCAAAGTAATGCAAGCATGGACCATTTCGTTGTTAAAAAGAGTTTGTAGTAAAACGACATGTTTTCGTTTTTAAACGATTTCAAAACTAATCCTCGTATACCATGGAGTAGTTTTAAGACTACTCCTTTGTAATCTAAAACTGGGTTATATGGTCCTGCCCTAGGACATCGTAATGTTAAATAGACAATGTTTTCCTATGCATTTCGGTTACCTTTGGACTAGTCCTAGTACCTTATGGCCTACACTTTACATGCATGTATGGAATAGTCGCATTATTTGCAGGGAATAAGTACTATTAAATTCTTTTTGACAAAAAGTCCGTCTTAATAAAAATACCTTTAAAAAGATATTATTATAATTGTCTTTAAAAAAGTAATTTTCCTAAAAAAAATACGATTCAATAAATATAACTTATAGCAAAAATAATATTTAACAAGAACGTTACTTTTTGAAAAAAGTACCAATTAAAGAAATAGTAAATTTTTTATTAAGAAAATTTTTTTACGATAAAGAGGCGTAAGAAAAATTCATTTTTAACAAAAGGAAAAATTATTTCTTATGCCAAAAAGCACTATTTTTAATGAAAAAATTACCTTTTAATAGAATGGACTTTTTATATTAAATGCATTTAAACAAAAATTAACTTTTAAAAAGTATGATTCACAATAAGTGTACATTTTCATGAAAAAGGACTTTTTAAGAAAATGGACTTTTTAAGAAAAAGGACTTTTTAAGAAAAATGACTTTTTAAGAAATAGTACTTTTTAAGAAAAAGTACTTTTTAGAAAACTTTAATTTAAATAAAAATAAATTGAAGCAAAAATGGTTTCTTATGTCAAAAGTACTATTTCTGTGGCCACAACCCTAACAGCCAAACTCGAGTTAGCACACAATTGAGTTACAACCCTGCGGGAAATTTGGGTCAATTGGTCCAAAAGACTGATCCTGGAATTTGTGAAAATAGAACAAGTACAAAAAGAAAGGGCTCATGACCAGTGAAAGAAGAACGTATCCCTTAACTGGTTTATGAAGAAAAAAGGGAGAAAAAGTAATGAATTACAGTACAGTCTTCGCCAGTGCTGTGACACATTTTTTGGTACTTTCTAAAATTTGGTTCTTGAATTTAATTCTAGGACTTGTTTTATTGAAATACTACTACATTGTATTGAAATAATACTACATTGTAGTAATTGACACTAAGCACGTTCATTGAGAATAGATCTGTGACTGGTCAAATGGCGTCAATTCCAATGACAACCCCATGTAAAAGTGATAGGTCTTATTCATATAAAGTGTTAGAACTAGAACCGGTCTCTACCACCAAAGACCTATTACGGGACTTCTTTGATGTCAGTTGGCTTCCCTCTTATTTATTCAGCGTGAATAAATTTATTTGCTATAAAATTTTTAATTTTTGTGTCTTAAGTTATTAAGTTATTTTTCTAAATGACTATTTTTGCATAACCGCCTAAGTCAGTTCAGGATAAGAACATATATAAACATTATTTTTTCATTATTGCCTAAATCAACTTAAGTCGTTATTCTTTAAACTTTATGACTTAATATAAAGGAATAACAACCTAACTCAACATGAGAGATCGCATCTGGCATAGAATAATCATTTTAGTCAATTTTTTATTTAATCTGGAAAAAAAGGCTAACTTAACTTTAACTTTTTGACTTTCGTTCGGTCAACAATTCATAAGAGCCTAAGTGTCTTTTTGGTAATATCTTTTGACTACGGAAATAAAAACTAAGTAAAGAAATTTGTTTCTTTGGAATCTGTAGCAAAGTTTTCCAAAAAAAAGCCGTCTCCTGGTTTTCAGGAAAGATTCCAAACTTTAAACTGTTGTACGGAAAATATTTAAAAACCAGACTTAGGCTGTTATACTTGTGACCAAAGATTTAACAAGAACGGTATTTTTAATAAACAAATTGCCTTTAAATAAAATGGACTTTTTTTATTAAATGCATTTCAATAAAAAGTTAAGTTTTAAAAATATGCTCTACAAAATATGTACATTTTAAAATTTTATGAAAAAGTACTTTTTAAGAAATAGGCCTTTTTAAGATAAATTACTTTTACGAAAACTTTTATTTTAACAAGAGAAAATTTTAAGCCAACATTATTTCTAATGTCAAAATGTACTATTTAACAAGAACGGTATTTGTAATGAATAAAAGGACCTATTAATAAAATAGCCTTTTTAAATAAATGCATTTAAAGAATGGCAGGGGCAAGAATGAAAGATTATCAATAACAATTTCAATTAATTTTCATATTGTAAAATTCCTTTCTTCATTAAAATAATTTAATGAAAATTAAATTTGATGAACTTGAGCCGAATTAAAATATTAAAAATTTGGATTAAAAAGTTAAATTTTAAAAAGTTTGCTTTACAAAATATGTCTATATTAAGAAAATGTACTTCTAAGAAAATTTTTATTTTAACAAAAGGAAAATTTAAACAAAAATTATTCCTTATGTCAAAAAATACTAATTAACAAGAACCGTGTTTTTAATGAAAAAATGTCTTTTTAATAGGATGGTTTTTTAATTAAGTAGATTTTAACAAAAAGTTACTTTTAAAAATAATGTTTTACAACAGTATACATTTTAAAATTTTATGATAAAGTAATCTTAAAGAAAAGTTACTTTTTAAGAAAAAGTACTCTTAAGAAAACTTTTATTTTAACAAAAGGAAAATTTAAAAAGTACTATTTAACAAAACCCGTATTTTTAATGGACAAATGTCTTTATATTAGAATTGTTTTTTGATTAAATACATTTAAACAAAGATAAACTTTTAAATTTACATTTTAATTTACAAAAAATTTACATATTAACATTTTATAGAAAAGTACTTTAAAAGAAAAAGTACTTTTTAAGCAAATATTAATTTTATCAAAAGGTTTGTTAAAACTAAAACTAATTCTTTTATCTCAATTAAAAAAGGTACCTGTAAACTTAAAGGTGCCATTAAACCACAAAAAAGTATACCTTAAGAAAAAAGTATATAATAACTAAAAACTCCTTTTTCATTATAACAAATAATACACTTTTTTTTAATTTTTCTTAAAATAAACACAAAATTATGTATTGGCTTACCTTCCCTTATTTTAAAACCAGACTTCAGCGAAAGGGATGATATTTTTTCTTTTAAACTTTAACCGTATCGTTGTGTCTTTTAAATGGTAACAAAGTAATAAAAATATCTGTTTCTTAATTTTCGTATCTTGATATCTCCATGTGAAGGTGTATTTTTTTTTAGGTTTTGTATATCAAACGTAAACATCTTTAACGACAAACAAGTTCTCATCAATTTTCGCTGATTATTTAAATGGGTTCAGTTTTCTGAAGTAACGTGTGATTGCGGTGGCAACTTTAGTCCATGAAATTCTCTTTTGCGTTTTACACGCTTAATAGGAAGGAAGTTAAGGAAGTCATTGTTTGTTAATTTTTAATAGGAAAATTCGCTTAAAGAAATTTAAAAAGGGAGTGTTTATTATTACAAAACTATCAACTTCCTTCCTTTCTTCCGTATCTTCCGTACAGAAAGTAATAATGACTATCTTTACTACCTACCTGTCTAAGGTAAATTATGTTAATAAAGAAAATAAAATGGTATAAGAAGAGAATAGATAAATTAAATTGACTTAATTTAAGTTCAAACAAGTGTAAAAGTGTTCCTAAATGGCGGTGGTAAGAGGAAATGAGATACCAATATAAACAAAAACACAGAAGAATAAGTTACATGTTGTTGTAACTAGAACGTAAGTTAAATTTAAAAGGAGAAGAAAGTATGGTCAGCTTTTTAAGATGGTAATAAAAGGTTTGCTTGTCAATTAGTTAACCACTTACTGTTAAAATGGTACTTTGAGTTTTAATTCTGTAAACGTTGGAAGGTACTTTTTAATGGTAAAATAATGCGGTTGAAGGCAATTTTTCTGTTTAAAGATTAAATATTTTTTTTTATTAAATGAGACTTTTTAAGATACTTCTCACAAGTAAAGATGTAATTTTGTAACAAAAGCTCTTTTTTCTTTAAGGGAGTCTTATTTTTCTTAATAGTATATTTTTTTAAATAGTACTATTTATCTTAATTTAAGACACAAAAGTCAGAATTAATAAACGTTTCCAATTACGGTTTTATTTACTTGCTCGCGGTTTAAAATAGACTACATTTGTCATTTAGAAACAATCACACTTTTAAATTTTCGAAACAGAGTCACAGGCTCAACCAAAAGACCAAATAAATTATTTAAGTACCATCTTCACTTTTAACAAATACAAAACACTAAATATTAAATTGATTTGGGAAAACGTCTACCAACTGTCTAGTCAAAATTTAAATTTCCAAAATAAAAAAATCCTCATCATTTACATATAAAAACGTTTTTAGTCACTCAGTTTAATTAACCATGAATTCAATACTGGTTAAAAGTTTTCAAAAACCTTTATAAATTGTATGGCAATGGATATGAGAAGCAGCCCATGAAAATTCCCACTGGAGGCAGTCAGGCGTATTGGAAAAAAGAGAAGAAAAAATATGAAGCCAGTAATAAGTTAAAATGAAATGCATAATAATGTTTAAAGGTTTTAACACTTTAAATAAAAATATTTAAAAAAAACTCAACATAAATGCTTTTTTACTAAAACGAAACGGTTATTAATAAAAGGCAATAGGGGGAAATGGAAATATAAACTTCAAAACAACAGCAAAATGATTATAATTCTTGTTCAAAATCAGTGTAATTTTTACGTGAAGCGCCACAAGTAATCGTATGTGTTTTTTTATTGAAGTAATGTTTTGTAAATTGATATGTATCATGTGAATGTTTTTATAAATAGATTCTTGGGATTTTGTTTGATGGAACTAATTACAACTTGTGTGAATAAATTAATATTGTTGCGAAGAGTAAAAGTGTAAATTTCCCAACACTTCTTATGTAGCTATTTTCTAGTCTCTAACACCATGGTGGTAAGCTCGAATATCATTTTATTTGTAACTTTGCAGCTTAAAGTTTTTTTTAGGATCTATTTTCTAAAATGGTATTTTTACTTACTTTTTTTGTTGCCTTTTTTGCTCTTTCCTTACGAGGAAGTTATTTCTTTGTTAAAATTTTATTTATTTTCTGTTTAGTATCTTTGTTTTTAAAAAAAAGCATATTTTATAAAAAGTATTTTTTGTTAAAATGTATTTCTTATAAAAGGTAGTTGCTTGCTTAAAAAGTAATTTTTGGTTCGAGCTCACTTTTTCATTTAATTGTATTTTTTTTAAAAAGTACTTTTTGCTTAAAAGTACATTTTGCTTAAAAAGTACTTTTTGGTTCGAATTTACTTTTTCATTTAATGGTATTTTTTAAAGTACTTATGCCTTTAAAAATTTTTTTTTTTTTTGTTAAAAAGTACTATTTTCTTTAAAAGTACTTTTTTTTTGTTATGTGGTAGTTATATTTTTCAAGTGGAGCTTTTCTTTTCCCTCCTCTTTTTGTTTTTCATTATTTACTAAACTTTCTCGAAATAATAATTTCGCGGAGATGGGAGTCTAAGGAGTCCCACCAACCAATACCTGAAGATTTTCTACGGCTTGAAATTAACATGTCTTAAATAGATCGCGGTTCCCAAATTTCCTATCTAGTGTCAAGGATACAAGAAGCCTACTACACGTTATAGTTCTCGTTTGGTGTTTGGGGTGTTGGTGTTGAAGTGAAATTGCAGAAGGAAAAATTTAAAAATTTCCGGATCAGGGGCTGAATTTTGCTCATATATTTTTGTTTATTTACTCCCGTCGTTCTAAATTTAAGCATAGGTCCATTACAAATATATTCTGTTGGAAGCAATTATTTGGATTTTCTTGTAGTTGCTACTTTATAATCTAGCTGTCTTCTCCACATGTGGGCGAAGGATTCCTCTTCTTCTAGTACCCTGTCGATTCCAATCAATGGCTGGCCGTTTGAAGTAACCTGCTGGCTTACGTAGTGTGTGACCCAGCCGATTCCACTTATTTCTTAGTACGCAAAGGAATTTAATTTGTGACTGTCCACAGGTAGTAGTTGATTATCACATTTGGCCAAAATATTTTAAAAATTCTCCTCAGACATTTGTTGGTAAAAACTTCAAAGTCTCACATCCATACAAAGTTTACAAAGTTTAATAATCTGATTGTTGCGTCCAGGACAGCCGGGCACAGTTGTTACGGTTAACTAAATCCTTACATTGCTGCTGATAATGCTGCCGATATAGCAGAAGCTGTTAAAATCCTCAAAAACGGTGTCGTTCATCTCAGGGGACTGCCTGTTATCGGTGGTTACATACGCATAGAAAAAACATGGTTGTGGTAAACATATTCTAAGAGCAACACGAGGTAGAATACAAATATCGATTTAAAATTTTTACAAAAGCATTTTCTGGCTATTTTGAACCATTTAAAACGTACTACATTATAAAAAAAAAGATTTTTAAGTCAAATAAGGACCAGTCTCATATACATTTGGTATCAAAATCAGAGTTAAACTTGGAGTTGGAGTGGGAGTCGGACTTAAAAAAATTTCAGCGGATGGAGTCAGAGTTAGAACTATTTTTTGACGATTCCACAGCCCTGAGAATAAAAATACAATTTAAACTTTATTTAGTATTCCTTTTTTTAAGAATTTTTCTTTGTTGGTAGTGCACAGTGGATTGGCATGAAATTTATTTAAAATTTCTCGAAATGTTTTCTAATATCACACTTGTTTGACAACATATCAACTTTAATTTGCCACTATACCAGCTCCCATCAAACAAACACTTTAATCCAAAAAGCTGCTGGAAATAACAGCAAGGAAATAGACAATGTTTTTTGTTCAGCAACATTTTCTAGCCTCACAGGTGCTTAAATATTTGTAAAATTTAAAAAAAAACAACTTTGCATGTTTGTTAGCAAAACTTCAAAGACTTTATAAAGATTTTAAAGTTTAACAATTGTTACCATAATTATGTGTGTGCTCTAGATTCTTTAAAATCATTTCCAATACTTATGAAAAAATTTAAAATAAAAAATTCATAAATCGTTGGAAGTGCAATTGTATGAATTTAGTTCCACACACAAAACAATTTTTTGAATGTGGGCACCTGCAGTTTTCAATAAAATTATCTGCATCAGTTTTCAGACATATTTGTTCTTTACTTTTGAATTAAACTCAACTCTAAAAAAAAAAGAGTGAAGCAAAATTATGTTTTTCAAACAAGCATAAATTTAATGAACTTAAATTGTTTGAATTAAAAAAAATACAAATTGAAATGCTAATAAATCTTTAGCCAACAAGTTTGAGTTGAAAGTAAAAAAAAAAACAACAAACAAAAAATCTATAACGGATACAGTAATTACCGAAACAAAGACTTAAGGCTGATATTGAAATAAAATTGAATTTAACCTCTAATACCGCAAGACTCTTGAAACCAACTCCAAATCGTTACAATATTTTTGTTTGTTATTCAAAGGTCAATTGCTTAAAACAAGTTTCATATTATCTTCATAACAAATATTACAATGATGATGATTCTGGGCTTTAATTTCTAAATAAGAAAAATGTTTTCCTTTATCAAGTAATTGATTTATGATTGTCACCTGTAGGTTTTTTATTCCGAACACGTCCAAACAGCTGTAAAGTTTTTGTTTCTTTGAAAACCAGCTTGTGCCAAATTTGCGTTATTTAATGAACTTTTTTAAACAACTTTTAATACCCATTTAGAGGTTTATTTGCTTGCAAAAACATATTTTTGCTTTTCAAATTTTGTAGATCCTTTTTTATATATATTTTTTGTTTTTTTTTATTTTCCTTAAACATGTTTAAAATGTCTTCAGCTGCTTCTTGTTAATGATGAGTGCAAGGTGTATTTTTTTCTCGAAATTATGTGTTTTATGGCAGCCTTTCTTTGTTAAGGAAATAAATAAAATACAAATAAAGTACATAAAAACTTAAAACTTAAGACAGAAACTTTGCATTACGAATTAAGGGTTAAAAAAAGTAAAACTTTTAATTAAGAAAACTTTTTTTAAATGTTTTATTAAAACAAGTTTAAACAATTCTGAAGCTAATTTCACTTTAAAGTACAATAATTAAAAAAAAGATACAGGGTGCATTTATTTAAAGGTGTTAAACTTTAAATGGAAATAAACTTTAGATAAACTAATTTTAAAAAGGCTGTCTTGAAAGGGGAGTTTAATCTCATTAATTCTTAAAAATATTTTGAAAGAAGCTTGGCTTGAAAATGTATTTTTTTATCCACTTTTTGTTATTATTTTTCAAAGTGAGGTAAAGCTGCTCATTATTTTGCATTAACCAAAGTTTGCACAAAACGTAAGTAATCATAATCCAAAGGCATGTAATATTTTTGCCTGTACTACGAAACAGTTTAAAAATTGCAGACATTCGTCAATAGATGTTTGTTTAAAATATTGGGAAAATAAACAGTGAGCTCATTTTGACTCGCATTCCCTACTACAATTGGTTATTGCAGAAAATCAAAAAATTGTAATTTGGTAGCTCAGTTTTGAATGTAGTGGGAAATGTAAGAAAACATTAACATACTGTTTATTGTTGGCATTTTGCTTACTCTTAAATATCGTTGCAGATAAGACTTGAGTGTTTGTAATTCTCATTCACTCTTAAGAAAAACACGTTTGGAAAAGTCCTAAGTAAATCATGAAATTAAGAGAAGAAATTATTTATTATTTATTTCAGTAATAAATTGCCTTTAATTTTTTTAATTTTGATGAATTTTTAATTTATAAAAATTGTTTTTTCTTAATGAACGAAAACAAATAAAACAAAATTAGCGGCGGAAATATAGACATTTGAAGCATCTGTTAAACTAAATGAAAACCAAAACAAATCGTTAGAGAAGAAAAAGGTAAAAGAAAACACTTAATAAAAGCAATAAAAAAAATGAACAAAATGTTTTAGAAAGTATAGAAAATTAAACAAACTGTTAAGAAACAATTAAAGTAAATTAAATAGAAGCACGTGCGAGCGTGTTTTGTTTTTAACAATTTACTTAAATTCTTTTCTCTCTTTTCAAAAGAAATTTGAACAAAATCTTCTGACTTTTTTTAGGTGGCAACTAAATCTGAGTCTGTCATAGTTTCATAAGATAAGAAATCACACAGTCAAGTTTCGTGGAGATCGGGCCATAATATACCACAGTTCCCATATAAAGAAGCCTTCTAAAAGGCTCTTTAAAATGTATAAAACTGATTTTACTACTGTATTGAAATTCGGTCTAATTAAGGAGTTTTATTGCTAGAAATCACTCTTTGTGATGAAAATTACGGATTTACCATGGCTTCAATTTACATTTACCTCAGAAAATTCGTTTTAGAACAGCTACAACTATTATGAATTATGGTATTTTAGTCAAATTACTTCAAATAAAGTTTTATATGACTACAAATAAAAGCATAAAACTCTCTGATAATTTAACATGTATCTAAACCGCAACCAATGAGAATACTGACGTCCGTTTTTATGAAGATTGGCTAAAAATTTATAGATAAATATAGAGCCCATTCCTGAAACATTCTAACTGTCGTTGGAGGGTATTACAGATTTGGCACAGCGTAATGTAGTACTTTAAATTAAAATCTTAAAGATTCTTTTTAAAAAATTTCCTTTTTTAATATTTTATAGTTTTATTATATTTTTTTTTATCTAAACTTATATTATTAGACAAGAAAAAATTTATATTTTGTAATTCTACACCCACACTGTGAGATTTATGGTCACTGAATTTTTGTGGTTAAGAAAAAATGTAGATAAAAAACTAAAGAGCCAAGAGAGATGCCTTAAAACAATTTGTTAAGGCCACCCAGATTCTATCAATAATAATAATCAGGGAAAGTTTTTTATTCGCAAAACAAAATATATGTAAATATGCAAGCAACAAGGCTTAAAATACAATAAATATGATTTAAAGATGCTAAGAAAAATATAAATATGCTTTACAATCATATTGTTATGAATTTTTAGTTAGCAACTTGTTGTTTGAAAATATAGAAAATCTTCTTTAATTAAAGCAAAGATAAAAAAATATTTACAACTTCCCTGACCCCATACAAAGCATTTTGTGAATACTTCGAGACCTATTTTTTTCACGACCACGTATCATTTACCAAAATATAACGTGACGTTTATATCGGATTTTCAACAAGAACTTTGCTTACTACTTTAAACAAAATAAAACAAAAAATTTTGAAGATGATTCAAATTTTGATTGTATTACGAAGAGAAAAGTTCGGCAATTATAAATGAAGGCCAAAATTGAGTTGTTTACATTACGCGATATCGTGAACCATTGACCGTTACGGTATTTCCGGCCTCATCTTTAAAAAAAACGCCCCATCACGCCCCCAGACCACATAGCGCACCATAAAGTAACACTTTGATCATGCAAAGACTTCTCAGTAATCGCTCTAGGATTTTCAGAAGCACAAATGCGTCAATTTTGCTTGTTGACATACCCTGACAAGTGAAACTTGGCTTCGTCTGAAGAATTGCCCGAAAATACATATCACGAATTTTACGAAATGTAACTTTTAACAGAACCACCATTTTCATAGTGGATTTTAATTATTTAAATGCGATTTTCGAGCGAAATTGAATTTTGTGTAAAAAAACTAAATGTCAAAACTATCATGCTGTTAGTGTTGCCACAATTAAAAAAGAAGTTATTGCTGAAAACCCCTTTAAAAATAAATTTATTCTAAGTTATACGGAGAAATTAAAAACTTGCCCTGATATTTTTTTAATCAATGTTTTCTAATAATTTTTTGTCAAGCAAAAAATATTAAAAGGATAATTTTTTATACAGGGTAATTATTTTAAGCCTAAAATGTTTAATTAAAAGAAATCTTAGTGGTCCCAACTGGCTGCCATTTTGTAAAAAATTCGTTCGCAAAAGATTTTCTTTGGTGGATTTAATAAAAAGTTTGTAATATACATCTTATTTCACTACGCTATAGAAAAAAAACTAGATAATTATGGCACTACACAGACCGCTACAAATGGCGGCTTTCTATAAAAAAATGTTGACAAATAATTTCACTGCTTCATAAATCTTACCAATAAGTGATTTTTTTATTATCAAGTCGGGCTTAAAGAATCTTTAGTGGATTTTCCTTAAACCAAATAGGGACATTTTACTAAAATCGTTAATAGAAACTGGGAATTATTTCCTTCCGAAGGTTACTTTATATTATATTCAACATTTTTTATTTTTCGAATTTATTCTATTCGGAAGGAAATAATTCCCAGTTTCTATTTGTTAAAACAGTTGAGTTAAATACATTCAATATATAAAGTATCACTATCCAGTGTGACACAAAGAATGCTGACGAAGGCCGTAGCGGGCCAGAAAATGCATTACATTCTGCTGGTGTCTAATAATTGTAAATTTTTCTGTACATACAATGTACCTCATTGCTTTCCAACGGAAAGCTAAGGCAAAATGTAACAAGAAAATACAATATAATAGTCTGATAGTGTATAAAGTCATTTCTGATAAATTGAAGGAATATGACTTACAAAAAGCTTTATAAAATACATAACTGAAATTTAGCTCATAGAATAAATTCGAAAAATAAAAAATGTTGAATAAAATCGTTAATCTAAATCTTTACTTAATCCTTTCTTAAAGGGGAATGGCATAGTCTAAATTAGCGAATCGTCTTATTTGGGCCATTCTCAATACTACGCTTTACAGCATCAATTGCTACGTTAGGCGCTATCCATAAAACGAAACTAACCTGATCGCAAATTACAATAAAATACTGTCAGATCTGACAACCGTTTGACAGTTTAATCTCTGTCGGAAAATGAAACATCTTTAGAAAAATCCACCTTTATTTAACTTTTAAACATAAATTTGATTAAGGTGAGTTAAAAAGTATTTTGGCTTTAAGCCAGTGGTGGTAAATTTTTAGTGTAGAATTTATTAGTTCTCTTTAAAAATTTGGTAATAGCAAATTGGTTTACTGTTTTTATACCCACACCACAATAGTGGACGATAGCTACCATGTTGTGTCAAAATAATGCAATCATGATAACCCTGCAAATAATAGGACCAGTCCAAACACGCGTGTAAAGAGTAGTCCACAAGGGACTAGGACTAGTGCAAAGGTAACCCAAACGTATGGAAAAAACATGGTCTATTTAACATTACGATGTCCTAGGGCAGGACCATATAACCCATCTTTGGACTACAACGGAGTAGTTTTAAAACTACTCCATTGTATACACAAGTGGGTTAGTTTTAACTTCGTTTAAAAACGACAACATGTCGTTAAAAACGAAGACATGTCGTCTCACTACAAACACTTTTTAACAATGACATGGTCCATGCTTGCATTACATCGGACCAGTCCATGGAGTAGTCCATTTTATCAAAATTGATCAGGTGGTCCAATATTATTTGTAGGGAAGTTTTATCAAGTGTTGTGTCATTATACGAATACGATTGATTTGTATGTGTGTGAAAAATGTTGTATTTTTGCCAGGCCTGGAAATGTTGGATTTGTTTGCTGAATTCGTAAATTTTTTTTAGAATGTGATTACTTAACCACAAATTTTAATTGTTCTGAAAAATAAATATAAATCGCACTTGTACAACAATGCTATTAACTCAAAATTTTTATTTTTTCTCTTTTTGCGAAAAATGGACACGTAATTATCATATTACTGCGGGTATAGTAAAAATATTGTGCTATTTTGTCTACTTTTTGGTCATGAAACGGTTAGTTAAAAATCCTTTTTGTCATATACCCCAAATAAAAAATTGTGCTTCAAACGAAGCAGGTTCGTAAGAGAGAAATGTAAAAGTTTCGCTTACCCTTTCGCTTGCGGAAGGCATAAATTTTATATGGAGATTTCCCACTTTGAAGCACTACATTTTTGACACAAAAAGAGCTTTATTCAACGCATATAAAAACTGGTGTGTATATCTATCAGATGTACACACTGAATGTTTTGTTGCAGCTATTTTTTAGAATTTTCCCTTACAAACCTGGTTCATAGTAAGGAAATGTCGTGGCACTTGAAATGTTTATTTTTTTATAAAACTTGTTGAAAGTTCATTCACTTACATATCGAGTTAATATAGTATTGTTGAACAAGTGCGACATGTTTAATTTATTTCCATTTATTTTTTTTAATATTTCAATTTAACTTGGTAATCAATTAATATTAAAGGCTAGTTTACACGATATTACATTGTATTACGATATTATGTAGAATGAGAAAAATCATACCATGTAAAAGCAAAATGTATTGAGAAAGAGAGAATACGAACCCAAAATCTGACAAGCGGTCGGTTAATGATTTTTTTCTAAACCATTTTAGAAACTTATGTATTTTCATCATACCAGAGGTGCATTTTAACAGAGTATATTGAAGATGGTTGCATTTTTATACAATTACAAAAACAACTAACATCAACTCAGGAAATTTTCATGTTGTTTTTGTAAACATTTTTAAACTGTAACCATCTGATTTTTTGCTATTATTTTTGATTTTACTTGTACCAACCGTGTAAACATGAAAAATACATACAACAGATTTTTCTTTATTTCTTTTAAACACGGAGAGAATTTCATAATATTTTGATTCTACAAAGTCGTAATACATTGTATTACCGTGTAAACATGCCTTTACTAACATTTCAACTAAAATTAAAACTCCCATGCCTGGTTTAATTTTATGTTATCAACCAGGATGAATGACAAGTTTATTAAAGAAGAAGAAAAAAATTATAAAAACCAAGAGTGAAGTGGAAAATTGTAATTAAACTAAATTATTGGCTTTTTTAGTGTTACTTTAAATTTTTTTTTTATTATTATTATTTGGTAAAAGAGATTTGTTGTTCTTCTTAACTATTTTAATCAAAGTGAATTAACAATGTAGGTACAATGAATTGTTATTTAGCATTTTTTAATATTTAGCCAAACGGCAAATTAACGATACAAAAAATTTGTCTTTTCACAAGTGCATAAACAAAAAACGTATTTTTTTAAATTAAATCACAGAGGGCCATTATTACAACTTGTCGTTCGTCAAAGGTAAGATTTTGTCGTTGTTATACTGAAAAACTTGTTATACGTAGGAAAAAATTCTACCTAATAGGGAACACCATCGATCATTATTTTTTAAATAAATATAGTCGGTCAAACCTAACCTATACTATCTTACTTGTTTTAGTTGTCATCAGAGCTTTTTTTGTCCCTAAACTTCCGTCCGAAAATTTCTCAGTAAAATCCATTTTTTCAATTCCCGCTTTACTGGGGAGTACATGCAGCGATGCCAGAAGTGCAGATTTATCTGCATTTTGCAGATTTTATTTCCAAAATTATTAAAATGCAGATTTGAAGATTTTTGGGATAAAATTGCAGATTTTTATTTCGGTGAAAACTTCTTTACATTCAGGACTTTTCTGAAAATCACGTGATTTCAAATAACATGTGAGTTTGTGGTGTTCTGTTAATCACACAGTTTTTCGGTGTGATTTTCAATTGTCGAAAGCACAAGCAAACACAAACATTTTGTTATACAAAAGGATAGCAAATTTGTTCACGCTCTTTAAGTTATTTTCCGACAATTGGTTTTTTTAACCGATTTAGCAATCTAAAATAAGTTTTAGGGTTTGCATAAATTTTACAAAAAGTTGTTTACGTATGTAGCTGAACGTTTTGTTATCATAAAATAATATGCCCAGAACACGTTTCTTGTGGTTTCAAATCACTTTCATAACGATTACTTGAATATTAAAAAAAATCGGATTGCCTTGACACATTAATATCGCCGGACTTATGTTATCTACTGTTATTCGAAATAGTATGCATATGTACGTATATATTCATATGTACTTATGTAGAAATATCTTTAATAGTTGTAATATTTGATCACTAGTAAATTTTCAATAAGACCTTTGATAATTTTTTGTTGAAAATAACAAAGGTGTGATAAACCCCAACTCAGCCTGAAAAATTCAATTTGAAAAGATATTTTAAATGTAAAAATATCCAAAAATTATCAGCCATGTTCTGAAAATCGCATTCGAGTAAAATCAAAATAGAAACAATTTTTTAAACTTTTCTGTGTTGAAAGTTAATCAAATATTTCCTTTTTTATCCGTTATACTTCGAGGACCACTTATAGAAATTTACCATCGATTTAAAATTCCAGAACATGGCCGTATATTTTGAAATGAACTGTTATATTGTTTTAAAAATACATAAACAATGCAATAAATGTGTTTTGAAGATTTATGGAAGATTTTTTAAATCTTGACGCAGATTTTGCAGATTTTTTGAGGAAAAATTATTGTTTTTTGCTGATTTTCGATCTAAAAGTTCTGGCAACACTGAGTACATGGCGAAAAGCCTTGGAATTTTTTTTAAACTTAATTAAGAGCTTTCATTAAAAATAACTAGACATAAGCACTTTTCAGGAACCCTGGAAAACCCCCGATAAAAAAGATCTAATTAAAATCATGTTGATCTTTTATTAAGGTTACCTCAGACTTAATCGTTAAAATAACACCTTGAGTATTGCCCACCACTGATTTGAACACGTAAAAAGAGATTTTATCTCATTAAAAATTTAAAACCAAAAAAAGAGCGGCCGGCATATTTTCTCTGTGTGATTTATTTCATTTCAGACCTTCGTTATGTTTTCAAACAAGTTCATAATGATGACTGATACGCCTGTTGTCTGTGTGTTTTATAGAAAGAGCATTTCTTTGCAACAAATTGGTTGGTCTTCAAATATTTTTCAGTCTCATGTTTCAAACTTTGGTTTTTTTTTTGTGTATAAAGTTAATATTATGGAAATTTTCTTTTAAAAATTAACATAATTATTTTAAATTGATTACAATTTTTTAAAAACTTTCCTTTGACAAAAACTTTAAAGCGGCTTAAAATGTAAAAATGACCGATAAAACGGGTTCAAAGCAGCAAGTGTGTAAAATCATTTTCCAAAACGAAAGATTTTTTTGTGAAATCGGAATTCTATAAAATCAAATTTAAAGTAATTTTTGGTTTATTTTTAGAGTTTTTTTTATGATTTTAGAATATTCTTTTTTAAAAGTGTTTCAAAATTAATTTAATGAATCGTTAAGTCTTGTAAACTAAGAAAGGCTTTATGTAGTTTATAGGTATATTTTCTTTTTTTATTTTAACAAATTCGGATATTTTGTTTCTTAATATTTGAGGTTTTTTTCATTCTAGAGATTTTTTTTCTAAATATTTCGTTTTTTAGTTTTAGGGTTAGTGATATTCCAAAATTGAAAATAATGTCATTAACAGACTAAGTAATTAAAAAATTTTTAGTGAGCAATTTTAAAATTTTGGCGATAATTAAAGTTTTTGTTAAAAAGCTTCATTCAGTATGGCAGCTACATTTTCACTTGGTGTTCACAATAAAGCAACATTTTTTTTCGCCACCCTATACACACATTTTCAATTACGAGAACGTTTGCAAATTTTGCCTACAACAATAGTACGTGTTTGTTATTAAAATTTTAATCAAAACTAAATAAAATAAAAATAAACTTTAGTTATAATTTCATGCAAATTGTTGCTGAAGAAGACTCAACTCTTTACAAAAACTTTAGTTAAAAATCAAGTTAATTGCGTTTTTAATTTATAAATTTTTTAAAATTCCAGATCCATAATTTGTTTTTTTTATCGAAATAATAAAAGTTTTACAATTTTTCTGAATACAAAAAAAGTGTTAATACTACCATTAATGGGCAATCATTGCCCATTGCCATTGGCTGGTTTTTGGTTTTTGTGTATGTTTTGGGCTTTGGTGTGTTCATACTTGTATAGTAAAATATACATATACTTAGTATAGTAAAAATAACATTTTTGTAGAACACTTCATCCCCGACCTCTCCTGTTTTCGGGGAGTTTTTTACGATTAGTTAGAATAAAGCCAAACATGAGGGGGAGTTAGAAGATTAATATATTCCACAAAAATATTTGCCATAACATTTTCTACAAAGTTGCTAAACATACCCTTCATCTCTGACGTAAAGAAAACATAGTTTTATATACCGATATGCTTTAAGAGTGGGCCAAGGCTGGGATACTTAAATCGCCTCTAAAATAAAATTCCGATGTGATCTTTAGAAACGCCGACACACATATATTTTGTTTTTGTCTCCTCTACCAGAATCCGTTATAGAACCCCGTAATTTTGGAAAAAGTTTAAATTATAATAATTATTGTACAGCAATATTATAAGTTAATCTCCCCTATCGTGAGTAAAAATTCCTTGGGAGTTTTTCCTTTCTCAAATTTTTACAATTGAATTAACAAAGGAAAAATGGAAAAAGGGAAAAAACTCCCAAGAAATTTTTATTCACGATTGATTATGTCCCTATTTTTTTCTATTCAAGCGATATTTTTACGTTTTTTATATTGACATAAGAATTTTTAATTTGCTGCAATCTTTTTGTACAATTGGCGATTTTTTTTAAAGCCGTTTTTATTTTTCCTTTTAATTTTTTTTAACTCGCAAAATGTGCCAAATATTTATTTTTTCTATTTCAGCTTTCTTTTCTTAATTTTTATTTATTTTCTACCGCCTGCCATCTTTTCCTAAACTTGACGATTTTGTTTTTTATCAAAGCATATTTATTTACTTTTTCTTTTGACTTGAGATTTTTTTGTGAATTCCAAGAATTTAAAGCCCTTTATCTATTTTATGTAACAAAAATTTTTCCCCCATTAAAGTAATTTTTTATTTTTAATTCTGAAAATTCATTTGTTTTTATGGAATATGGCTTTGAATTTTTAAAAGTAAAAATAAAATGAACTTTTCGTTAAAAATAAATGAAAAATAAGTAGACCGATTTTTAACTGCATTTTCATTTATTTTATATTACAATTTCAGTTAATTTTACGTACAGAATATTGCGAGTGTAGTGTTTAAATCAGTGTTCGAAAATCGGCTCACACACCCAAGAACGATATCTATTTTTTAGTGATTGGGTAGACGAACACAATCCTTAATAACGTTTGTAACTATTTTCAAGAAGGAGCCGAACATAATATAATGTTCTTCGTCAAAAAACACTGTTTGTGTAAAATTATTTTGCTGGCTTTTAGTATTTTCATAGAACCACTACAATTGTTCTGTTTTATAACGAAGAACAGAACACTATATAATGTTTGTTACTTTCTTAAAATATACACTTACAAAATGGAAATGATTTTTGGGTGTGCAAACAGTACGCTAAATAATGTTTTTTTTATTTTCAAATACTGCTTTTGCCGCGTTTAAACAATTTTTGTTTTTACGGGTTTTTAAATGTTAATGATTTCTAGCAACTTTTGTTTTTTTAATTTTGCGTTTTCAATATTATTGCAGTTTTTTTGTCTTCTGTTACTCTTAATTGCCGATTAAAGTGATTTTATTACTTTTACTTACTCATATTTTTCCTGATAAAAACCCATTTTTTTGTTGAATATTTTTTTTAAATCCCTTCACATTGCGTTTAGAATTTTTTATATAGTTTTTTTTTTGAAATTTTTATGAAATATAAGTTTATAAGATTTTGTGCACTTTGATGCTTTGATTGTTTTTTTTTTTTGACGACATTCTAATTTCTTAAAATGATTTTGTTATTCGTGCTTAATTTCCCAATTTTTATTTTTGATAAAAACACTGAAATTTATTCTTGATGGGATAAGCTATTCCTATGCGCATTATACCGGTTGCTTAAGCCAGATCATCAGGAAACTTCATCCATAAAGATTTTAGAAAAACTAAAGATATTAAACCAAATAAAACTGTTAAGCGTTTAAGAATTATAGCAACAGTTCTATTTGTAACAATATCAAAGTTTAAACAAAATCATCAACAATAAACAGTGAGTTCATCTCTCCTTACATTCCCCACTACAATTGATTGGAATTCTTCCAACATTAATTTTTTGCGATTTCTCTGTAGAATTGGCGATCTTTCTGATTAAAATGTTTTTTATTAACTTTTGACGCTTTAATATTTCAAATATCCTTTTCATGATTTAAGCGATTTTTAAGTTATGTTTCAAAAAAAATAAAAGATTTTTTGGTTGTTTTCAATATAAAGTTTCAAGCATTTTTCTAATACTATTTTGCAATATTTTTTGCAACTTTTCTGTTAAATAAGTTTTTTCTAAATAATTATGTTTTTTTTTTAGCGATTTTTTAACTTTTGACGTTTTTAAATAATTTTTTTTTATTAAGAAAAGTTTTGACTTAAATTTTAAGTTTGGGTTTCAGAAAATAAAATTCTAGACTTTTGTTTAATCAGGCGAATTTTTTTCTTATGAAAAATTGTTTTTGCAAAATGAAGGCCCTGTAAAGTCTCTTTTTCCGAGTTTCTTTATATCTATTAATACTCTTAATAAAGTCTTGGTCACCTTTCCCTTTAAATCAATAACAAATTATCTTCTACTTCCGATTACTATTATGTCATTTATTATATCACTTCTGCTCTAAACTAAAAAGGCATGGGGTCTTTTCTTTGAAACATTTCTTAAACAATTAATTTTAATATTCAAGACGAAGACAAAGTTTCCGTTTTAGCTTTATGAAAAAATATTAATGAAATTGTTTAAAGAAACAACAAAGAAACTGGAAATAATGGAATAGAAAACACAAAACCCTGACAATGAAACAATTAATAATTGTAAGATTCCCGCTGGCAAATACATATGAGATAGTGTCAGCTTTTTACCGCATTTTTTTTTTATCAAAACCAACTTTAATTTACAAGTTCATTGACAAGGATGTTTAGTTTAAGTTGTCTTAGATAGAAAGAGCTGTAGAGGAACTTGTTGCTATAAGAAAATTGCTGATTACTTGAAGTGACAATATTCATAATTTTATTCTACATTGTAACAATCTCATTTTAATTTCCGCTAGCGTTACTGTTTAATTCTGTTACAGATAGACCTGGATTAATTTTAATTGTTTGTATATTTCAACTTTTGTGTTTTATTTATTTGTTAAAAAGAAAAACTTTTAAAGAAAATATAAACAAAGATTTTGTTTGCTTTTATTATTCAGTTTATTCTTAATGAAATTTTTTAATCAATTTTTATTTAATTTTTGGCGTCAGCATAAAAGAAATTATGTCAATTATTTTGTCTCTATTTTTTAATTTATTTTAATTTTTACCGTATTAAGTTTTTCTTTTTTATTTTTAACGGCATCCATTTTTTTTTTGCTGATATTTTACATAAAATTTAAAACAAAAATTCCGAAACAACAACAACTTAATACAAACACTTACAAAAAAGTTGACCTCACACACTTTTATGTCATCATGTTTTTTATGTTTTTCATTGCTCTACATCTAAAAGCTTCTCTTGTAAACAAAGCAACAACAACAAAAATAATAACAAGAAAGACTTAAGCAACATGCGTGCTTGATACTGTAAAAAAATGAAAGACTCTTACAAGACAAATTTTTTTTAAATTTTATAAAAAAAAAACTGTATAAAAAGGTGTGTGTTTTTAAATAATAACCCAGCTAGCATTTTGTATTACAATCGAATCTTTTGGGAATCACTTTCAATGCCAAAATAACCGCTTATTTTACGATCATAAATAATCACACATATCGTGGTTGGCGATTTTAATATACGCCTTCGACTGTTTGGTAATTGATTAAATTGAAAAAAAGTCCACGATGTCTTTAATCTATTATGAAACAGTCGCAGGTGTTTTTTAAATTCGCCAACCACGATAAGGGCGGATGCTCTCGTTGTGAGAAAATTGTACCCTACAAATAAATAACCTTAAAGAATAATTTGTGATACAATTTTTTGATTTTTTTTGAGCATCTGAATGAATCATTTGTGAATCCTTTCTTAATCGCTCAAATTTTATATTCAAAACATTTAGAAATAATTATTTGAAAATATAACGGAAACAGAATCAGCTTTTAATCAACAAAAGTGATCTGAAAAGACTAATTTAGGTTATTTTCGCAAATAATGATCACCCAAATGGTAGTTGGGAAATTTAACCCTTTTTTTTATTAAATATTAATGGAATTTGCTTGAAATTTTTATAATGAAATATAAATAATGTGACATAATTTATGTGAATTATGGAGTAAGATTTGTTTTTTTTAATTTTAAACAACATTTTAAAATAGAATTCTTTCTTTATTGCTAATTTTTTTGAACTTTATAAAAAAATTTTTATTAAAAGTTATTTAAAATTTTGTAAAAAATCCCAAAAAAAACCATTTTTTAAGGTTAGGCCAATGTTTTACTCACCCAAATTTTTTACTTCTTCTAGTCAGATTTAATGCTTTTTTTAAATCACTATAGTTTTTATAAAGGGTGCTTTTGAATGCCCAATAAAACATGAAATTGTAAAAAGTAACATAACAAATTTATTTTTAGTGTGCCACGCCCACTTCACCAATCCGGCCCATATTTTGTCTGATGTTTTCTATTTATAACCAAGATGCTTGTAACTTATTCGAAAATTTCCGCTCTTGCCGATCTTCAGACATACAGATATCATTGTTTATGTATATTAGGTGCCACTCTCACATCTCCCTCAATCACACCCATTTTTCTCTGAGAGTTTGTTCATTGATAACCAGCATGCTTGAGCATAATTTGAATACTTTGGCTTTTGCCGTGCTCTATTTATACAGAAAATAAAAGCTGTAAGAGATTTATGGGTAAAATTAGAGGCTGCCCTGGTTTTTTGCTCATATATCAGTCATTTATGGACTGATCTGGCTGAGTTTCAATAGCAAATTTAAACGGAGTATATGTGATAAAAAATATATAACAACCTTGTGCCCACCATTTCTGGGGTGTTCGCAAACCCCATTTCAACATACACTAGATGTAATGAAGTTTGCAAGAATACTGTTTTTTGGTTTCACTCCAAATATGGCAATTTTGTTTATAAAAAAACCTTGTAAAGTGAGCCTCATCTTTATAGTTGCCGTAAAACTGACAGTTGCGCAAATCGATGACTTATTTTCAAAGTTAATTTACATAATTTGCTAGATTTGTTTAAGCGGGATTTTATTCTTCTGGATTTTCCAGATCATATATGTATACATCAAAAATTGAGCGCAGTATGACAGTTAGTCTGAAAGCTAACCCTTTCGCAAGTTCTATCAGGCTTAAAAATCGTGACCACAAAATCCAACAAATTTAAACAGATTTCTAAAAGTCATAATATGTGCTTGAAATAAAACTAGTAATATTTTGGATTTTTCTAGTCCTAGTAGAGTTAGCACATTTTCTTCTAATTGCCAACATTTTCGAAAAGTTCTTTAAGATGAATGAATAGACTTTTGCTTTTTTTCGTAAAAATAACAGATTTATGCAATAAGTCACATTTAAATTCGATGACATATTCGCTTAGATTGGTTGAGCTTTTCTGAATTCATTCATAAAAAAACTAAAGTAAAAACAAACCGAAAGGAAAAAACCAAAACCTTGTTACACTCAATTCACATGGAGGATTTTACGACGTCGTTTTATCTTGATTCCCTTTTAAAGCAACTTACAAAATCCCTTAGCGTTCATACAAGGATTTTTGGTAACATGTCTTTTTTTATTTACAGTAGGGTCTTGATTTTATCCGTCATTCGATTAACCCTCAGCATCAATTACCTCTATTATCCGGCATTACCTTTGTTATCCGAAATTATAAACAAATTATCTTTTTTTCGTTTACTTTTGAACAATCAAAAAAATATAAATAAACGAAGAAATAGAATTTCCCAACGTACTGCAAGCATGTTCTGATACAATCACTATTTTCCTCATATTTACTTAATAATGCATTATATATTTACATAAAATAAGAAACACACAAAACAAATTAATAATGGAGAATGCTGCCGGTCCCGTCTGTTATTGATAATCGAGGTCTCACTCTATTTTCAACCACACACTTCAAAGTAAGAAAAAGAATAAAACGTAAATAGAATAAGTGAAAAAAAATATAAAAAAAGACATGAAAAACATAAACCAAATCGTTTTGTTTATCTTCTCTTTCTTCACTACACCGTTTGCCAACAAACAAAAAGCGACGTCGTAAAAGCCCTCATGTGAGTTGAGTGTTAGTAAAGTTGCGATAATAAAGGTTTTGTTTCTTGAAAAATAAGCGTTGACGGAGTGACCAATGTTAAGAATTAACAAAATAATAAAAAATGTACATTCAAAAAAGCAAATTTCGATCTACCAAAGGTTAAAATACAATTTGGTTTAAGGATTGATGTTTGACTATTGACGTCAGCAGTCGTCGATAGCTGCGAGTGTAAGACGGCAAATCCATCTGAGGCGATCGAATCATGTCATGGTAACCAGCCGCCTGGGTTCGAATTTCAGGTCAGTCAAGAATGAATGATTATCAATAACAATTTTAATTAATTTTCATGTTGTAAAATTCCTTTCTTCATAAAAATAATTTAATGAAAATTAAATTTGATGAACTTAAGCCTGATTAAAATATTAAAAATTTGGATTAAAAAATGTCATAAAACGCAATAATTGTATGGGAGCCCCCTAAGAAGTGGTGATAAGGGGCAAGTATGCCTCGAGAAAATGTTAAGGAGAGAAAACTAATTGAGGTCGGTCATACATTTTATACCATTGGGGGCGACTCCTGGGCATTTATGGGACTTTTTCTTCAATGAATTTTTAGACTGCATTGATAGCGGGTAGGTATGTTGGAAATAAATAATTTGGATGAAAAATAAAGTGGGGCTGGTCATACATTTGACCCATCTAGGGGCATCCTAGGCGCTGTAGGGGCCAAATTTAAGAATTTTATTAAACCGCCATTTTTATTTATTTCAATAAATTAAACCGTTTTTGAGTTACGCGAATTTATGCTGTGCAACCTCCTCCATTTTCGAAATAACTGTATATCTCGAAAACAAGAGCTAACCTAAAGAACGGTTTGCACCATTGGATGCAGCGTACCCGAATTATGGCCAGCTTGTCTAAAAACTGTCAATTTCGAGCACAGTGTTATTAATCTACTTATTGACTTTGTATCCAATGAATAAACAATAAATCTACATAATTGATTGAAAGTGGCCCCCAAAAAACTTCTATTCGGTATAAAGTATTTTTGCCCATAAACTATCTTATTATGTTGGTATTAATAATATAGTTTATAGTTATGATCTCTGATAAACCCCAAATACGGTCTACTCTCGAAAATGTTTCTATAAATGCTGTGGTGTAGGATATAAAATGGTCGGAGTTGGCCGAATATACATTCTTACTTCTTTTATTTGTGTTTATATTCCAAAAACTTTTTCACTTTATCTTCATTCACAAATGTTAAAAAAAAAACATAAATCTCTATTTGGGTTTATCTCTTTTCTTGGAAACCTTTTTTAACACTTAAATGCGTGTTTATTTTTCAACGTCAAAAAAACAGATAAATCGCGTGCCTTTACATTTAGCAATTATTTATGGTTTTATTTTTTTTGCCTCAAAGAAGCTTTATTTTATTTTCATTAACCGTTTTTTTTTTGTTTATTTATTGTAGTTGTTATAAAATCGGTATAATTAATTTAACTGCCAAATTTGTTTAAATTTTTTAAATACACTCCTTTTAAAAGAAAATTAAATCTCCCATAATGTTTCACAGTTTGTTTTGCCATTTGTCGCTTGTCTTTGGTTTTTATTTGGAATTCAATTTTCATAGTAAATTAACTATTTTATGTGTTATTTTTGTTAAATAGTAATTAAAAAAATTTAATAAAAAAATAAAAAAAAATCTAAGAAAAAAGAACAATTTTTTTTCTATAAAACTTTTAAACGCTAAAATTAACCGATTCCCTTTATTTCTCTTTTATTTTCAGGTATGTCTTGCAATAAATTATTAACAGAAATGTATTAAATTGACAAACTAAACGGTAAGATAATCCTTTTTTATGTTACATAAAATTTAACACTGGGCTTAGAAAATTATATCCCTGTTGAATTTTCTCTTAAACATATAATTTTTTTTAATAGTCTTCTCCTGTAAAGTTCCGTTTTGAAACAGTAATGAAATAATTATTAAATTAAAAAATACACACAAACATTTTTTTTTGTAAGTGTCATGTCAAACTTGTCCAGCCACTTGGAGACACAATTATCAAGACGGAAAAATAGCAGCCATCAATTTCATTTAAAGAATTTAAAAAAAAACTCGCAACACAAACAACATAAGAAATTATTTGCTAATTCATTCCAGGCTTGTGTTCAGTTGCAAAAAAAAGAATTGATTGAAATTAAAGAAAGAACAAAAAACTAAAACTGAATTAATATAAACATCACAGAGAAAAGAAATTGGTACGTCAGGCAAAAGGCAGCTTGACAAAGGAATGAAAACCTTTAAAAAAGGAAAACAATTTTAAAATAAGACTTGACAACATTTGAAGCATACAACAACCCAATCTGCAGTAATTGGTAAATGATTTGCCGTAAATCAATGAAATTAAGATTATTCCAAACGATATATCGCTCATTTGCTGCAACATCGTCATAACTCAAAAAATTAATTGTTAGTGAAAAAAACTCACGGGGAATTTGTATTCATAATTGGGCTGAATGTTGTGTATAAAACAGTGTTTGAAAAAAAAACAAATTATCTTGCGTATGGCTCACACGCTCAAAAACTATATATATTTCTTAATGTTTGTGTATTAATACACAACCTTTAATACCGTCTATAACTACTTTCAAGAATCCATTTGTTGAGTAATATAAGAAAATTATAATTTTAGTGTTTTATAATCGCAAGCAGAGAAATTGTTTTTTTAATGATTGACTCACAAACACTATTAGCGTTTGTGTTTTCCACATGTCTACCGAACCGAACACTAAAGAACAGTTTATGTATAATATTTATTATCGATCATTGATATACAATTCATATTTATATCGTACTAGCTGTTTAATTCCGGCACTGCTCGGGATTTTCTAAATAAAAATAAAAAATTAAAAACTGAATAATTTTGTTAACAACTTGACACCAACGCTATCTACCATCAATAAAAAAAATTTTATATCACGACAACAGTGTCACCTATCGGGAGTTTTTTTTATAAGCCATCAGTGAAAGTAGACCTTTCCAACGCATGTACTCGTTTGAAAATCGATTATGTGTCACTCGAGTTATAAAATGACGAAGATAGACAACTTATTTATATATACATATATATATACATATATATTTATACTTACCCCGTTTGAAGGGAATTTGAGAGTGGTTTGAGAAAATTAAAAACCTTAAACACGTTTATATCGAAATAGTTGTTTGGAGTTAGAGCAAATGATCAATATACATATGTATATCTGCATGCATAACTCTCCTATAAATGTTTATTCTTTTATTTATATTTTTTTTCTTTTAAAGAATATATGTTTACAATTTTTTTATTTTCGGTGAAAATTTACTTAATTGGAGTATGTTCGAAAATTCGAAAAAAAAATCCAAAACATAAAATACGACTTTTTAACATTTCAACATAAAAAATTTTTTTTTGTCATTTTTAAAAATTCGAACTTAAGTTCGAAACAAATTGAGATATGCAAAAACTGTATTTTCAACAAGTTTTGCGAGGGAAACAAATTTTTCAGATTTTGAATTAAAATTTTTTATTTTGTCAAAAAGTAATTTCAATTTTTGGGAATACAAAATTTAAATTTTCAAAAGATTTTGTTATTCGTGCTTAATTCCCAGTTTTTATTATTGATAAAAAACACTTGAAATTTATTGTTGATGGGATAAGCTATTCCTATGCGCATTTCACTGGTTGCTTAGGCCAGATCATCAGGAAACTTCATCCATAAAGATTTTAGAAAAACTAAAGATATTAAACCAAATAAAACTGTTAAACGTATAAGAATTATAGCAACAGTTCTACTTGTAATAATATCAAAGTTTAAACAAAACAACATCAACAATAAACAGTGGCTTCATCTCATCTTACATTCCCCACTTCAATTAGTTGAAATTCTCTCAACATTAATTGTAGTTGTAAGTAGGTTAAGTAAAGTAAGATGAGATGAAGCCACTGTTTATTGTTGATGTTGTTTTGTTTAAACTTTGATATTATTACAAGTAGAACTGTTGCTATAATTCTTATACGTTTAACAGTTTTATATGGCACTTTTAAAAAGTTCGAAAAAAATTTTTGATATGCAAGAATTGAATTTTAAAAAATTTATCTAGGGAAACAAATATATTTTCAAATGTTTTAGATTTCGCATAAAAATGTATGCTAATAGAGAATGCTTAAAAGTTCGAAATTAGGGTTTAAAGAAGAAAAACGTAAAAAATATATTTTCGTCCAGTTTTATTAAGAACAAATAAAAACATAGCAACAGGTTGCCTATTTCGTCATGTTCGAAAATTCGAAATAAAGTTCGAAAACGTTTATTCATTTTGAGATATGTTTTTTTACAATTTTTGGTAATTTAAGCACTAGTTTTGACGGAATAAGTGGTTAAGAAAATAAAATTACATGTTTTGGTCACATTGAAAATTAGAACGAAAATTAAAAAAAAGCTGGTCTTCTTCGTTTCTTTTAATTCTTAATAAAATAACTTGTTGTATTTAATGATGTTTTGTTAAGAATTGGGCTTAGCTTTGGGTACTTATAATATAAAGAAACTCATATTCGAAATTAAGCTTCAAATAGTTAATTAAATATGTATAAAATTTTAGCTTTGAGTGTTTACAATTTAAAGAAACCTGGTTTTTTCTACAACTTTTTTGCCAATTATGATCCACTGAGCATTTTTTTTTTCAGTTTTATCGATTGTTTCTTAATATATCCAAATGTTGTAATCATTCTAAAGAAAAGTAAAACCATTTCATTGCTTTAAATCTCTGGTCTTGCTTCTGAAGTTAGGAGTACTCTTAGCACCATTTTTATGCTAGGAGTTTTGCTTAAAAAAACACACAAAAAGTAAAACAACAACAGTTGCTTTTGTTGTTGTTGCCATTATTGAAAGCAGCTACTAAGCTGTCGTTGTGTAGTTTTTTTTCTCTCTGCAAAAACATAGTTTGGCACACGCCAAACTGGTTCCTAAAAAAGCCCCACTCGTCTCAGTGTTTTATAATCTGGCAAACGAAAAAAAAGATCAGTTATAGAAATGTTAATGAATAAATTTATATATGTATGTACGTATACACATAAGTCGTGAATGTACAAATGTGTATGAGCAAATGCTCTTGAATCAGGACCAGGAAAGCTAAAGGAGTGCTGGGGGATTAACTGCTGAAAAAACTTAAATAGAAATAACGTCTGTAGCAGTGTTGGAAAATATTTATAATAATTTATTATTAATCATGTTGCTTAGAGTTATTTTCTCAATAAATCAAAATGTATTGAGGACTTATTGCGAATGTTAATAAATTGTCAAACGTATTTGAAAGATAGAAGCAACGATACAATTAGATATAAAGAGATTGTTAGAAAAATTGATTTAATCTTTTGAGCCTTGAGGGGCTAAATGTTAGCTTGGTTTTTGTTGAAGCTTTTTGTTGATTTACGGGAGTGTTCCGTTGTAAAACAATGGCGAGTTTTTAACACAATTTGTTTTCTGAACACAGACAATTTCTGTGGAAATTTATTGTTTTAAAATAATAATTTTATGTAAACTTAGTGTTGTTTACAAAGAAAAGTTTTAATAGAAAGTAGTCCCATTTTAAATTAGTTTCTTGCAGACATTTTTCTCTTCTGTAAAAAAAACTTTTTTATAGAAAATTTGTCTTATCTGCAAACAAAATTTTTAGAAAAGTTAATCTCTTTTACAAATAAAATTTCTATACAAATATTAGACACTTTTTCTATAGAAATTAATTAATTGTAAAAATAAGTTTCTTGTGAAGAGAATTTTTCTATTGAAAATTTCCCAATTTTTAAGAGAAATTTTCCTTAAAAAATAAGTCTCTTAAAGGAAATTTCAGATAATCTTTCAAAACTAATTTCTATCTACCAAAGGTTAAATACCATTTGGTTTAGAGAATAATGTTTGTCAATTGCGGTGAGTGTTAAACGGCAAACCCCTCTGAAGAGATTGTGTTGTTACAATCGAAACAGAAGGGCAAGCTGTCCGTGACAACCTGGGTTCGATTCCCAGCTCAGCCAAGAATGAAAAATTGTCAATAAAATTAAATTCGTTTAATTAATTCGTTTAATGTTGTAAAATTTCTTTCTTCATAAAAATAATTTAATGAAAATTAAATTCAATCAACTTTATTAGCCTGATTAAAATATAAAAATTTGGATCGAACATTTTTCCGTAAAAATTTAGTCTCTTTTCAAGAGAAATTTTGATAAAAAAATTTATTCTCTTTTAGAGAAAAATTTTCAATAAAAATTCAGACTCTGTTTAAGGGAAATATATGAGAATTTTTTGAAAATAAAAAACAAGTCTTTATTAATTTTTAAATTAATTTTTTTAAGAATCATATTTTTTAAAAAAAAACTCTTAATAGAAAGTTGGTGTATTTTAATAAAATTTGTTTCTGGAGAAACTTTTCTTCTTTCAGTTAAAATTGAAACCAATCAACTAAGTTGAGTTGGAATTAAACAACTGCTAGCGATATGTTGTAAATTTGTTATGTTTTTGTAAACACAATTTCAACTGAACAAGCGTTGAGTTGTCAACCGTTAAAGGGGGCATATCGTTGGTCTCATGTAGAAATGCCCTAACTCGATTTATTCGAAACTGAGTTTTTAGTGATTCCAAAACACATCACACTAATACACATCGTGACAAAAATTTTATGCAATACTTTAAAAAGTAACTGTTTTAAAAGCAATTTTACATTTTGATACAAACAGTTTTTATTATGATTCAACCTTCTCTTGTTAAGCTGTAATTATGTGAGTTAGTGCCTTTCTACATGAGACCAACGATTCAGTTCATGTGATGTGTGTCTTAAGTCTTTTGTTTTGAATTGCAACATTTTTAAATCTCTGTCATCATAGGAGCACAAGACATTTTTTGTATATTTTCTTTTACTTTCTTAAGTCACATAAACTTATCTCTAATTTATTTTCTCTACCTTCATCAAACGTTTGAAGATGGCTTTAGACAAAACCAGTAGCCTATTGAATAAAATACAATACGCAGTTTTCAATTTTTCTTTTCGATCACTCAAGAGTTAAGGAAAAGACTTTAATTTGTTGCCAATGCACTAAAGACACAAAAACTTTAAACATTCGTTAAGGCTTTTTGTTAAGTCCTCAAAGAAAGGCTGCATCATGCTGATACCAATAGTGAGTGCGATCGATAGAATTGTAAATAAAAAACTTTTAACTTTTCTAAAGTTCATGTTCATGTTGAAAACGATTTTAAAAGGCTGCTGATGTTGTTGGCCAACCACAAATGAGATGATAACTACTTGAGCACGAGCCTCACATAAATAAATGTTAAGTTTTTTGTTTTTTATAAAATATTTTTGTCTGCCTTTATTTGCGACTGGTATTCAACACAGTGTTTGCCATTTAAAGTTTTTTTTCGGCTTAAGGTAGACTTTTGTAGAAAAAGGTGTAGTTTTGTTTTTCTGTTTTTTTCTTTTTTGCAATATGTTTCTGTTGTATTTTGTACAAGTAACATCTGTTTGTTGCATACTGATAGTTGATTGCTTTAAATTTACTAAAAAAAACAGGATTTTCTTTCATTATTTTTTTAAATAAATTATAGACATTTTAAGTAAAACAACATGCAAACTTGAACTTGAAATCTTTATTTGTTTGAAAGATAGAATTTTAAGAGTTGTTGTTTAAGGTTTGTCTGCTAAGTCTTTTGTTTTTTTTCAATTGTAAGTCAAACAAACCAATAATGATTAAGTTGTCACACAAATAGTAAAATTTATTATGAAAATTTGTCTTAAGTAAAAGTTGAATATTAAGATTTATTTTGATTTAAATTTCGTTTTCATAACTTGTCTCTTTTTTCTTTTAATGACTGCTTTTTTATTACTTCTTTCACAATGTTCTTTTTTTATTTAATGGTTTTAGTTTAGCAATTTTTTTGATGTCCTAGCTTCTTCTTGCTTTTGATCTAAAATCTTAAGTGACTTTCGCTAACTATAAATCTCAAGTCTTGTTTTGTTTTATCTTGTTCCATCATTTATAATTGCAGCAAAACTTCAATAAATCGTTAGTAATTATCTCTTCGATAACCAGGTGTTAGATTTAATGATTTCATGCTTAATTATTTTGTAATGATTTCGAAGAAGCTACATTTGTAAAGTACCATAATAATCATTAAAAAAAATTCAACATATTAATAGAATCAAGATTTTATTTTTTTATTGCTTTTTAGAACAGAAAAGACATATCACAGCGAATTCAATTTAGCTGATGATTTTTTTAGCTTTATAATTATTGGATGTCAAAATTTTGCTCATTGTCTTCATTTCTGTTTAGTTTAATATCTGTTTTTGACATTGTACAATGATTTGTAGTGGTTTTGGTATCTGTCACAAATTCGCCTTGAAACATATTTATGTTTATGAAGTCGTTTGGAGAATAAAATTAATAATTTTATCGACAAACGCGGTAAAGACACTAATTTTCTACAGAAAATTTCTCTGTTGAAGACACTAATTTTCTATAAAAAATTTCTCTGTTAAAGAGACTAGTTTTCTATAGAAAATTTCTCTCTTAAAGAGACTAGTTTTCCATAGAAAATTTCTCTCTTAAAGAGACTAGTTTTCTTAAGAAAATTTCTCTCTTAAAGAGACTAGTTTTCTAAAGAAAATTTCTCTCTTAAAGAGACTAGTTTTCAATAGAAAATTTCTCTGTTAAAGAGACTAAATTTTTATAGAACATTTCTCTGTTAAAGAGACTAGTTTTCTATAGAAAATTTCTCTCTTAAAGAGACTATTTTTCCATAGAAAATTTCTCTGTTAAAGAGACTAGTTTTCTATAGAAAATTTATCTGTTAAAGATACTAGTTTTCTGTAGAAAATTTATCTGTTAAAGATACTAGTTTTCTATAGAAAATTTCTCTCTTAAAGAGACTAGTTTTCTATAGAAAATTTCTCTCTTAAAGAGACTAGGTTTCTATAGACAATTTCTCTGTTAAAAAGACTTGTTTTCTATCGAAAATTTTTCTGTTAAAGAGACTAGTTTTCTGTAGAAAATTTGTTTTCTATAGTAAACTTGTATGCTAAAGACTCGGATTTTTGATAAAAAATTTCTCTGCTACAGAAAAAATGTCTCTGACAAAATAAATCGTTTTTCAAAGACACTAATTTTCGAAACAAAATTTCTATAATAAATAATCTCTGTCGGTTAAATTTTCTTTTTATTTCTTAAAAAAGAAACAAGTCCTTCATGCAGAATTTTTCTGCTTAAGAGACTAATTTTTGAGAAACTTGTTTGTTTTGAAAAACTTGTCTGCGAAAGAAACTGTTTTTTTTTAAATTCTCGCTAGTAAGACAAATAATTTTTATAAAAGTTTGCAGACAACTTATTTTGTATAGGAAATTTTTTTTTTCTGCCAATAAATTTAACAAATTATATAATGGTATCTTCAAAAATAAAAAAAGTTTGTGGTTCGAATTTCGTTAAGGAAAAGGTCGAAGCATACAAATTAAATATTTTTACCTGAAACTTAATATATTGCTTAAATCTTATTAAAAATTTCAAACCCAATAACAGTTTTAACAAAAGCCACAAAAATAATCTCCATATGATGCCTCAGCATCGCAGTCCTTAAATTTACTTTTGGTCTACCTTTAGAGATAATAAATGACGCACGTGTGCTTGGCGCGCTTTAAAAAAAGATGTAGCTGTGTAAAACTGCCAACAACAAATTGCGAAAAATCTCTGCAAACACTAAAAACTTAAGAAACAAAAAAAAATCAAACATAAAACCATCACTTTAGTTGTCATAAACTAAAGAACTAACCAGTTTCATTTTATTTTCCTGTTTTTATACCTCAAGTTTAATGCTTTTTTAAAAATTTAATACTTGAAAGTACATGTTGTCTGGCTCTGGATCATGGGGAGAGTGGGGAGGTCGGTCTACCATCATGTTGTGTTTACTACGACAACGTAGTGATTGTACAATACTCGTATTTCTTAGAATTTTATGTTTACGTTCCTTTTGTTTTGTTTCTTATGTTGAGAAGTAAACAATAAAGTATAATAAAAAAATGCATAAATAAGGAAAAATCTAAGAATATAGTAAACAACTTTAAAAAGATGTAGAAGTTATCCAGCTACTCAACTTAAATCGGTTCTGTTCGATCGTTTACCAAAGAAGTCTCTTTCATATAAATTAAAATTTTTTGAAAGAAAACTAGTCTCTTTAACAAAGAAATTTTCTTTAGAAAACTATTTATATGTTTTCTATGAAAAAAGAGTATATTTAACAAAGAAATTTTCTATTAAAGTAGTTTTTTTAACAGAGAAATTTTCTATAGAAAACAACCGAGAAATTTTCTATAGAAAACAAGCCTCTTTAACCGAGAATTTTTCTATAAAAAACTAGTATCTTTAATAGAAAAATTTTCTATGGAAAACATAACAAGAAAATCTTGTCATTTTACCAAAAAAAAAAAAAAAAAAAAGAAGTTTTTAAAGACTATTTTCTATTTAATAGAGATAAGAAAACAAGTATTTTTGTACGCAAAATTTTTCTATAAACAATATGCCGCTCTAGATTATTTATTTTCTCTAGTAGAGACATCGAGTAGGTCATTATGTTTTCGTCTTAAACATGCAGTTCGACATCGAGAGTCTGTTTGAAGTGAAAATCTTATCAGCAAAACATGTTCTTGAACTCCATAAAAAGTTCAAATTAACAACAGCAAAAAAGAGCGTTGTTTAAAAAAGGGCTGTTTGTATGCTGATCATGTTTAAGTAGTTTGTGCATGTGTAAGTTTTTTTCTTCTTCCTTATTGCAACACTTAGTTGCTTTCATGTTTCCATTGCAATCGCTTATTCCCAAACCTGCATTTGAGCGCTACTTTTCTAGATTTTCCAAAAATAGACACAGCATCATGTTGATTTTTCTTTTTAGCATTTTTTTCTTCTTAATATAATCTGTTTACCAATTTGCGCGCAAAAGTTTATTAGTTTATTCTAGTTTTGCTATGCTTGATTGCAGCCCACTCCTTATTTTTTGTATTTTCTATATTGTGGCACATTGATTTTTTTTCTCTCTTCTTTGGTTTTTTTCTTCTATTTTTGGTGTGTAACAAACATATTTTGTTTTATTTGCTTTAGTTTGGCTTGATTTGTGCGCGTTTTTAAGCTCAACTTATGGCGCGTGTTCTGCATGATTTTAAGAGTCACTGTAAAGACTAAAGACCGTATATGGCCTTAGATCAGATGTCATTAATTTGTTGCAATAGTTGTTTGCTGTGATATGGGGTTTTCAACAAGATATTAGTTGATGAAATTGAATTTCTCTAGACTTATTGGTAGCAGTTTCAAGTATTGGAATACGCTTTTTACCCTTTAAGTCCATACAAGTAGTTTTCCTTATAAAGGCAGAATAAGTAAGAACAGATTTAAAGAAAAAACCTCAAGCATTTTAAAGATGTAATAGAAGCTGCATCACAGACATGTTTCCTTTAGAAAACATGTTAAAACTAATGTTTTCTATAGGAGTTTGTTAAGGGAAATTTTCGTTATTAAAGACACTTATTTTCTTTAAAAAAGTTCTCTGTTATAACGATTAGTGTTCTTAAGAAAATCTCTCTGTTAAAGAGACTAGTTTTCTCAAGAAAATTTTTCTGGTGAAGAGACAAGTTTTCTATAATATTTTGTCTCTAAATAAAATTTGTTTTCTATAGAAAATTTATCTACTACAGAGTTACTTGTTTTTTTTTTTAATTCTCTTAGAAAAACTTAAATTTTCTATAATGAAAGCTTCTAAACGTGCATTTAAACTGTAATTAACGAAACAAAAATAAATTTTAACGTTAAGACGATTATGTCAACTTGGAGAAATTAATGGTGGTAGTGAAAGAGTAAAGAAGTCTTAACATAATCAATACCAACGAGATAAAAACACGTTTAAAACAAGAGCTTAAATACATTGACTTTGTAATTAGTAAAAATAATACAAACACATGACGCCTAAATCTGGCAGCAGCACAGACAGACAGAATGGCCATGACTTTTAAGAGTCATATAAAAGATATTATAAATAAAAAAAATTTTAATTGCGTTTTATATCATTAAAAAATAAACATCAAAATGATGCTGGTAACATAAAGAAAAAGTTTCTCAAAAAAAAAAAAAACAAAAAAGTTGCACAAATTTCATGGCTGCCAATTTGGTAAATAATTTGTTTTGCAAACGAAGATTGATTCGCATAGAATGTTTCCTAAAGCTGTGAGGTAGTTTAAACTAGTTTTTCATTTTTATAATTTCTTGTCATGTTTTAAACATTTCATGTTACCATTAATATTTACCAATCACTATAAATAAAGGAATTTGTTAATAATAGTTATTCTAAATAAACAATTTTTTTACATACTAATTGTAGCAAGATATTTTGTTGCTTGTTCCACTACTCGCAACTTGTTGATGTTGTAATTATTTAGGAATTTTCGCAAAACAGTTGTAATAATAATAACGTAACATTAACATGGAAATCAATACACAATAATTCTCCACACAACAAATCTAAAAGACTTATTGTCCTATGAGATTTTTAGTTTTTAAATCTAATGATTTGCGCGTAGGTGTTGAATAATTAATAATTAAAAATGAAAATATTTAATTTGCTTTTTTGAATTTTAAAAATTTATAGGAGTGATGAGAATAATTTTATATAAATCATTGGAAAATAAATAAATAAATGTCAAATGCCCCGGTAGGCTAATTGGTGAGTGAGTTAGTTTATCAGTGCGCGAGTTGCGGGTTCGATTCCGTTAATATTGCTCGGTTAATTAAGTTAGAATATAATTTCAACTCTTATTAAATAAATAAAATAAAAAATAAAAATTTTCTTTAATACAAAAATTATCTTTAGAAAACTAGTCTCTGTAACAGAAAAATTTTCTTTAGAAAACTAGTCTTTTTAACAGATAAAATTTCTTTAGAAATCTAGGCTCTTTAGCAGATACATTTTCTATAGAAAACAAGTCTCTTTAGCAGATAAATTTTCTATAAAAAAAAAACATTCTAAAACAGAGAAATTTTCTATAGACAACTAGTCTCTTTACCAGAGAAATTTTCTATAGAAAACTTGGCTTTTTAATAGAGAAATTTTCTATAGAAAACTTGTCCCTTCAACAAAGAAATTTTCTATAGAAAACTAGCCTCTTTAACAAAGAAATTTTCTATAGAAAACTAGCCTCTTTAACAGAGAAATTTTCTATAGAAAACTTGGCTTTTTAATAGAAAAATTTTCTATAGAAAACTTGTCTCTTCAACAGAGAAATTTTCTAAAGAAAACTAGTCTCTTTAACAGAGAAATTTTCTATAGAAAACTTGTCTTTTTATTTATTTATTTATAATAGCATTAGCATATACATAATTACTACTGAAATAATAGGAGGCCATGGTTACAGGACCTTAGGCTCTAACTTGTCTTTTTAACAGTGACATTTTCTATAGAAAACTGGTTCTTAAACAGAGAAATTTTATTTATGAAAATAAGTGTCTGTTAGAGAATATTTCTTTAAAAGCTTGTGATGTATAGAAATAAAACTCGCTGCAGAGAATTACCTTTTCTTAAAGTAAGGGTTTGTTAGCCGAAGTTTATCTATTTGTAAAGAAAACTTACGTAAAATAAAGGTTTTTTTAAAAATACGTATTCTACTAAAAATTGTCCTGGGAAGATGAGAATTTTTTTTAAAAATTTAAATGTTCTTTAACAAAATTAGTCTCTGTTGCGAAGAAAGTTTTTATAAACAACTGCTTCTATTTGTAATAAAGTTTTTTGGTTGTATTCATTTAAATCGTTTTAATTATGGTCCACTGTTGCATAATTCTTAATTTGCTAAAAACTCTTTAAAATTCGGTTGTTTTCAAATATTTGGCGTAAATTTAAGTTAACCTTGGATTTAGTTGAAATTCTTTTAGCCAATGCTTTGTACTAAAAAAATAATGGAAAATTCTTGGTATCTTTTAAATCAGCTCAATAACAGACAAAAGAACAAATTGAGGCCTACAGCAAGAAAAATTATATAAAATAACAACAACATATAAAAGTAGAAAAAACATACAAGCCAAAGATGATAGAAAAACAAGATGCTGTTAAGAATAACAAAAAACAAAAGCAGAAACATTATATCAAAACAATAAATCAACGAAGCAAAAGTAAAACAAACAAAAAAACACAACAATCAAAATCCAATCAGAAAAAACACACACACCGAAACAGCTAAAGTAAAAACATATAGAAAAAAGTTAATCAAAACAAAACTCAAAGTAAAAAAACAACAACTAGAAATAAAAATCATCTTCAAAACTGATAGTTTGTCATTAAACAGACACAGATCCACACATACAGATACTTGTTGTACTACTTGTGTGCAATCATACCAGCAAGTACGGGTTCATAGAACAAAAAAATGTTGCTTCTATTTACAGCTTGGAGCTGTGGCAGTTGAAGTAAAGAAGAAAAAAACTACTTAATGCTTTACAACAACTAAAGTTTCTTTCTGTTGTCTACAAAAGCACTAGAAACCCCCAGCATTATCCGTAAAGTTTATTCCTAAATGCTAGTTCTCCTGCTAGAGATGTTGATGTGGTATTGAGTCCCCTCTGTGCAAAAAAAAAATACTATAGAAAATACAAGATCTAAGTGTGTGTTAGTTTTCATATTCGCCTGATTCTATACTCAGTTGCTGCAGTAACCGTCAAACGTGTTTGGCTCTATAACATTTTTTTTTTTATTATTTCATTCCTCATAGCTCGGCTGAAAACAAATCTTTTTAAAAAATATGTGTATAATAAAGAAACATTTATTTCTTTTATATCTTACCCAGCGCTTACCCATAAGATGACGGCCATTTTGTTTTGGGGTTTTTAGTTTAACTGTCTGTCTGTGTCTGTATATGACTTTTTAACTTTAAAATGCTGCCAAGAAAAGAAAAAAAAATTGGGTTTGGTAGTTTTAAGTCTTAAGAGTTTTGATTTTATTTCAGTGTTGTTTTGTTCAATGTATGAGGAGCTGATTGGGATAAATGATCTTTGGTTTATGGGTAGTACATGTAAGAAATAAAAGAAATCGAGATTTTAGTTTTATATACACGACAGTGGCCGATGACTGGTTTGCAGCCCATTAGATAGAGTATGAATAAAATTATTGAGAAACTCTTAATGTAAATTTAAAAAATTTGAATGAGTTTTTTTGGTAACAGAATTAGATTTTTATATTATAAAATATACAATTTTTGATTAGTTTTACATTAAAATTAAGGAAGTGATTTAAAAAAGCACTTAAGTGAATTACTCTTTATATAATATTCACAGTTTTAGGTAAAACAAATTGAAAGAAGCAATACTTAAAACTTCTTTAACAATTTCAACTTTTCAACTTAACTTTTTTAAAGACTTTAAACGTTTTCTCTATATAAATTTGCTTATATATTTTTAATAAATATTTTAATAGCATTAAAATTTAATAAAACTTTTAAAACCATAATTTTATTATTCAAAAATAACGTTTTTCCCTTTGGCAGAAAATATTATTGTTTGTCTTCTTTAGTTTTATTTTTTTGAAATATTTCCTCTTTTGACTTATTAAAAAGAGTTAAATTCAAAATTTTGGTTGAAACTCGTTTTATTCTGATTGCTTTAAAATAAAATTGCTATATCTGGGCAAACAAAAGACTTAAGAAACAAGAGAAGCAATATTTACAGAACTAAAGCATACTTTTTGGAGTTACAATAAATACAAATGGAAGTGTTGCCATATAAATTTTAAAGAAAAAAGCTGAATTGGGAGTTCTTTAAACGGTTAAATTAATGAGTTGTATCATTATATAATTTTTGTTGTTGATTTTTATGTTTTTATATATTGTTCATTAAAAAATTTAGTTTTTCTTTAGAAACAATGGTTACAAACTCCGTTTTTCATATATTAACCCAATAATGCCATACAGTTGCATATCGTCTGCTCATTATTGGCTTAACCAACCGACCATTTTTAAAAAAATTTAGTTATAAATTTTTAAAAGCCTCTTTCTGAATCCAATTCCTGTTTCAGGAATTTTTTATGGTTTAGCATTAGTTTTGCTTAATATCAACTATTTGAAAGATTATTAAGTATTGTTTTGCTCTACACTCCACTTTTTTGCGAATGCTGTGAATTTCGTGCAAAATAAATTTCACTCTTGATTTGTTTCATTGCCTCAAGAAAATTAAGAAGTTCTTACACTTTATATGAATGTAACCTATCACTTTAACATCGGGTTGTCGTTGAAGGGGGTTACTGGACACCTAACAGTTACCATTTGACCAGTCACAGATCTTTTCTTAATGAACTTGTTAACTGTTAGTTACTACAATGCTAGTCCTTGGTTCTTATAAAGTTCCAATAAACAAGTCTTAGAAAAAACAGTATTTATAAATAAGTAGAAATTCCTTTTTACATCTTATAATAAAAAATTTATTTCAATTTAATAAATACAAAATTTAGTAAATTAAAAAATCTGATTAAAACAGTTTTATAAATATGTACAAAAATAAACATATTAAAATGCAATTTCTACCTTTTTGTTTTTACTTAATATGTATATCAGTTGCATGATAAGTCCTCCTTTCATTTTGTTTTCATCCTCTTTTCACATGTAGGACCAGTTGAAACTACAAATATGGAAAAAGATATATTTGCTTCAAAAATCTTAAATTATAAATCATTCAGATATCATGTGATATCCAAACATATTCAGTTAATCATTCAAATTGTAAATGTTTTAATCAGGCTAAAGATCATTAAATTTAACTTTCATTAAATTATTTTATGAAGAAATGAATTTTTACAACATGAATTTAATTAAAATTTATTGATAATTTTTCATTCAAAGCCTTTTTTAATTTTGAATATACATAATTGGGAAAAATGCCGTTTCTTATTTAACAGTTAAATTAAAGTTTTTATTTGTGGTATTTCATTTCCCCTTTTTAGGATAAGAATTATACAATAATATATTTGGATCGTTATTTTTTAATATGACAACTTGACAACTACCATTTGCTTAACAGATTAACTAAACATAAACACCTAAAAATATGCTAAACTTTTTGTAATATATTTTTTTAATATCTAAAAATTTTTAAACCTGGCTTAAGAGATTCTTAATTTTAAACTCTCTTTAATATAACTCTTAAATAACAACAGGTAACATAAAAAATTTCCCAAACAATTGCTAAACAAGGCTAATTTGTTGTTTGTATTATATGTAGAGAACTAGTCAAATACCCCTTTTTATGTTACGGGAATTTTTACCTGTTGTTTGGGCAGAGTAAAATAGTGTTCAACATGCTCTTAAGTTAAACAGACGTTGTGGCGCAAAAACTTTGTGTTCAAAAAATGGTATCGAATGGTGGATTTAAAAAAGAAGCAAAACAATAACAACATTAAAAGTTAGAGAGCGAGTGTAAAACATTTTATTGCTATTGTACAGAAAATCAAAAACAAAAAGAAATTAAAAGGAATTTTTTTAGTTTTACAAACATTTTTTTCTTAAAAATTTTAATTGTGTTATTAAAGCAAAATGCGATTGATTACAAGATTCAGTAATTGTACTGTAAGTGTAAAACTTGAAGCGATTTTTTATAAATCTACAAATGAGGAGCTGCATTTATTCAATCAAAATCTATAAAAATTTTAAAATATTTTTAAAAAAAATCGCTTAAATGTTTTAAGCTGATAATAAGTTAACTAAGGTCTAAATTTTAACATTTTAAGTTACAAAGTTTAAGAAATGTGAAGTTAAAAGAAAAAAAGAAACAAAATATGTAAAAATTAAAGAATTCATTGAAAATTTTGCACCTTTCTTTGATGCAATATTGATTAAAGTGAACCAATAAAAACCCTTTTTAAAGTTTGGTTTTTCTTATTAAAGTAGACAAGAAACAGGTGCAATTAAAAATTTTTATATAAAAAATAAATATAGAAAAAACGAAGAAGTTTTTTTGCAACACATGTGTTTGAAGTCTTTCAAAATAAATTTATTACTAGCGAAAATAAACGCTTTAAAAAATAGTGTACCCCTTTTTATATCAAGCAAACAAAAAATAAAAACAACAACAAAAACCCGGCCATTAAGCATTTATTTAAATGAGGGATGTTTTCAGTTCCAAAACATCTTTTTTCATTCAACTAAAAAAGCCCTTAAAAAGTCACAAGACTAGTGAAGCATTAAACTTAAAATATATACACAAAAACTATAAAAAAGTAATAAAATAATAATTTGCTAATAACTTCTAACAAAAAATCAACTAAAAACCAACACGACCACCCACCTTTTTAATTTTAAAACCCCAACAAAATGGATACCGTGGCCATAAAAACCGCACCACCTCATGCGCCCCTTTCAACGACTGTGCAACAAAAACAGTCTAAGCATAATTCCAATCAAGCCCATAATGGAAGCAACAACACAGTCACTACCGCCAGCAGTTCAAGCGATTGTTTAAAATATACAAAATCTGGTATTGGCGCATTTTTTCAAACTTGCAAGGTAAGAAAAGATTCAGCACTATCGTCAAAAACACAAACCAAAGTCAATTAAGTGAGATATTGATTTAATTTATGTGTGTTTGGTTTTTTCTCAAATAAAGAATTTAAACTCGTATGGATTTTATTCATTCATTGTTTTATTAGGAATTTAAACTTGCTGATTCAAAATTTAAGTTTAATTGAATTTTAATTTCAAATAATAGTTGCAAAAACTTACACTGCAGGTGATGTTACAAGGTTTTATAAAGAATTTATAAGATAAACATAAAGCTATTAAAATAATTATTGTTGTCACAATTTCAATTTCGAAAATGACATAAATTAAAATAATAATAAATAATAATAATTTTACTTATTTAAAGGTAAGAAAAGTTATTGTAATTGCTTTGAATATTTTCAATTTTTTTCGATTAGTAACATTTTCGATACATTTGCTTTTAAAGTTATCGATAACTTTTCATAACATGTTATCGAAAATGTAACTATTCTTAAGAAGTAGAAAATTTTCAGGAATGTTACCTTTGCAAATAAAAAGTTACTGATAATTTTACTTCTCTTTATATAGAGTTACCCATAGTTTAACTTTTCAATAGAAAAGTTACCGATAACTATACTTTTCTACAGAAAATTAAGCGATAACATTACTTTTCTATAGAAAAGTAAGAGATAACTTGACTATACAACAGAAGAGTAATCGATTACTTGACTTTACCTTACTTTTTTTTATTAAAAATATATGCATAATTTGACGTTTATATGGAAATTTACCGATAACTTCAAGTTGTTATTGAAAAGTTGCCGATAACTTTACTTTTCTGTAGAAATGTTACCGATTACTTAACTTTTCTATAGAAAAGTTACCAATAACTTAACTTTACCAAAGAAAAGTTGCCGATAACTTAATTTTACTATAGAAGAATCACCAACAATTAAACTTTTCTACTGAAAACTTAGCGATAACATTACTTTTCTATAAAAAATAACTTGACTAAGCCATAGAAAAGTTTTTGATTCTTTTAATTTTCTATTGACAAGTTACGAAAACTTTTTTTTTACCTTTTTTTGAGAAAAAAATTTTGATAACTTTACTTTTAGAGAAATACTATTAATAACTTAACTCTCTCATAGAAAATTTATCAAAAACTGACTTTATAATAGAAAATCTTCCGATAACTTACTATTTTTTAAATCATAATTTGACGTTTTTTTAAAGTAATTCATAACTTAACTTTCCCATCGAAACGACATCGATAATTTTATTCAATCTTTAACTTTTGTTAGAAAAAGGAAACTTACGATAAATTTTTTTTTAAAAGTAAAAAAAAAATTATTGATGATAATGAATCATTGAATTATCGATAATTTGACTTTTCAATAGAAAAGTTGTCGATAATTTGACTTTTCAATAAAATAGTTGTCGATAATATGACTTTTTTCATGGAAAAGTCGATAATATGACTTTTTCATGGAAAAGTGGTCGATAATTTGACTTTTCTATACAAAAGTTTTCGATAAAATTAAGAAATAGACGACTATGTTTTTTTAAAATATTATCCACTACTTAAGCTTTTTTGCAGTAAAATTTAAATACATGAAATCAAAATAAATGAAATAATAACCATTCAGTTCCATGAAAATGCACACTTTCAATTTAGCAAAAAGTTATATGTCAACCACTGTAAGACTACATAATATTTTGTTTGTGTCCCATTAAATTACTGACACTTTCTGTGATTTATAAGATCACTGATTAAATCCGAAAAAAGTATCCAGCAGCAAATGTTTTCCTAAACAAAACATAAGATTTAAGACCAAAACTTATTCAAAAAGAAGTTGTAATTAAAAACAAGTTATTTTGAATTTTAAGTTTTATGCTAATTTTCTAAAGACTATTTAAATGACAAATAATAACAAAACACATTTAAGGCAAAAACACTGTATCAATTATAAAGAAATTCTATACGTCTATTATTTGTAACAATTTTGTTTTGGTTACTTCACTTGTTTTTTATTTATAAAAACATAATCATTAATTTTAATAGCTTTTTGATATAAAAATCTTAGTGGAAAAATTATAATTATAATAAAAAAAAAGAAAAATTATTTTTATTGTTTACCGGTAACTTGACTACCAGTTTCAAATATTTCAAAGCAAAGCAACCCCAAAAAAGAAAGTAAATGAAAATCTAAAAAAAAAAAAAAAATTATCAAGTAGCAGTCAAAACCTTTTTCAAAAAAAACCACAAAACTGACAACAAGAACTGAAATCCAAAGAAAAAATTACTTTTACATTTTTTGTTTCTCTTAACGACTTTTGTAAATTTTAACAACTCAAACCTTGTAAAACCGAATCTTGTAAATTCAATAGGAGTTGTAGAAAAGACGTTATAAGTGCATAAAAGCATAACCAACAAGTGTCAACCCACGTTCTAAATGAAATGTTCATCTGTTTGTCTTCTGTATGTCTGTCTGTCAGACAAAACATTAAAACAATGGCGGTAGATTGAAGTTTCGTTACGAATTCTAAATTTGAAATACAAGTGTACACGAAAACTTATAGTTGGAGACAAACATACAAAAGGAAAACATAAATAATAACAAGTGAGGGAGACAGTAATTGTTGGTGAGTTTAAGCAAGTATTTAGGTTTTTAAACACCGTTCATTAAAAAATAAAATCTTGCCTAATCTATGGAGACGTTAAGGTATAATTTAATCTTCGATAAATAATAAAGTTTTCTTCAACAATGTACAATTTTTTTCGATAACTTTTCTATAGAAAAGTAAAGAAAGCGATAATTTTTTTAATAGAAAAGAAAAGTTAACTATAATTTTTTTATAAAAAAGTAAAGTTAACTACATATAACTTTTTTATAGAAAAGTAACGATACTTTTCTCTAGAAAAGTAATGTTAGCGATGACTTTCCCGTAGAAAAGTTAAGTTAACGATGACTTTTCCATAGAAAAGTTTAGTTAACGATGACTTTTCTATAGAAAAGTAGTCAGCGATAACTTTTCTATAGAAAAGTAAAGCTATCGAAAACTTTTCAAAAAAAAGTTAAGCTATCGAAAACTTTTCAAAAAAAGTAAAGATATCGAAAACTTTTCAAAAACAAGTAAAGTTATCGATAACTTTTCTAAAGAATCGATAACTTTTTTAAAAGAAATTTAAGGTTTCTGAATCAATAACTTTTCTCAAGAAAATTAAAAAGTAAAGTTAGTAAAATTGATAGACTTGCTTAAAATTTATTTGTGGTTATTGTATAGTTTTTATTTAATAAGACGATGGATTTTAGGTTACTTTTCTTTGGAATAGTAAAGTTTCAATAATTTTTTTCCTAATACATTTATTTCTTAGAATAATAAAGTTGTTTTGAATCACTTTAAAAAGCACATTAACCTGTGTTTACTGTAGAGTGCCTTTAACCATTAATTTAAGTTGACATAATCACCAAAATTATGATTTTAACTTTATAATTGTTTAAGGGTTTTTTTTCATTTCATTATATTTTTATTTTTGTAACCAATAAAAATATTTCTAAACACTCGTTTAATATGTTTTTATAAATATAAGTTTTTTGTTTCTTTTTAAGTATGCAGCACGTGAACTCAAATTTGGTTGTTTTGCTATGTGGACTTTTAACTCAAGTTAAGAACTTCTACAACAAAATAAAAAAGTAATTTCAACATGTCTTCAATATTTGAAAACAGTTGCCATTATTCTTACAAACCTTTACATTAAACTCAGTCACATTAAACAACAATTTTTATATAAAATTTCATTATTAGAACACGTTCGTTTAGAAAGACCTACGAACGGACAGACAAGCAGACAGTCAACCGTACAGGGGTTTTTGTTTTATGTTGCCAGGTTTCTTCTGCTGTCAATTATATGTTTTTTTCAGTTTGTTTGGTAGCAACTGAACATATTTAAATTAAATTTGTGCGGCTTACTGCTGCTAAATTTAATGAAGATTGAATAGAATTTTTTTTCTTTATTTCTTATTTGATGGTTTAAGAGGGGTTTTGCAGAGTGCGCAAAATATTCAAAGAATGATAATGTTTTAATTTCTGTTAAAAGTGTACATAATGTTTTTTATGGTTCGAAACTGTTTTAAACGTAAATTGTTTAAAAATTGTATCCATTATTTTGCGATAATTTATGAAAGAGGGTCATTTATGGTCAGAAGTTTGCAAAAAAAAATTATATTGGTATATTTTTTTTAAATTGGTTGAAATTGAAAGAGTAAATGTCATTTTTAGATTAAATCAAAGCAATAACAACGAACTAAGAGAAATTTAAATAATTATTTCTTAAAAAAAACCCAATTAAAAAGAAACGAAACAGTAAGAAACAAAAAATGTTAAATAGAATTGTTAACATAATAAAAAAACCCTTCTCTGATAAAAAAAAAGCTATTTTTAAGCGGACATCTGTCTCTTTAACACCAACAACTGTCTTTCCAAAGCATAAAATTCTTTTGTTAACACTTCCTTCTTAAAGAAAAAACGAACAATAAAACCCATCAAAACAAAAACAACTTCAGCACAAGATACAAAAACAAAAACTGTTCTGTGGTTTCCTTTTTTATTACAAACAGCCTTAAAAGTTAAACCCTCAATGGTCAGTTATTGTTCAACATTAAATTATAAAATTTACTCATACTTAAATACTGAACGACAGGTATTGATCACATTATATTGCGTCACGCATAAAATCCAAAGGCACACCGGCAAACCTAATGCTTCGAATAGAATAAAAACAGGGGTTGAAATTGGAAATCTTATTAATTTTTTTTTAAATTATCCAAAATGCTATTGTTATTGTTTTGTGTTTGTTTTTTTGTTTACTTAAAAAAAATTAAAAGCAATAAGAAACGTGGGAGATTTTAGTTTTATGTTTGTCACAAAAACCGAAAATTGTAAAAAAATTAAAATTTTTTATTTTATTGATAATAAATCATTGAAAATCCGTTTAAACAGCTTGTGGAGGTAAATGAAATCTAAAGACTTAAAAAAGGACAGGTTTGACAATGATTAGGAGAAAATATATATAGAAAAACAAAAAACTTAGGAAACGAACACGCATTTAGTAAGAGCAACGATGTAAAGTGATCGATAACATTCCTGTACTATAAAAGAATTAAACAATTTAACATGGAAAAGTTACCGATAGTTTAACTTTTGCTTAAAAAATATTTAATATTATATATAATAATATATAACTGATCTTTTTACAGAAACGTTATCAATAACTTAACTTTTTTATAGCAAAGTTATTGACTTTTTTTTATTGAAAAGTTATTGACTTTTTTTATAGAAAAGTTATTGATTGCTTTACATTCGATCACTTATCTTTTGCATTAACAAGCCTTTACTTAACATATATGTAGTGTTTAAGAATCTTATAGAAAATTTATCGATAAATTAACTTTTTCAAAAAGTTTTCTCACTTTTTATTTCATTTCGATAGAAAACTTATCAATTACTTAACTTTTTTTATAGAAAAGTCAAACAAACGATAACAGCAGTTATCGATAATGTTACTTTTAAATCGAAAAATTAGTGATGAATTAACTTTTTTATATCAAAATTATCGATAATTTTGCTTTTCGTTGAAGAGTTCCCGTTATTTAGACTTACAAAAGTTATCGGTGATTTTAATTTTTAATCAAAAATCATTGATAAATTAAGTTTTTTTAACAAAGTTATTGATTGTGTAACTTTTCAATAGAAAAGTTATTGATAATTTTGCTCACAAAAATTATCGATGATTTTACTTTTAATTCGAAGAATTGCTGATAATTTAACTTTTTTTACACCAAAGTTATCGATTTCTTAACTTTTTAATAGAAAGTTATTGATTATCGTCGTAAGACTGCTCTATAGAAAAGTTATCGTACGTTAGACTCTTCTATTAAAAAGTTATCGTACGTTAGACTTTTGTATAGAAAAGTTTTCGTTCGTTATATTTTTCTATATAAAAATTTTTATTTGTTAGATTCTCATATAGAAAACTTATCGTTGGTTATCTTATCTATAAAAAAGTTATCGTTAGTTTGACTTTTGTATACGAAAGTTGTCGTCTTTTAGACTTTTTTTATAGAAAAGTTAACGTTTCTTAGTCTATTCTATAGAAAATTAAATAATTTGTAAGATTTTCCTACAGAAAAGTTTTGGTTTGTACAACTAAGACCAAGAAAAGTTCTCTATAGAATAGTTTTCGTTTGTTAGACTTTTCTATAAAAAGTTATAGGTTGTTCGACTTTTCTTTAAAAGAATTATCGATTTTTCAGAATTTTTATAGAGAAAAGTGTTTTTCATTCAGCTTTGTTTTATTCCCTTTTTATAGTTTTTAAAATTTTTCAAATTGTTTGCCACTCTAGATAATTTCTTCGTAACATGTTTAGAATTTCATTAAGAACTTGAAACACTAAACAAGAAATTATCTTCATTAGTATGGGAATAAATTAATCCTTTGTCCGGTTTTTGTAATAAACCTTGTAACAACAGCGCGTGATGACAATTAATCCTAACAAATGACTATTAAAAATGCGTTATTTGTTAATGAGATTACTACAAAGTTTCCTTTGGCGGCTAGAAATCCGAATTACAAGAAGGATAATTTACATAAATGTCGTAGAAAAGCCGGAAATAAAATTTTAAATTTGCTTGTAACAAGCCACATGAATGTTTGCATTATTTTCATAAACACGTGCTTAAAGTTTTAGATTTTCAATTCAAAAGGAAAAATACCGACTTTTGAACAAAAACCTTTAAAAAAAAACCACTAGTTTTGAAATTGATGATATGTTAAAATATATTACATTATAGTTTTGTGAATGATTTTTTAGTGAGATGCATTTTTTTGCCTTTAATATATTGCACGCCTACTTGATATTAATTTAGGTACTTTATTCTATTATTTTTTTTTAGTATTAAGTGTTTAAAAGAGATTTTTTAAAATTAAATTTAGTAAAGCCTTTTATTATATAGATAGAACAGTTAACGTTTTAATTGTTTCCATTTTAGTAAATAATTATTTAATTTAAAATGTAGTTGCTGTTTTTATTTCAATATCTAGTTTATGTACTAAATAATATTTAATTTATGGATACTTCCATGCATAATGCAGTTTAATTAAAAGCCGAAACACATATCAAACATTTGTTGTGGGATTAAAGACTTTAAATAAATGTAATACAGAAGTGATGAACCATAAGGTTCAACCAAAAGGCTTAAAAATATCGTAGCTGCTCTAACAGACTTTTTCCCTTAGAAATGTTTTTTATTAGTTTTCATTCATTAAAATGTTTTTAACAGGCTGCCTAAAAGGTTTCGCGGCGGAAGTGCGTGTGCCGCTCATATTTAAATATTTTAAAAGCCCACATTTAGTTGAGATTTTAATATTTAAACGAATAACTAATAAAATCTAACATTGAACTACAAGTAAAAATTTAAAAATCAAATAAATAAAAGTGTTGACATGTTGTTCAAAATGCATATTTTACGCTTACCAGCAATTTACAATCAAAATAAAAGTATGTATATTCAATATTCAAACGATTTGATGTTGGTGGTTAATTAGAATTAATGCAATATAAGTACCTTCTGAAATATATTTGAACATTTTTTAAAAGACTTGTTAGTATTCCAAAAGCTAGAAAGTTTTGATTTCATTTTTACAGCGATAACTTCTTTTTTAATGAAAAATAAAAACAAGAATACCATGCTACTGACCAATTAAATTATAGCTTGAATTTTTTTATAGAAAGCTTAAATTATTAGTAACCTCTCTGTAGAAAACTTATGTAATAGAAAAGTAAAGTTATTGATAACTTTTCAGTAGAAAAGTAAAGGTATCAATAACTTTTCTATAGAAAAGTAAAGTTATCGATAACTTTTCTATAGAAAATTAAAGTAATCGACACTTTTCTATAGAAAATTAAAGTAATCTAAACTTTTCTATAGAAAATTAAAGTTATCGAAACTTTTCTATAGAAAATTAAAGTAATCGATAACTTTTCTCTAGAAAATATAAGTAATCGATAACTTTTATAAAGAAACGTAAAGTTATCGATACCATCACTACAGAAAATCAAAGTTATCGATAACATTTACATAGAAAATTAAACTTATCGATAACATTTCGATATAAAAGTAAAGTTATCGATAACATTTCTATAGAAAAGTAAAGCTGGTGTTAACTTTTCTAAAGAAATGTAAAGTTAGTTTTTTTATAGAAAAGTAAAGTTAGTATTAACTTTTCTATATAAAAGTAAAGTTAGTGTTAACTTTTCTATATAAAAGTAAAGTTAGCTTTAAATATTCTATAGAAAAGTAAAGTTAGCGTTTACTTTTCTATAGAAAAGTAAAGTTAGCGTTAACTTTCTGTAGAAAAGTAAAGTTTGTAAAAATCTAAGTTTGTAGATAACTTTTCAATAGAAAACTAAAGTTATCAATGGCCCCTATTATGAGTTACATTCGATAAACGATTTTCGCTGGCTATCGAACATCGACTATCGAATGTTAATTTGGTATTATGAGTTGGCAGCACTGTCGAAAATTTCGTTGTGCGTCGAATTTTTCAACGAAAACAAATTTGCTTTCGACGGTGCAAATAAATGTAACAAACTTGTTGAAAATGTAACTATTTGTAAATTTTTTTGTGTTCGTATACCAAATACCATATTCTTTATCAGTTTTGTTCATTTTATGCAAGTCCAACGCCGTAAACAGCAAATGGAAACGCTCATATTCCTTATGGAACAAAATTCTTTTTTTACCAAATGATTTGCAGCAAAGTTCAGCATGTAAAAAAGTGGGATGAAACCCCACAGAAGATAAATTATTTGATGACAACCATAATACCGCCGTGGTCACGTTTAACTTTAATTTAATTTTTTTAAATTGTGAACAACATTTTTTATTTTAGGTGACAGCTGATCGAAAATGTACTACTGTGAATTAACAAAATCACAATAGTCAATTTTTATCGAATGTGCGCCATAATACCAAATGAAAATTCGTTCGATCAGCTAATTCGACTGTTGTCGAAAATCGAATTTAGTTCATAATAGGCACCAGTGACTTTTCTATTAAACACTTAAGTTTTCGTTATAGTTTTTATGAAACACTTAAGTTATTAAAATCTTTTCTATGGAAAATTTTAATTATCGATAATTTTTGTAAAGAAAACTACAATTTCGTCAACTGTTCTACAAAGAACCTAAGTTATCAATAACTTTTCTATAAAAAACTTTGGTTAGCGATTACTAATACATAGAAAACTTAAGTTAGCGCTTACTTTTTTATAGAAAACTTAAGTTGTTGATAACGTTTCTACTTAAAAGTAAAGTTAGCGATATGGTTTTTATAAAAAACTTACGTTATCTCTTCTTTAAAAAACTCTAATAAACTTTAACGTTAAATAGAAAACTTAACAGAAAACTTCAATTTAACTATAAGCGTTCTATTAAGAATTGAAATTGAAAACCTAAAATAGCGATAAGTTTCTATAAACAACTTTAAATATGTGTTTTAAGAAAAGCTTAAATAATCTAGCACTTTTCTTTAGATAACTTAAATTATTGATAACATTTCTATTTAAAACAAAAGTAATCTCTAATTTTCCAATTGGAAACCTTAATCATCGGCACTATTTTTTTCAAAAAAACTTAATCTATTGACAGCTTTTGTATTAAAATCTTTTGTTATCGAAAAATTGTCAATAGGAATTTTAAATTATCGATAACGCTTCTATAGAAAAATTTAATTATCGGTATTGTTTTTTAGAAAAACATAAGATGTCAAAAACTTTTCCAAGAAAACTATTATTTATCATTATCTTTTAAATTGAAAACATAAATTTGCGATAACCTTGGTTTTAAAGGCTAAAGTTATTCATACTTTTCTAAAAAATGTTTAATTTTTAAATATTTTTGTATAAAAAGGTAAATCAGCGGTTTTATATTTTTATTTATATGTTCCACCAAAATTATCTATAACTTTTCTAACAAAAATCCATAAGGTTTGCCAAGCGATTCCCAGAAATTTTATATAATTTAAAATTTCTTGTATTCTAATAGATGGTTTAACTTTTCAAATGTCACAACGGATGGCCTTTTAAGTTTTTTTAAAAAGTTTATAAGATAGAAATTTTTTATTAGACCAGTATAATTTATGCAGAAATATTTTATTAGCAAGTCCTCCGCCATAATTTAGTTCGATTCAAATAAATTATAACACTATTTCATAAGATTTAAATTTTAAATTTTTCGTCACCCTCAATTGACAACAAATAAATTTTTTTTTAAATTCGGACTACTAAAACCTTAAAACTTAAATAAATATTTTTAAAACTATTTTATTTTTTTAAATTCCTTAACTTGAATTTCTAATATGTAAATTGAAACAGGTTGCTTGGCTAACAAAGAGTTGTTGTTGTTTATTGTTTGTAATTTAATTTCGATATAGTGACCAAACCCAAGTGATATCTGTCTTAAGACAATTTGTCTACTTTATTCTCTTAACTTTAATACAATATAAAATTTCTTGCGTTTTTCTTTTTAATAAGTTATGGAAATTATTTTGGAATTTACCATGTCTTTTTGCATTTAAAAGATTTCTTTGTAAAATTGTGTTTATATGAGACTGTGGTGTATGACGGTTTATTCGGTTAATGAATAAGTCTGTTAACATGTTACGCCTAGAGTGTTAATAATACAGGTAAATGTTTGAAAAAAATGTTTTTAAAGAAAAACTTTCACAATAGAAAATATTTCACTAGCATTATACTTGCCTTTTTTGCTATATAATATTGGACAATTCTTTATGAATACAATATTTTTGTAAACAATATTATTGATTTTTTTTTAACAAGATTTAGCTTCTTATTTTTTTAATACGTACCTTCTTTTTAAATATATTGAAAAAAAATCATACAAATTTAAAATAAATTTTAATCATTTTTAGTGTTAAAAAAATTAAAATTTAAACCAAATTTTTTTCCATTCCATTTCATAAACCAATATTAAATAAGGGGTCAAAAAAATTAAGTTTTTGTAATTTAATCGCTTTTATGTTTAATTATAAAAAATCATTTAATCTCATTAACAAACAATATTTAAAAATGGCTTAAACATTAACCCTATAACGTAACAAAGTAAAACCAAATGTCTTTGGTTTGTATTTCTTTTTTTTTGACAAAAAAAATCTTTGAATCAACAATATTTTGAAAGTCGAAATTTTTAGCTTTTCAAGCATTTGGTAACGTTTTTTTGAATTGTCCAACAATGGTTTGCTTGTCCAAAAGAAGGACTCACTTCGCTTCAGAAATAAATGATCCATAGGCCATAAGTAAACTTAAAATGTGACCCTATTTGGCGGGAAAGAAAAACCTCCGGTAGAAAATCTCTGATTACTAAAGGCTAGTTTACACTGGTATACTTTGTATTAATACATGTCAAAAACTCAAGTAATATGTAAAAGTCTGATAGTGTGACAAGTATTATGAAAAAAAGTTTGACATACCATACATAAGATATAAATTCTTGCAAAATTTGAAAAAACTCAGCTTCATCACTCATTTAGATCCTTCTTAGATTAAGGCCTTTAAACAAAAAAAGATATGTTTCTTTATAGTCAATTTATTTAATATTTTCCTTATTCATATTCTTATTATTTTTACCAAAACAACACAGAAAAAATGATTGCCGAATTATTTTCAAACAAACGCTTGTTTGATTTTTTTTTAACCAACAGAAATGTTGACAACTATTCAAAAATATAATATACGCGCTATTGGTTTCAAGTTTTCATAATTTTTTATGAAATATTTAACGCTCTTTAATGTTGTCGTTTTTTTTGCATTTTTTTATTTGATCGTAAGCAACATTTCCTTATGTGAAAAATAAGAACAACAACACAAAAGCCATACAGTCTATTTTTGGACGCTTTAAAAAGGACCACAAGAAGAAAGATGATAAAATAGCGCGACGAGGTTATTAGTAAAAAAAAAACTATAACAGGTAAAAAAAGGTTTCCCTCCTTTTAATCAACAGCAACAACAAAAACATTATAAGAAACAAAATAAATTTTTGGTTGGTAAAAAAGAAAGAAAAACAAAATCCCGTATTCAATTTTTTAAAACTGTTTAGTTAAATACATGAAATACAAAAATAGAATGATGACGAAAAACATATCGAGTCGGTCTGCTGGCTTTTTTGGTTACACTTCTTCTTCTTTAGCCAAGGAAAGGATACAGCAACAGGGAGTGATGAAGAAAAACATTGTGTGTATAAACAAGACTTTGTAAAAAATTATTTCAACAAAAAAATGTGTCTTAAAGCCAGACGCCGCTCTTCTCTGCCTTCATCTTCTCCTTCAGTGATTGCTTGGGTGGGTGCGCGTCATTGCTTGTGCAAAAACTTTTTGTTTGATTCAGCAAAATTATTTGTTTGAAATTTATATGAATTTCCGTAAACTTTTTGTTTGATTCTGTAAATTATTTGTTTGAAAAAATCAGTGTTTTTTTTCAATAAACAAAATGCAAATTTGTTTATAGGACCGATTTCAGACAAAAAAATTTTTGATTCTACAAATTTTTTGTTTGAATTTGAAAAATAATTTTTTCTGTGAATTCATACCAATTGTTCTTAAAGCTCTTATTCCGTGACTAGTGAACACAATATTATTGAATTCTCATAGGTGAAAACAAGACATATCCATTAACTGTTGCTAAAGTGTAGTTACCAATTACACAAAACTAGTCATGTGACTGGATATTGTGCGGACTGATAATATATGTTTATAATACTTTATATGAAGGATATCTATCATATTAATCTAAGTTCATTTGAGACAACATCTGCGACAGGCACTATTTTAACCGAAATTTATTGTATTCATTAAGGTTTTTTCATTGAAGTGTTACAAAGTGTAAAAAAGGTACCAGGATAACGTCATGTTAAAGATCCGGTCCCTACCAGTTTTGAGCTGTCAAATGGCATATTTGGTGTTGGTTCCCTTTCCCCTAGGGCAAAGTTTAGAAATTAGTTCTCCTACTCGTTGCCGGTGCAGGTGGCGGCGTCGATTTGTGCCGACGTCGACTCTCAGAATAAAGGTGAATATTTGCAATTGATTTTTTTTTCTTTTCTTGTTTCTGAAAGAAAATGCAAATTTGCTAAACCAAAAAAAAATTGATTTGTAATGCTGCAATATTTCTGAAAGCCCCTTTTAACAGCTTAAAGGTTAAACATTATTTTATTTCCTTTTATTTTTGTTTTAAATTTGTTTGTCTTAAAATATTTGCTTTTTTATTTATGATGCACATGAGTGATTTCCAAGTGATTTTTTTAATAGTTTTTCTTATTTTTTTTTTTTTTTTGAGTTGTTAACATTTTCAGTCTACTTCCATCGAAACAAACTTTTAGACTGCAAAAAAATTTGGGTTTTAAGGCAGCAGGTGGCCATTGTTTTAAACTTGACGACAAGTTCGCAGTTATCATTTTTTCTTTTTCATTTCCACTTTTTTTCACAGATTTTTCATTAATTTTTCACTTTTATTTTGACATTCAGTTCCCGCTTAGCCATGTAAGCTATAAATGATAATATTGGTATTTTATTTCTCACTACGTTTTGTTTCTTGCGCACTAAAAGTTGTTTTTAATTTTTCATTAAAAAAAAGAGGTGGGAAATTGTAATAAAAAACCAACAGAAAAAAATTAAAAATAAACAATGAGATTGAAATTTTTTGATAGTAGAAATATAATTAAAATGACAAGTGCAAGACAAGAGAGAAACAGAGTGTTGGATACATTTATCTGTCTTTACTCGGTTAAACATGGTATTAGATATCTGTAATAGTGAATAGTTGTAAATAATAGTACTTAGCTTGAAATAACTGCAGAAAAGTGTTAATTTTGTTCGCTTCTGTGTTTTTTTTTTCGTTCAACAAATATATTGCATAATAAAAAATATGTACGTATTTGTGGCATTTTTGTACATGCAATCATTTGTAACGCATTATGTAGAAGAAATATTTTATAGATATTTTTTAACTTGGATTTTCTATTAGAGGACCAGAGGAAATTGTATGTGGCATGTTTTTTGAAATGTTAATGTTGTAATTAAAAAATCAAATAAAGTATTACAAAATTGACTACCAGTTTTCTTTGCGAATTAAGAAGTCTTTTAAAATAAGGAGTGTTTTTAAGAGGCATAGAAATGATTTTATATATAAAACATAACAAATGCGATGGAATGGCAAAAATTTTGGCTTTATTAGTTCACAAATATCGTGTTTAAAATGTTTAAAATGTTTAAAATAATATCTCGTGTATGGCCTCCGCGACAGCGTCTTATAATCCTAATTTATTCAATAGTGCGCCGGTTATTGGGTTCTTAATGATCAATCGTTACTGGTTTATCAGTGAAGATCAGAAATTTGACGTTCCCCAGCAAAACGTATTCCAAAAGTGTCAAATCACACGAACAATTTACAGGTCGATTTTATGAGAAAATGTGGTCACAAAAAATTTGGCTCACCAAAGTGCCTGTATGCCTATTGGGCCGTCTTGTTGGAATCAATTTTCCTTCAAATGCTTTTTAATCAGATGAGGAATAAAAAGATACGAATCTTTTGCCTGTAGCGTTCCGCATTGGAGTTTAAAAAAAATGAGACGATGATGCCTTTGACATACAAACTGCACCAAACAGTCCTTTTTTTGATGTAATACAGTTTTATGAAAATTGATTCACTTAGTGAAGAAAGGGAACTACTGACAATTACTTCATGTATCTTATTTGAGTATTACTAAGAAACCAGTGTAAAAAGTTTTTTTTTTTTTTTTTTTTTTTTTTTTTCATTGTTTATTTATTGAATCTTCATATATTAAATATGAACTAACAATAATTAATCAAATCTTATTCTAATTCTTTATTTATGCCCTGCCAGTGCCAGAAAAAAATTTTCTTTATCACGGGTTCTGTTCACTTATCTAGGTGCTTATCGTTCTTCTAGTTGGGTAAGTGCTGCAGTGTCTCTTCTTCTTAAGCGAGTGTGGCCGCCATGATTTAGAATATTTCGAGCTAGTGGATTTGGGTGTTGTTCAAGCCTTTTTAAATATTTTACTGCATATTTTGTAATCATAGTTTTTACTAATGGCACATGGAGATCCTTATGAATGTTTGAATTATTAACGTACCAGGGAGCGGCTGTGATTATTCGAAGAAGTTTATTTTGACGCCTTTGAATTTTTTCGATATTAGAGGCCGAGGCAGTGCCCCATAGTTGAATACCGTAGCACCAGATAGGCTTTAAGATAGAGTTGTAAAGTAGAAGCTTGCAATCGAGACTAAGGACAGAGTTTCTTCCAATAAGCCAATGAATTTGAATGGCTTTAAGTTTCATTTGAGTTAATTTTGCTTCTATATGGCATGTCTATGTTAGTCGCCGATCCAGATGTATACCAAGATATTTTACATGCGAATGTTGAGGAATTATTTGATTATTGATTGTAATAGGGGGGCAAGATTCCCGGCGCAAGGTGAATGTAATATGTACGCATTTTTGCTCATTTACCATTATCCTCCATTGTCTTAGCCATATTTCTAGTTGAAATATATGATCCTGTAAATAACGCGATGCTTCATAACTGTTTTCGTGTACACTTAGAAAAGCTGTATCGTCTGCAAATGTTGAAGTTTGGGTGTAGTTGATTGTTGGCATGTCCGAAGTATAAATTAAGTATAAAAGAGGGCCGAGGATGCTACCTTGTGGAACTCTAGCGCCAATTGGCTGAGGTGAACTTAAGAAATCTCCTTCTTTAATAATAAATTGACGGCCGACTAAGTAGCTTTCTAACAGTTTGTGAGTGTTTGCTGGTAAATTTTGCTTCAATTTATGTAGTAAGCCTTCATGCCAGACTTTATCAAAAGCTTGCGAAACATCGATGAAGAGTGCTGAGCAATATTTTTTTTCTTCAAATGCTTTTCTTATGACATTTACTATTCGATGAGTTTGTTCAATTGTGCTGTGTTTTCTTCTAAATCCAAACTGATGGTTTGGAATACATCTATTGTCATTTAAAATTGGTGTTAATTTTGAAACTAATAATTTCTCAAACAGCTTTGACATATTTGATAATAAACTAATAGGCCTATATGACTCAACTTTTGTATGATCTTTCCCTGGCTTTGGTATCATGGTAACTAAGGAAACCTTCCATTCTTGCGGGTAGTATTCAAGCCGTAAAATAGCATTAAAAATAAAAACAATAATTTTCTTTGCTATGCGAGGTAGCTCTAAAAGCATTTTATTACTGATCTTATCAATACCAGGTGCCTTCTTAGTGTTTAAGTCACAAATAGCCTTTTCGATATCTCTTATTTCAAATCTTATGGGAATAGCAGCTCGAGCAGCTACAGGTGGTAACTCGACCGCAATATCGTTAGATAAATTTGGTGCAAATACGTTGTTCAAGTGACTCACAAACAGATTTCCTTTTTCAATATCGGTTCTTGCCCAACTACCATTCAAGTTTCTTAATGGTGGCTTTGATATAACTGGCCTTTTTAGATTTCTAGCTGCACGCCATAATGAGTAGTCAAAAAGTGGCATTTATTAATAACTAGACTGTTTTAATTGATTATCTCAAAATGAATGTTTTGCAGTAGTTCGCTTTCCGCGCTTAGCGATTAAATTGAGCTGTCTTCACAAATGATATCGCTGAAGGTGACTTAACGATACAAATCTGGTTCAAGTTTGGTGAATAGGGGGCGAGTTTTGGAAATAAATATCCACGATTTATAAACGTTGTTCTGGTGTAAGTCTTTATATTGTGATTTGTAAAAGTATGCCAACAAAAACTCAAACATAATTCATTAATAATATGCCAACTATATGGATTTTATTCTTTCATCGATGCAGAACGCTCTCAGTGTTAAAAGGATCACTTTACACCTTAGTCAACATATTAAAGAAACATTTTCTAAATGCATTATTATTTGAAATTGCCTTGTCAAGGGGTCATTAAGATCGTGCCATTTAAACAACTTGGTAGATCACATTATTTTTTTTTTTTATGATACTCGTAATTCAGCCTTAAAGCGCCTTTTTAAAAGTCTTTCGTTAATTCGGGGATTTCCTAAAGAAGCACCTACCTTAAAATATATATTTTTCTTAAAATTAAACGGAGCAAATACTTCAAGTTTCTCTGGGATTGCAAAATGACCTGAGCCGGATCAAGTGTCAGGTGAATGGCTCAAGTTCTTAGTTTATAGGCAAGTACATGGACTAGAGAATCATTCACTAGTATTACCATCTATAAGCAGGTGTCCAAGCGCGAAGGCCAAGTATTTTGGTACAATTTTAAAGCAAATAATATTATCAGGGGTGTGCTGGAAATCGCAAATGCAAAACGCAAGAATTTGAAAGTTGTTTTCAATAAACTGTAAACCTAATTCTTATAATTCTTGGTTTAAAATACTGTTTTATAGGAAAATATTTGTTTAATATTTGTAATAAAATTCTTTTATTACAGAAATCTTATTAAAAAACGACGTTTAAAATTCTTGCGTTTTACGTTTGCGATTTCCAGCACACCCCTGTATATGTTGTTTCCTTTCGTTCCCATAAGGAGCATAGGACTCAATTTTCATAACTTGACGTTTCAAAAATCAGTTGGTTTAAGATGAGTGACTTATTCCTCTGCATCCGATTTGAGGCTACCAGCATAGCCTCCCAGCGGGCTGGCTTAAAAGCCATTTCATTTCTATATAGCGGGCAGCCTGTTACTGTTACAACTTTGCAGTTGGTGGCTATTGGGTTTTTGAAATCACCAATCACTTGCTTGAGCCGGAGATTCGGAACCGCAGATCTTCCGCGACTGCATTAGTAGCTTCTTATACTGTGTCCACACTGGGGTTTTAAACGCTTGTAAGCAAAATTTTGATTAAGTTAATCAAAACCGTTCACAATACATTTGAGATGATAAGGATTACAGTTGTTTAATAAAGAAAACAAAACAAACAAATTTATATTTCTTTTAAGTATTAAAAATTATAAGAAATACCATTATAAAGTAATCAAAAGATTATTTGAAACATATAATTGATGAAATTGTGAAAATTTATTAATAATTTAAGGACAAAATTAAAACATATAAAAAGAATCGTGGTCGGTTGTGCACGTGAGAGGTTTCCAAATGCATTATTTATTTTATGGCCGATGCAACATCATACTTAGCCATGTCCATTTGAAGCGATTAACAAATCACTTAAATGTATGGATAAAAACCCAAGTGTGAATATAACATTAATTTGTGGAGTGCACAACATACTACAACAACACCATAAATCTCATTTTCGTTTGTTGCTCAATCCACTTCAAATTCTTTTACTAACTTAGGAATTAGAAAACATTCGTTTTCGCTAGTTTTTTATTTAAAGAAATTTGTGAGTAGATTTCAAAATCCAACTTTTTAATTCTTTAAAACAGTTCATCAATGAATTTCTAATAATAAATGCAAAACAAAAGACTTAAAACACATACCTGTATTTAGAAATCAACTGTCAAACGGTAAAATATCTAGACTTTAGTTAAAATTTCAAAAGAAATGAACAAGAAATTCTTATAAAAACTCTTTAAGAGATTCTCAGGCATTTTTGTTTAACTAGACAAATATAACCCTGGAGCTATTGTCATTAATGTTACAAAGCTTGATGTCACATTAAACAAATTCACACTAGCAAGAGTGCTTGATAGCATTCTGACATCGAAGTTAGAATATTTAAAATATTTCTATCATATAAATATAAAATATATGTATGTAGATGAGAACTTTGTGTAAAAAAATCTTACAAATGTTTATTGCATTTATAACAATTTAGTAGAAATTTTAGTGTTCAAACAAATTTGCGTTAAATATTTTTTATTTATTTCTTTTAAAATTTCCAAACAAGTTTTGCAGTTTTTCTTTTGGGTAACAAAATGTTTTTTGCTTTTTTTTTTTTTTTTGCCATAAAACTGGATCAGTCTGTTTGTATATAAAACCACAAAATAGGAATTTTGTTGTATTTCAAATTCATATAGATAGAGAAACATGCTCTAAATGCACAAATGGTCACTTTGAGCCATTAAATTAGAAAAAAAAATAACAAACAAAAAAAGTAGACAATTGTATTTTATGTTTATTAAAGTGGTTTCACTACGGCTACAACTTTTTTAAGTGGCTAAAAAAGTTTTGAAATTTAGAAAATAAAAAGCAACAATAAAAAAAGCTTATCAAACTCTTAGCCGAAAATCCCATTTTTACTTAACAGTAGGCCGGCCCCCCTTTAATTGCAATTTTGAAATATTTGCCCCGATTATAAAATATAACAAACGTTTGTTAAGGATAATTTTTGTAATAAATTTGTTCTATAAAATTTGTTTAAAATGCAGGCTTCCATCATTAATTTTCTAATACTGAACTTAATTTTATGGCGCTGCAACCAATTTTTGTCATATTAAGACCCACTGTTTAACTTTAAAGTAAAATAGAGCAAGAGAAGTATTTTTTTCTTGCAAACTCTATTATTAAAGAATACAATTGGAGCATTTGTTTTAATGCAAATTTCTAATATAAGAAATAAAACTCCTACACATAATACTGGAAACATTAGAGTTTTAATTGTAATTTGAAAATGTTAAAGTTGTAAAGTGTGTATATCTAGATTCTAATGTCTTGCTTCTTTATTCATATTAATTTTAATTCATTGTTTTAAATCAACGACAAGAGAAAAAACCACAATATAACTGCTCAACAAGGTACCGCTTAAGTAATTACCATATTATGAAAAGGTCTTATTACATGTCTTGTAATTTAAGATTGCATTGTTTTAAGGAATGTTTCAGAAGAGTACAAGTTGTATATGGAAATTTGAAACTAAACCTAAACCTTTCACTTAATTTTAAAAAGAGAGGAGCTAAGTATGAGTACAGTTAATATTAAAGGGTTTTAAAATGGAAAACATTTCAACAAATTGTTTAAGGAAATAGCAAATGGGAATTTCCCTTACCTAATAGAGTTTTTTTTATCTTTACTAACATTTTAAAGGGAATGTAATTTTCATAATGAAAATCAAAGAATAATTCCAAAAAAAAAACCTGCAATTACCGATAGTTTCTTTAAGACTAAAGAAATCTATTTGCCCAACTAATAGAAAATAATGGTAGCCCTTTTCAATTCCCAACATTTTTAAGGTAAAAAAATTAAGTCGAGATTCTTTGAATTTAAAGGAGCTTCTTTATATTACTTGGCATCTTAAAGGGAAGAATTTCTAATATTGAAGTAAAAAAATCTATTTCTTTTTTAAATCGAAATCTCTCTCTAAAGGCTAGGGAGATCAACATATTTGTCGCAAGAACAAAATCATAACATAAGTTGATTGCAGCCAAAATATCAGGTTAAATTTCTTAATCAGGCCAAAAAAGAATTCAATCAAATTAAAACGAAGGAGATCTATCTGACCTTCTATGAAAATTTTGTTGTTCCTTTAATAAAAACATGTTTAAAGTCCTACCCCCCCCCCCCCCCCCATATTCATAAAAAATAATATTTTTGTTTTATTAAAGGTTTATTAAACAAATTTTCATAGGAAATTCTTTCAATAAACATTTTATAATCCAAAATATTTTTTATGCATATGGGGGGGGGTTAACTTTTTCTTATCAAAGTTATATTTGGGAATAAAAAAGTTATTATTAATAGGATTTCTGTATAACGTTCTAAATTCCCAATTTTTATTTTTGATAAATACACTGAAATTTATTGTTGAGGGGAAGATATTTCCTCTGCGTATTTCAATGGTTGCTTATGCCAAATCATCGGGAAACTTTTTCCAAAGATTTTAGAAAAGCTATAAATTGTATACAAACAAACCTTTGAAGCGAATAAAAATTATAAACTCTCAACGTCTAACTTGTAACGGTATCAAAGCTTTAACAAAACACCAACAATAAACAGTGAGTTTATCATTTTTTATATTTCCCTACAGTTGGTTGGATCTTTTCCAACTCGAATTGTATACAACTACAAAAAAAGTATAAAGAAAACAAAATTAATTTATCTATTTTGTTTTAAGGAATACTCTCTTAGAATTATTATTATGGGAACAATCGGGCATGTTCTTTAAATCGAAATGAAGTGGATTTAAAATCGAACAAGTTTGAAAACGAGCATGCATAAAAAAGTTCATAAAAATATTCCTTTTTGTTTACTTCATTGGTACTCAAAGACCAATTATCTTTAAAAGAACAACTCTTAAAAAAGGAAAAATGCAGTATTTTTGTTAATAATTAAAATCAAAATATCGTTCGGTTTCAATTCCACTTTTTTCGATTTCTAGAACATGTCCGAATATGTTTAATTTTTATTTACTTATTAAATGATAGAAAAATTTTGCCATGCCATCTTATCCCTAACATCTGAAAAGGTACAACATGGATATAATAAATCCTAAAGAAGTATTCTCCGTCTACTAGGGTATTTAATGAATCGATGTTTTGTATTAATCGGTTAATCGAATAATAATCGAACAATTTAATATTATTCGGTTAATCGAATAATTTAATTTAATACAAAAAATTATATTTTTTAACATAAAAATAGCATCATAATTTAAGCTAATCTTCTAAAGTAGTCTTTCAAAAAGACTATACAGTAAAAATGTTTATGTTTCAAACGATTTCTTTCTTTTATTTTGATGAAACTTGTTTGAGAAAAGATTCTCTCACTTATAGTTGACGTTGGAGATATCGGAAGTAAAGCGTTATAAAGCACATCCAATTTCTCCGTTCTTTTTCTTCTTTTTTCTAAAAAAAAAAGTAGTCTTCCATTATACCACTTGAATCTCTTTTTGATTTTTTAACAATTTTAATACAGTTGTTTTTGGTTAATTGAGCCCGGAACAAAATCATTTAGTATAACTGCCTATAAAAAAAATACCCGTTTAGTTGAGTAGTTGAGTTACGTTTAGTTGCGTCACCCGCTTAATTATTTCGCAAAATAAGACCGCATTGCGAAAAACAAGAGCAAATGTTTCGGTTAATTGGTTTCGTCTGCTTCATGTGTTTTTGCTTCCACAAACGTAAAAACAATTATTTTGCAATTTTTTAACTTAATAAATAAAGAAATGAGTTTTCTTTTCTATCTACACATGGGTATTTCGCTTTATTGCACATATTGCTCAATTAAGCGATTTTCGTTTTAATGGCGTAGGCGATTCAATTAACCGAGTACTGCTTAATTGAGTTCCCGTTTAATTGCGTCAAAAGTCGTGCATTTTTAGAAACTCAATTAAGCGGAAATAATTGTACTTTTAATAGACTTATTAAGGTCTGGGAGCAGGTTGTTTTCATTCGTCTTAAGAAAATCATCTTCCTCGTCAAAATCATTGAGGTAAAAGTATGTTCTAGACATTCTTAAAAATAAATATTTTTAAAAATTAGAAACTGGGAATTATTTCCTTTCGAAGGTTACTTTATATTATATTCTAGAATAAATTCGAAAAAATAAAAAATGTTGAATTTTTAAAAATTGTTACTCGAAGGAAAGAAGGATGCTATCAAAGCAACAATCTCCCTATGAAGTGTTGCACTCAAAAGGGTCAGTATTGACACACTAAAGTCTCGATTTATTTTTCCTTCACTAACATTTAAGATTATTTAAAATATACTTTTCACTAAGAAGTCATTTGGTAAAGATTTGTCCCCGTATTAATAAACGATTATTGATTTTGGTAAAGATTTTCCCCCGTATTCATAAGCGATAATTGATTTTAACAAACGTTTATTATATAAAATTCTTATTAAAAAATTGTTTTGTAAATCATTTTTAAATTAAAATGCTTTTCGTTTTGCGAAAACAATAAAGCAAGTTGTTTTTGTTCTCACTTTGTTTTTTTCTTAACCTACTTACAACTACAATTAATGTTGGAAGTACTCCAACCATTTGTAGTGGGGAATGTAAGAAAAGATAAACTCACTCTTTATTGTTGTTGTTTTTGCTTAAGCTTTGATATTGTTACAAGAAAAGCTGTTATTTATAATTCTTATTCGCTTAACTGTTTTATTTGTTTAATATCTTTAAAATCTTTAAATGAAGTTTCCTGACGATCTGGCCTAAGCAACCAGTGAAATGCGCATAGGAATAGCTTATCCCATCAACAATAAATTTCAGTATTTTAATAAATCTTTTAAATTAAAAAATTTTGTATTCCCAAAAAATTACTTCGATAATTAAAAATTTTTTTTTATGAATACGGAAGGTTATTTTAGGGTTAAATTTAAATTTTGTTGGAAATCGACCTTTCGGTGTTTGTGTAAACGCGTCTTAAGAAGTATCCTTTCTTGGCGATGGACGCTTCTGGCCAATAAAAAAAATTTTTTAAAAGAAAAGTTAAATTTTAAACAAGTTGTGTTTTATCAAAACTTAAAAGAAACGCGAAAATCAAGCAACGAACATTAACGAGAGTTTAATTCTTAAGTGTTAATTTTTTTTTTTTGAAACAAGTTGATCATTTAAAAATACAAAAGAAAACAAAAGACTGAAGAAAAGAACTTAATCTTGAGTTCGTTTCTTAAATCTTAGATTGTTTATTTATTATACAAAACTTATGAAAAAAACTTGAAAGTTTTAGGTTTAAATTCAAAACTTGACACACACAAACAAATATAATTTTTAAGAAAGAAATAAACTGTAGATTCATTTTTTAAGTCTATGTTTGTTGTACAAAGAATTATTTTGCAAACTAATTGTTTTTTTTTTAACTGTAAATTAAATCAATATTTTAGAAATAAACATTATTTACAGCTTGTTTCTTAACTTTCACGATTTCGAAGGAATTCTTTCTTTTAATTTTAATTTGAAGTTAAAATCTTAACTGAAAGCAGAAGATAAGGAAACTGACTTTAACGGTTGTTGTTTTTATAATTTTCTTGATTTTATTTTTATCTATTTTACCTTTTTATGAAAAGATTTTGTTTTCAAAACTTAATGGCATAACAAAAGATTTAAGCAACAAACTTGTTCAAGCGTTCGTTTTATTGATTTTTTGTGTTTCTTCTTGTACATTTTTTTAATTATTCAAAAACCTTAAATTTTAAATTTTAACATAAAAATTACAAAAAAAAAATGTTTTTCTTTTACAAGTTTTCTAATAAAATTGTAAAAGACATTAATCTTTTTATTTTGATAACAAACTATCAAAAAATATTTTTGAAGTAAAAAAACACACAAATGCCTTGGGGATTTCTTTCTTCACATCAGACCACACCAAGAAGTGAAATGCTTAAAAAAGTTTATTGTTGAATATAAAAAGTAAATGTGTTAGTTAAAATTAAAGAAAAACTTGCTAATGTCTTAAAATTAATATAAAATTAAATTTTTTTAACAATTACATTGAAGTAGGTGCTAAATTAAGTTTTAGCTAGAAAAAGGTACTAAAAGTGTTTGTTTCTTTGTAGGTTTTTTGTTAACAAAAATACGGGAAATGAAAGAAATTGAAAAAACAGCCAGCTGTGTCTTTTTTTTTAATGAAAATTACAAAAAAAAAACAGCATAAAAAATTAGAAGTACAATAACAAAATCAAGATTTAGTGGATAGAAACAAACGCTAAAAAAAATCTCAAACAAGAAAAACCACAAAAAAATCCAAGTTTTTTTTTAAAAAAATAAACCACTATGACCTGAAATAAACAACGAAAATTAAATGAAAAACATTAAAGGGCCTAATTAAAGAAAATCAAATGTAAAACTTGAAAAAAAATTTTTAGAAATAACTTAATTTTTCAAGTATTCTGTAATAGTTTCCGTAAACCGTTTATGTGTAAAATAATTAAAAACAAATTTAATAAATAAATGTACAAAAAAGGCCCTCAAATTTGGCTTTAAGTTTTTAAATTTCCAATCAAAATAGCAAACAAAAAGTTTCTACAAAACAAACAAAAAAAAACTTTAACGTCAAAAATAAAACAAAAAGTTAAAAATTCAATAAAAGAAACAAAAAGCCAAACAGTTAAAAGGAAATTCGTTAAAAAAATCCAACCCAAAAGTAACTGACACAAAAAAAACCCAACAACACAAAACCTAACCAAAAATACATAACTTCAAAACCGACTTTACTGTCCGTGCGTCTGTCGGTTTGCATGTTAAAAATCTTGGCTTAAACAGTCCACAACAAAATCCGTTTGCTTTAAGATTTGAACGTTCCAAACAAAACACAAAAATGTTCGCTTCTTACTATTGTACTCTCTGTCTGTATTAAAACTACAATTTCTGTTTGTGGCTTAAGACCGTTCCAAAGCCAATTTCCAGTTGCGACTGTCTGTAGTATGTTTGCATGAAACCAGTTTGCTTTTTTACTTTTCTATATCTGTGGCCACCAAAGCAGCCAGTCTCTTTTTTTGCCTTTTGCTTTTTTTAGGTCTGTCTTACCTGTTGATTTGTCATACTCTTGAGTTTCTTTGGAAAAATGTTAATACGTGTGTCTTTTAACAGATAGCACTAGCAACATTTTTCAATGTATGTGTTAAATCAATATGGCCGCCTTATATTAAAACAATATACAAATACAAACCTGTTTGAGTTGAGGTTTGAGTAAAGTTGTATTTGAATTGCAGCCAACACAGAAAATAAAACAAAGTGTCTGATATTTCATAGTCCACAATTGTGGAACTGTTAAGCACAGATTCCAACATTTCTGTACAGTATCCACTATGGTTTAGTGGCTACAAGAACCACAGAGAATAATTATTAAAATACATAAATATTAAAATAAAAGTCCCACAATCTAAACCTAACATAGGTTCCAATTAGAACCTCTAAAGCTAAATAAATAATGAGTTCCAAAACGACAGCTGAAAAGCATTTATTTTTGTTAAATGCATTCTACAAAGCAACCGTATAGATTTTTACGATGTTATCTATTGTTAATTGTACCAAAAAGTTATCGATGCGAACACAATAAGCAAACTGTGCATCGTTAAAATTGCTAATAAATTCTGACTTTGGTTTCAAAGTTTTATGATGTCTTGGAACACAGCCACAATTTTAATAATTCTCTTCTACATCGCCAAGCCCCAAATATACATACCTACACAAGTGGACAGTTGAAAGGGGCTTACGAATCCCTGTTGAAAAATTTTGCTTTTAATTTTTTAGGTATGAAATAAGAAAAACAAAAGAATTAAGACATGAACTTTATTAAGGGTTTTGTTTCTTAAGTCATTCCTTAATCAACCACTTTTAGTAGATTTTGTTATTGTGTTTGCTTTAAGAAACTGACATAATTTGAAACAAAAACTTTTATTTTCATAAAATAAATGAAAACAAATTTAAAGATTAAAGAAACGAACTTTATTTAGAGTTTTCCCCCCTAAGATCTTAGGCCCCTATTACGGTAATTAGGACAACTGGTTGTGATCAGTTGTAATTATTGTTATGTTTTTGTTCGCCGCAATATAGCAAAGTTGTAAACCATAATACAAAAATTAAGAATGTAAACCGTAATAGGGGCCTTAAATAATGCAATAGCTCAGACACCATTTTTTATTATAACTTTTATGCTTAATGGATTAGCCACGACTTTAGGTTTTTTAGGCGAAGGGTTCAGAAAGACTTATCTACCCCGCATGACTTTCTCAACACTTTTGGTACAGAAATTCAAAGTGTCTTCGGGTTTTCCTTAGAAAATTTGTTAATTTAACCCTTTAAAAATTTAGATATAAATAACAAAATTTCAAGTTTTTCAGAACTAAAAGAAAAAGTTTGTATCGAAAATCATTTTCTTTATTCTTTATAAAAAGCCACGTATATGTAGTGTTTACCGCTGGTAATAGTAAAAATATTTTATTAGCAAGATAACATGTTTAAACAATATTTAACGATTGAAATTTTCATTTTATACAAAGGCCACATTTTTTCTAAATTTTTCCTTAATATTTCTTTCAAATTTTTTCTAAGCTTTTGTTTAAATTTGTTCCACTTTCAGGTCTTGTGGCATTTGGATGCTTTTCGCCGCTCATTTCGTTCGTTAAATCAACACGTTTGCAGTGGACAAGATTGTATTTTCTGTGCCTTAAAGGTAAGTGCCTACTTTTATAAATATACGATCCACAGTGTTGAGTGTTAGCTAAAGGCAGTCTAAAGTAGGCAACACTTTTTTTAGATATTGAAAAAATGGTAGAAAATTGTGTTGCCTTTCATTGCTGCCTGCAAATATAATCATTGTGGAAAGTAGACTTTATTATTTTTAACAATATAAAACAAATGCATTGTCCAATTGAAATTTTTAAAGTAAATTTTAAATTTTATAATGTAGCAGAAGCGCAACCTAGCGTGCATTTTTTGTAAGTTAAACTAAACACTTACGAAGGCAATACTTTTTCTTAAATGAAATAAATTTGTAAACCTTCTAAAAAAAAAAACACCTTAAAGGCAGAAAGAAGTACATATATTTCTAAAAAAGCGTCAATTCATCGACTAGTATCGTGCGTTTAAAAACTTAAGTGCATGAAAAATGACAAGTTACACAGCAAGTGTTTTAACCTCTTTTAATTAGTTTTTCCACGGTTTGTTACAAATTTTTTTTATATTATTCTTTTTTATTGTTATGTACTTGTCGAAAAAAAAACACAATCCGCTAAAAACTTCAAAGCTAACCAACCTTCTGCGGCGAACGTGTCAAAATGCTTTTTGTGTAAGTTGTTATGTGAGCAAATATAAGTTTAACTTTTTTAACAGAATAATATACTGCGTAAAGAACTCTTATATGAATCTAAAACCCATACCATAATTTTGTTTTCACCGGGTCCAGGATAAGCCATGGGGGCGGGTATCAAATGAAATGGTAGGGCTTGACCGGCTGTATTTCTTTGTTATGCGAGTTAAGTAAATATTTAATCATTTCTAGAAAGTATTTAAATTATCCTGTCAAGTTTTATTATATTCGTAATACTCAGCAAGGGAATTTAAGGCCACTATTAAATTAACTATATGACCAGCGCTTAGTAGTTTGAAAGTCCACAGGTCCACTTGGCTGGACGCTCTAACCCGACAGTGTTCAATAATATAAAAAATATCAGAAAGTACCAATTGTAAAACAAAAAAGTTCCAAACAGGATCCTCTTATTGTTTAATATTTTAGGCTTAGTATTAATAAAAATTCAAAAAGTTCCAGTTGAAGAACAAGAAGGTGCCAATAAATTCCATCTTATAGATTATTATCTACTTTGGACATTGCATGTTTAATTTTGTGTTTCTAGGTCCAATATTAACTAAAATTCAAAAAGTATCAGTTCCTTCCTATAGATTCTCATCTAATCAGGACATTCCATGTTTGATTTTATGTTTCTTTGGTAAATATTAGCGAAAACTAAAAAAAGTACCAGTTGTAGGAGGAAAAGTAACAAAGAGCTCACCTTAAAGATTCTGATTCACTCAGGACCTGGCATGTTTCATTTTATGTTTCTAGTTCCAATATTAACAAAAATTCAAAAAGTACCAATGAAAAACAAAGTACCAATATTTTTTATATATTATAGGTTCTCTTTTACTCAGGATTCTGTTTTTTATAGTTGAATGTTTTTAAGTTCAATGTTAAAGAAAATTAAAAATTACCACATGCACGGAAAAGTAAAATGGAGAAATTTAATATCCAGTTTTCCCCTTTTTGGAACTTCTTTCTCCCTTTTGGAGTATCAAAAATTATCAATTTTGTAGTGGGAGCCCATAATTTAATATCTATATGTTAATGAATGGGGAAAATGTTTTGCAAAAAAAATACCAAAAATAGGTTCGATTTTTATCCCTTAAACGTTAGAATTTCGAAAAAGTCCCAAATTTATATTTATCGGGCATATTCTAGAAATTGAAATGAATTGGATTTGAAATCAAGCAAATTATAAAAACTACCCTGTACTAAAAAATCATAATAATATTCCATTTTATCAATTAAATTTTTTGAATTCCAATTAGCTTTACAAGAACAGCTCGCAAAACCAGGAAAAACCACGGTCATTTTGTAAATAATTGATCTTTAAATCTCGTTCGTTTTTAATTTCACTTCATCTCGGTTTCTAGAACATGCCCGTATATTTTTAAATAAATTACATACGAATTTTTGTATAATATGTTCAATGAACATCGTTGCTTGTGACAAAAAAGTTCCAAAATACAGGTTATACCGGTTTACTCCCTAAAAGAGCCGAATTTTAAAAAAAGTACCAGACACCTCTTCGCTTATTTTTCTAATGAAGAATCATAACTATTAAAATTATTTTGTATATCTTTAAGTATTGGAGATGTGAGGCTACTGAAATTAACCGTTTTTAACCCGACGCCCCCTCGCAGCTTTCATGTACTCCTATAAGTGAATACCTTTCAAATTGTGTTTGTTTTTTGTTCGAATCGGTTGATAAAAAGATGAGGAAAGTGTTCTTAATAGTTTTTCCTTTGCCGATTTATATGTAAAATGTTGTTAATAAGAATTACAATTTTGCAAAAAATCGGTTTTTTTGAAATATTCTTTGTTTATTTCCAGCTCCCTAATAATTTTTCGAAACACAACTACAACAAAGTTTTTAGGTATACCTTAAAATATTGGTTTTTGTAGATCTGTGTTAATTTAGGCTTATGTAAAAAACTAAGATTTTATTTGTCCTAAAGTTGCCTTACAAATATTTTTAAAGGTTTGTAAATTTCTCATATTGCATTTGGTAAAACAATAGAAAGTTGTTTTAAATATTACCCCCTTAAAACTTACTTTGATCTACAATTATTTCATAATTTCCCAAATGTCATTAATTTTGTACCACTTTAAACCCTTGTAATTACCCTTAATATATAGTTAACACATAATTTATTAAATATTATTGTTAATTGGGAAAATTTCACTGTCATTGTTTGTCCGTTTCCTAATACATATTTTCATTAACCACATTTACATTAAACTTCAGTTTTATCCCTCTAATTATTTGACTTTAAATAATTGCGCAAATGCTAAAAAAAAAGAAAAAAAATTCTAGTTAAGTACTCACTGAGCATTTCAGGTAAATTTAAATAATTCTAGTTTGAGTTTTGTTCATATACATTCATTCATCCTTTTCAAAAGAAAACTATAAAATTGTACACACATTTAATGCATGTGTAAATTCTAAGAAAAAACACCTTAAAACTTAACAGTGTTTATTTCCGGAAAATATGTTTAGAGGAATTAAGGGAAATTTGCCTTTTGTTCGCAATGGTGGTTATAAACATGATGGTGGAACAGCAGAGTAACGTTATTTACACGGTTTGGTGTAGGTGGAACGGAGTTGTAGTTAAAGGATGTGTGTGAGACCGAAAGAGATAAGATAAAGTGCGTGAAAATTTAAATTAATAATAAGGGAAAACTCCGACTGTTTTATGTGGAAATGGGTTTAAAGTTTAATTGGTAATAAAATGTGTTCTTTTTTTTTGTTGTAATTCTATGAAATTTGGTGATTGTTGTAATGGAATTAAAAGATATTAAGACTTTTCGCTTAAAAGTCTAGCAATCTGTTCAAGCTGTTGATTTTAATGCCCTCACAAATGAAATGTCATAACTTGTATGAGAATTCATTTACACAAACTTCCTAAATTTGCCTAACAATTTTGGCTCGCAAACTTGCGCTGTTCAATTGTGCATTAACACAAACTGATTTTTTTTTTTTTATTTACCGTCGTGTTCAACGAAAAATTCAAGTGTTAACAAATCACAAACAACAAATTTCTGGAATAATCTGAGCTAATTGGTCTTTTGGTTTTCTTTATGTATTTTTAAAAACAAATTTCACTTTTAGACACCAATTTTAATATTTGTTATTTTATTTTTTTAAATTTTTTTGTACTGACTTAAATTGTTTAAAATAACACAAAAGTTAAAAAGGGAATTTCTGAAATCGAAATATGCATTTGTTTATAGGAAACCTTTATCTCTATTTTAACCTTCGCCTTACCGGTACCCACCCAGGTGACCACTTGGGTTTTATTTCTATAATAACTTTCTTAAATTTGCTTTAGTTAAAAGACTTTTTTTACAAATTGTTAAGTTCTTAAAAAAACTAAAAAAAGAAATTGTATGACAAAAACTTGGTCATCGCCTATAAACTTATGTGCAGTTAGTATTGGATAGGACGAAGGTGAATTTGTAAAATCCAAACATTGGCAACAAATGTCCGTTCGTCGAATATGAGGGGTATAGATGCAAAAACTGCAATGTCCACATTTGTAGTTTTCGTAATAAATAGTAAAAACCTCTAGCTCAAAGTATATTCATATTTATGTATTGTATATTATGCTATTCAGTATATTTATGTATTGTATATCAAGCTATTCTAGTAATGTAATATTCATTAAATACAACTAAGAGGTATTATTAGTTACGTTTGTGAAAAAAGTGGACATGCAGTCTTTGCATCTATACCCCTCATATGCAATAATTTAACCGTTTAAGGATTTTTTTACCGCTTTCCTTAAATAACACAGGCCAACAAATTTTTAACCCATGGATCACAGTCTACTTTTCAAAAGATTTGAATTGCTCAATCCGAATCTATACTTAGAATTTCTCCTTCACAGGTTTTCAAAAAAAAAAAAAAAATAAAACAAAAAATTAAAAAAAAGATTAATAAGATTTTGTTTGTCGTGCTTAATTTTGATTCTTTATAAAAACCACTAAAATTTAGAAATAGCTTATCCCATCAACAATAAAATTTAGTTATAAAAGTTTTTCTTGGGATTCAAAAATCAATTAACAAGGTTTCTTTCAAATGTGCTAAATTCCCATTTCATACTATTGAGAAACTGAAATTTATTGTTGAAGGGATAAGCTATTCCAATGCGCATTTCACTAATTGCTTAGGCCAGATAGTCTGGAAACTTCATCCAAAGATTTTAGAAAAGCTAAAGATATAATACAAATAAAACTGTTAAGCGAATAAGAATTATAAACCTCAGCTTTACTTGTAACAATATCAAAGCTTACCAGACGATCTGGCCTAAGGAACCAGTGAAATACGCATAGGAATAGATTATCCCTTCAATAGTAAATTTCAGTGTTTTTATCAGGAATATGAATCGAGAATTAAGCACGACAACAAAATCTTTTAAATTAAAAATTGTTGTATTCCCACAAAATTACTTTGGTGATAATAATTTTTATAACAGCTTATTTTTCGTGTGCTTGTATCTCTAAAATTGGCATACATATATAACCCCTCCTTTCAAATGTCTATAACCTTCTAATGGGATTTTTGTGCTTTTTAATAAAAATAGATTCGTTTTGTGATCCTTTTTTTAATGTTTTATTTAAGAGTTTGTTAAATGGAAATTTTATTAAACATAAAATTTAAAAACTGTTGTCTTAAAATTAATTTTTGGTAACATTAACGCTCGGAAATGCATTATAAAAACTTCTCCTCCGGCCGTTTGAGGGTTAAGACGAACAAAAACGGTTTATATAGTAATTTTTACTTAGCTGCACAGTCTCCTTTTCACGATTTTTTGTGCAGATAAACCAAAAATGCAGCTATCTTAAATGTATTTAATGTGCAAGTACGTAATTGTGGTTACCTGCATAAAAGTGCAGCTAAAGTAAAGACGAATAAAAACGTTTTCATTAATAAATTGATACTACGCCTGCCGTAGAATGTTTGGCACCAGGTGGGGCCTTAATCCTAGACTGGTCAAATGGCTATACACGGCAATAGTACGGCCCATTCTTACATATGGATCTCTGGTATGGTGGACCGCGACGAGCAAGAAATACATCGTGGTTCAGCTGGGCAGAGTACAAAGATCAGCCTGCATTGGAGCAACAGGCGCTCTACGCACTAGTCCTTCAGAGGCTCTGAACACTATGCTGCACCTTGTTCCAATTGAAATACACCTTATGGCCATATCCGTCAATAGCGCGGTCAGGCTCTCTTCATCGGGATGTTGGAGGGCGAGGACGTACGGTCATGCAGGGATCTTACGGAAGCAACCCTCATCTCTGAAACGACCAACGGACTACATGATACCCCGCATGGACTTTGATAGGAAATTCAAGGTCATATTCCCGTCAAGGCGGGAATGGAGCAGGGGTACTCTGGACGAGGAATACCGCACGAGGGTTTACACAGATGGGTCAAAGATGACTTGTGGTGTCGGCTCTGGTGTCTTCTCGGAGGAACTACATGTGAATCTCTCTTTTCGTCTGCCGGATTGGGCTAGCGTATTTCAGGCTGAAATATTGGCGATCAGGGAGGCATGCAGAACGCTATACGATAGGAACATCAGCGGCAAAATTGGCATCTTCGTCGATAGCCAGGCAGCTTTGATGTCACTGGAGTCATATAAAACAACATCCATACTCGTCAACCAGTGTAGGGAAGAACTGTCCAGACTGGGCAGTCTATCTGACATTACCTTAATTTGGATCCCTGCGCATAGGGACCATTATGGCAATGAACAAGCGGATGGGCTGGCCAAATCTGGAGCCGCTCTTGATATTTCACAGGCTGTGCCAGTCGCAACACCCCTGGGAACTATCAGGAGCGAAATCTTCAGGCACTATCTGGATATGGCTGACGACAAATGGAGGAAACTGGGTGGCTGTAAGGCTACCAAGGAAACGTGGCCCACATATGACATAGGTCGCTCTGAGCGACTTCTCAATTTCAGTCGGAAGGACGTGTCAAGACTCACGTACGTGCTCACTGGTCATTGGACGATCGGCAAGCACGCTATGAGACTCGGCCTCCCTTTCAATGAATGCTGCCGCAGCTGCAGGGAACCTGGAACTGAGGAGACAGTATTTCATCTTCTATGTGATTGCCCGGCGTTTAACTCTATACGACATGGACTGTTCGGGAATTACCTTCTACAAGGACTCTCGGAGATATCGCGGGTGGGACTCAACAGCCTGCTGAAATATCTCAACGCAACGGGCTGGCTCTAGTCACCTCAGCATTGCCCCTGGGTCAAGTTTTGATCGGGGGGCTCCGATTTCTTGACGAGTTGTGTGGTGTCAAAACGGAGCCACCGTCGGCTCTACTTGTTGCGCGCCGGGAACTGTGCGTGCTACCACGTTAACCAACCAACCACCAACCAACCAATAAATTGATAAATGACGTTTAAAAAACCTGTAGTCATTTGTTATCAATTTTTATAATCAACGAGATACCCAAAGTATGGAACAGAATAGTCGCTGTAGTACAACGTTAAGAAAAGCTGTCGAGCTGCAAGCTGTCGAAAGTTAAAAACGGCAGTTCAAAAATATTGTCAACAGAAAACGTTAAAATAGTCGTTGCAGTTGAAGAGCAAAATGTTAAGCATTGTAGCGCTACAGAGCATTTGTCAGTTTCAAAAACTACTACAACTACTTTATTCTGTTCCAGGCCTAAGATTTGCTATTGCTTTCAGATAATCGTGGTTACATGCAAACAAAAAAAATGAATCATCAGGATGCCAACTTGACGAATTTGCGATTTTAATTTTTTAAAAACAGCTTAAATATGATATTTATGTCAAAAAATTGGACACCATATTTTTTAATGCGTGCAGCTAACTTTGATGATTTATTTGAAAATATTTTAAAGCTGCCAACAAATATGATAAATATGTAGGTATACAAAAATGCACGTAAGCAAGGCTTTTGAAGAATAATTACTGAAAATATGTATTTTGGGCAGTTAAGTCAAAGTTGCTGCTAACTTGAATTTTTTGTATGAAAATAATTTTAAAATGCCAAAAATTTTGTGCATTTATGTATCTTAAATGTACAGGGGTCTAATCACCGCATACGATATCGAGCAAAATTTATCGAAATTATTTATTTTGGTATCACGACTCTCGATATGGAATAGAATTTATTGAATTTGAAATAGTAGCATTCGATAAAGAGTAACTCGACATTACATTTCTCGAGTTTTCATTCGATACGAAAGTGTCTATCGTATGCAAAAACATTCGATAGTTTATTCGATACGACAGTATCGAATGCGGTGATTAGACCCCAGGTATAGAAAACATTTGTATGGTATTTCAAACAATAATGACAAAAAATATTAATTTTGTTCAGTTAAGTCAAAAGTGCACTTAAACTAAAGGCAGTTTAGTCAAAACTACTGTATCTAAATAATATTAGGTACAAAGTACTCTTTTATAAATATTGACTCTATATACTCATTGGTGCCTAAAAGGGCAATTCGGAAATTTGTCTGTAAATACTGTAGCGTAGTGTATCAAATGGTCAGATTGAGCGACTTTACTTTCTTACTTTGTTTAAAAGATTTAAAATTAATTAAATTTGTTTTTCATTTTAACATAAAAATTTATTTTTGAATTAATATATTATTATTTGATCACATACTTATATACAAAGATACAAATTATTAATAATTTCTTTTTGACAATTTTTTAAAAATAGTCGCATTTTAAATAAGAGTACGATTAATTACAGTTTAACCTTATCTTACACATATAAATTAAGATATAAGACATTAAAGATTATAAAGATTAATAAAAGTATTTTCTTGAAATGTACGTTTATTTTGACCCAAAGTATTTTATTTTAACTTCTCTATAAACAAATAACCATTTATTTCCCTTTTAAAAGACTTCCACAAGAAAATCACATAATTTAAACTTCCCCTCTTGTGTATTTTACCTGTTAGAAAAAATAAAAAAATATTTATTACAAAAATGCAACAACAAAAAATACCTAATAAAATTATACAACAACTTATTTATTTTTATTACAAGAATTACACAAACAAGCAGAAAGTGCGTGATTTTTTTATTTTTTTCTTTCATAAAACAAAAAATAATTTTCTCTAAACATTAAACGGAAACATGTGTTCTCGCCAGGTACTTTCGAATGCAAGTTTAGGTACTACAGTACATCAGATGATTAAATACTAAGATGTCGGTGTATTTTTTGTTGTTGCTGGCCTTAAGCAATTTCGAAACATGTGCGTGTTGTTTTATATTAGAAAATTTTAATTGTTTAATGTGTGTAAAAGATGAATGTGTTTTAATTTTACAAGATTTCCCACACCCAACTTGTTAAATCTGAAAAGAAAAGAAAAAATAGGGATTTTTATGTTTAAGAAGATTTTCTTTCAAAGTTTACGAGTGAGTGACATGTGTGCGTACCAGTGTTGCCAAAACTTGGAGACCAAAAATGGCTAAATTTACGAGAAAAAATGGCTAAAAATGGGCTAAAAAATGGCTAAAAGTTTTTTTTAAATAAAAACACATTCACATTCAATAACAAAACAGAAAAATTCATTTAAAGTTGTTTACGATGAAATTGTAAGTTAAGATCAATTTCTTAAATAAGAATTAACGTTATTTAATATTTTGAAAGATATTTAAAAAATTAAATCATCGACACATTTTATGTCGTTATTGTTCATCTCATAAAAATCACTCGTGCGTATTAGTTTTAATTAATTTGAAGATAAATCACGACAACATTTACCCAACCTTTTGATTCCAGATCTACAATAAAAAACAAGTAAGAAAATATAGTCGGTCAACCCCGACTATATGATACCTACACCTCATTAGTACCTGTGTACAAAATTTTATTAAAATATCTGCCAATTTGCGATCTGTACTTTACGCACAAGGTTTACATGGACAGCCAGCCAGCCGGACAAACATCGTTTATTCGACTCAGAAAGTGGTTCTAAGTCAATCGGTATACGAAAAGGTGGGCTTATTGCCAATATTTTAAGGTGTTACAAACATCAGCACAAACGCATAGTACCCTCTCCACTATTGTGGTGTTGGTATAAATATTTCATTGATAAAATCGAAGTAACGATTGCTAAATGTAACCTATTTTTCAAATTACTTTTAACGATGTTTACTTGGCGAAATACCCTCTCTACTTCAGCATTAGACCATGGAAGAGAGAGCAACTTTATAGTAAATTCTGAAATTTCAAAAAAAATTGTTGCCGCCTACATCTCTTTATTGAAATATTTGCAACCAGAAAGAAACACCGATGTTTGTGTTGATCCATTTTTTTAAATTTAATATTGGACTACTGTTCCTTTATTTTGAAAGATGTTTCATCATCATCGTTTATAGCAATTTCAACATTTGTAAAAGTTGTGATTTAAATTAAAGGCATTTTAATTGTTGAAAATGTTTATTTTGCTTTTATAAATTTTTATAATAAAATAAAAATTATTCTTTTAAAAGCAAAACGACAAGAAAAATTTTATGGCTAAACAAGTTGAAGAATGGCTAAAAATATGGCTAATGGCTAAACGCATTTTTTAATGGCTAAAGAGGGTGAAAAATGGCTAAATCTAGCCACTAAATGGCTAAATTGGCAACACTGGTGCGTACAGATTTTAGGGGACTTTTAAAAACAGCAAAACGTTAGTATTTTAGTTAAATGTATGTTTCTAAAGTCTTTTGTTTCGCCCCCGTCTTAATAAATGTCTAATGTTTTTGCAGTTCTTATTTATTTATTATTTTAATTGCTTCTGTAAATATCCAAAAAGCCTAATTAAAAAAAAAACTTTTGTAAAAACTGCTATTTTAGCCATTATTTCTAGTCACGTTTTATTATTGTTTGACTCTTTAATTTGACTGGGGATTGTTGCAGTTCACTTGATCATCTTCATTTAGTTTTTATATTAAAAAAAGAAATACAATTATATTGATTTTTATTTAACCTTTCAATAATAAACCGGTTGAAGAATTAGAAAAATTAAAATAAAACATAAAAGATTTTAGATTTGAAAGAAAACCTGAACAAAAACTAAAACAAAAGCTTTAAGTAAATAAAATTTAACTTTATTTAACAGCAAGCAATTAATTTTAAAAAGTTTTAGAAACAAAAATAACACTACAACTTGTTTGAAATAAGGAGGAAATAATTTTGAGTCGATTATGTTCCATTAATTTTGATAATTCTATTAGTATTTTTTAAATGAATAGAATAGAAACAAAAGATTTAGAGAACGAACATTGTTTTTTTTAAATTTATTTACAAAAATATTATGTAAATAGTTATTTATTAATTTTTCAATATTTACATAAGATGTTTTCAAGAATATATCTTTGACGATATAGAAATTTTTGTTTACTAGAAATATATATAATACATATCGTTAGCTAAGATCTAAAATGTCCTATCTAACATTTGGAAATTTTACAGGAGAAGCAAAAACTATTTAAGATTATTAGTTGATAAATTGCCTTTAACTCTTAATAACTTATTTTTCTTCTATTTTAATTGTAAGACCTATCAGTTGACCATATTGTAAAGGGTTGTCCAACCATCACGCGCGATGTTAATTGTAAATAAAACTAAAAGTTTTCCGAGAATTATCCTCCTAGTTTAAATTATGATAGAAGGATTTATGACAATTATGTGTGAAGCAAGAAGTGCGGCCCGATGAAACTGCCATGCCGGGCGAGCAGGCTCAGGTGTTTTCACATTAATAAAACAAGGAAATGTCAAATAAAATTGGGCAAAAAACTTGACGTTCAGGTGGGACTCACAATTAACATCTTGCATTATGGATGGACCACCCTTTATATTAAGCAAACTGTTAGTTAGGTTTTTTAGCGTTTGTCATATAAATTTTAGTAGATAGGTATTGTAGTCTTTTTTTTTTTTTTTTTGTTAATACAATCAATCGCTAATTTTGATCGTTAAATTCCAAAAATTTTTGTGGAAATGAATTTTTAATTTTTAGTCAGTTAGGGTATTTTGCGTTTCAGGTATCGATACACAAATATACAATTTTGAAGGAAAAAATACAAAAACCTTTGTATTAAATTTATTTATTTTATTTGAATTTATTTTTTAAGTAAAACTTATTGCAATTATAAACTGCTAAAACAAACTTTCAAAATCAGTTCTTAATTATTAAGTTAAGGTTAAGTCTTAACCTAACAACGACAACAATAAAACGTTTCTTCTACACCTAAACTGCATTATCATCATCTTAAACATCATTATAAACACAGCAATCAAAAGACTTGAATTTAAATAAACCAGGCAACACACTAAATCCAAATATTCATGATCTGTTTTTTTTTTAACCAGCAACATGATGCCTGGAAGTTTTTGTCAGCAGCAGAAACGAACACAAAGTAGAAGAGAAAAAAACGACTTCAAGAAACCAGCAGAACCACAACCTCACTACTGCGACGAATACGACGAATCCACTGTGATGACTTTAATGGACAAGCGAGACTGTACTTCTTTAAAGTTTTTTGTTGTTTATTTTTTGGTTTATTTCTTTTTAACCAAACTTAAAGCGGACCAAGTTTGTAAGTGAAACAATGACGACACGAATACCCAACCATAAAGCGAACCCAAAGAAAAATCATACAAAAAGAAAGATAAGGAAAAATAAATAAATAAAACCACAAACAAACATAAACAAGAGTTCATAGAAGAGCGAAACATTAAAAAGTGAGAGATGTTTAAAAATTAATGTAAAATAAAGAGTTTAGTCGGAGATGGGATTAGGGGAATTTTAAAATACTACTTAACACTTCTGAGAGTTTTAATGCACCCACTTGAATTTTGCTGCAATTTTGAAACTAAGCAAGTAGTTGCCTACTTTTTGCAATTGCAATTTAAATTAGATTTATTTAGTTTACACCTATTTGGTTTATTTTTTATGTGCCTTTTTCCCTCCTAGATCACAATTTGAAACATGGCAAGAATTCTGAGAGAACTTGCTAACATGTGCCTACATATTTCTAAATCTTTAAGATTAGTTTTCTTTGACTCTTTCCTGCTTTCAAATCGCAATTAGAAAATAAGGCATGCAGTTCGATTATATTTACATATATGTCCTTTATTTATCTAAATATTAAGTATACTTAAATAAAAAGTTCACGAAGGACATAGGGCGTTAACAAATTCTCTCCATTCTCTTATATTATAGGAAAGGACTTTAATTTGTCTCCATGTTTTATAAGCAGTTGCGAGTTCTTGTCTTGTGCAGCATGTCCAAGTATTACGCGGTTGTCCCTGATTGAGGGTTGCATTCGAGGGCAGTTTTAGCTCTATCCATTGCTGGACATCTAAGAGGATGACCGATCCATGTCCATTTACGTCTTTTTATTTCTTATTCAATGGGCATACGAGCTTTAATAATTCGTTCAGAGATATCTTCGTCCGAATCATCAGTAACGTTTAACCTACTTCCCAAGTAATTGAAAGACTGGACATCTTCGTTTAAGTTACCATCCAATATAAGCGGTGTTGTCACATTAGTACCAATACGTATAAGTTTTGTCTTCTTAAAATTTATTTTCAGTCCTTTCCTGGCATTTATGGACATTCTCGTTATTTCCTACTCAATGTCTGTAAAACGATGTGAAATAAGACAAATGTCATCGGCATAGTCAATATCATTTAGGTATTGATCCAAATTCCAACGGATTCCAAAAGGTGCTTCGATATTCGTTTCTTCCATCACACTATCCAAAAGTAAAAACTTTTAAATAATGACTAACATTAAAATGAGTTCATTTTGCGACATCCCTTGTTAAATTCATTGATTCTTTCGGTAGAATTGTAAGAAGTATTTTTACTTTTTTCTGATTACTTAACACACTATTTTGTAGGTGAAGTTTTTACTGGGGAATGTAAAAAAAAAGAAACTAACAGGTATAATTGATTTTAGGTCCTTATTCGGAACTTGAGCACACTGTCGGCAAATTTTTTTGATGGAATTCGGAAAAGTATATTCACACTAAACATATATTTGGCTAATAAATCCAAAAAAAAAAAATGTGACCATAAAATTATCTTCTTTTAAAAACTTTTGGTAATTTATTTAAACTTTTTTATAAAATAAATCGTTGTAAAATGTGTTTAGTAAACCTTTAAATGTTGTATGATCTAGCAAACGTTACGCGATTTCAAACAAACGAATAATAAAAAAATGTGTTACGTGTTGGGCGTATTTATTTGTGTTCAGTAAAACTATAAATTTGAACATTCTCACTAGCTTGAACTGCTTAAGAACAAAACTTAAAAATCGGTCTCACTTTCGGTACGAATTCTGAAAGAATTCCATCACACTTGTTCAGTTGGCCTACAAATGTTTTATGCACTGGTCGTCCCACAAAACACTATATTGGGCCCTATTGATCTATTAATCTTAATATATACTTCGGAAATACCAACAAATAACTACAACTATACTTCAACTATTGCGGATGAAACAGATTTTCTAAGCGTACACGAAAACCGTCATAAAGCATCTCGGTGATAACAGGGTCATATATTTCAATCAGAAAAGTTGTTAATCAAGTAAATAAAACGTTAAATTGATACGATTAATTTGTTTAATGGTGGAATCAAGTTTTTCACTAATATCACAAATTTTTTAATTGAAATCAATCTTTATTTTTTCTTTGTAAGGAGAAGATACAACGCAGGACTTATCCGATTGACAGGGAAACTTTTCGTTCGGCTGTTGAAGGACATAACATAAACAATTATAATAATATTTGGTTTATTATTGTTGGTTCATATTTTGTTTATGAACATCCAATAAATAAATAAATATGAAAAAAACCTGTCGTCCCAAAATAAGTTGTAAGAGTTTAACTTAAATTGTTTGTCGACAGGACCTCAAAAAGACATCACATACAATTTTTTAAAGTATTAGTGTATTGAAACTGATGTTGGCGCTAAGCGATATCGCCTTACTCGCTTGAGAGCTCATGGCATTAATGTTTTAGAGAATCTTGTTGACATTTGTGTAGTGTAATGGGAAAATATCACTTAATATTGATAACCTGAGTAATATGAATAAGAACGGCCAAAAACTTCTATAGGAGTGATTTGATTAAGAACTTCCCGTCCCTGAGTTCCTTTCAATTTGAATTTCTTCAATTGTAAAAAAGAAATAATTCTTAAGAGCACAGCTAATTGAATGAAAAAAGTTGTTGATACCAGATTTTTTTCTTGCTGTTTTTTCTGCTTAAGACTTTAAGCTAAATTTTCCGGTAACCAAGAAATTCTGAAGCTTAAAACTCAAATTATATGAAAATGGAAATCAAAAAAGTGCTAAGCACAAATAAAACAAACATGTTTGGTTTTTCCTAAAGTAATTTCCATGACCATTTTCTTTCACTTGAACACTTTGTTGGAGCTTCCTCCAAATAAGTGCATATGTTTGTACATCCCTACACAAAAAAAAAACACAACCCACTATAAGAAAACTAAAACACTGCAATGAGCATTTAGAAATAGGTATAATGAACATCATTTAACGAAATAAGATCATTACGATTGTAAATGATAATCGAGAAATATTTAATGATCATTTCGTGTATTCAAGACGTTCCTTTTTTATTTAATGACCCCTAAATAAAGCTTGAAAGTAGTTGCCAACCTAAATGGTGTTAATTTTGTTTTTTTTTTGTTTTTCATGAGCTGCTGGTAGTTCTATGCCGGTTACATTTTCTCAAACTTATCACGGCATAAATTAAAAGCTAAAAAAAATATTATTAATAACATGTCTAAAGAAAGAACACTATTTTTTTCTTCTTCACTTCATTCCTAATAGGTAGTTCTATATTTTTATTTAAAACACTTTGTTTTGTTCTTAAAGTTTTTCTTTGTCGTTCGTTCCTAATTTTAATTAAAAAAAAAGTTTAATGAAAATGGTCTAAGGAAAGGTTTAAATTAATAAAACTAAAAATTATGTATCTTTTGTTTTTCGAAAAGTTTTATGTGTGAGAATCTCCCACGCATTCTCATTCTGTAAAATGAACCTTACAAGTTTCTTAGTTCTACTTAAGTACGGTGCATGAGTTTTAATTGTTGGCTTACTTAGTTGCATGTTTCTTGATTGTTACGAAAAAATTGTTATAAAATCTTTTGGAATCAAAATCAGTGGTGCAAATAATAGTTTAGTTTTTGGAAACCAGAAAACAATAAAAAAATTATGGTTAAAATTATTACCTGAAACTTTATAGGAAAATAATAATAAAAAAAAAAATTAAAACAAATTGGTTTAAAGGTGATTTTTTAGCAGGAGGGCACATTATTTAAAGCATAAGTATTAAAGAAATATAATGTAGGTATTAATTATAATTACAAAAAAGGATAGATTGCTTTTAGGATCCTGCTTTTGAAGGGACTGAAATTTAAATAAACATACACAGAAAAAAAAGTAAAATTGATTTCAATTAAAAAATTTGTAATATTAATAAAAAAATAAGTTAACATTGCACCAGTAAACAAATTAATAGTATCAATCAAACGTTTAATTTACTTGATTAAATGTTTAATTTACTTAATTAAACGTTATTGATTAAATGATTAATTTACTTGATAAAATTTTTAATTAAAACTGATTTGATTTCTGATTAATGCTTTAATTGGTGAAAACTTTTTTTTGTGTACCTAATAGTTTTGTCTCTTATATTCATCTTTCTTTTAAACTTGTTTACATTTGTGTTGTGTATGCAAGTGGCCTCATGAAATAGGGCTATAATTCTTTTAAGTCTCGTATACAGCAAAAAGTTTAGTTTTGTATAAGTACCTAATAGGTACTGTATTCCATATAACTTTTACGTAAACGAAATTTTATTAAAAACAATTTATAGTTTCGAATTTCACTTTAGGCTACCAACAAATATTACCCCTTACCGGGCATTTTTAAAATAGTACTTCCCTCAATAAAGTATTAAGAAAAAGCCTCAACGTGATTTAAAAAAATGGCCGTACGGACAAGCATTTTCGAACTTATTAATTCCGGGTGACGTTGTTTTGGACTGAATCCATCTAACGTTTGCTGAGGTTTTAAAGCTTCTGTTGAAACAGCAACAGAACCGAGGGAGATCTGCCGGTATCCGAGCTTTCACTCCAGGTGAAATAACAGCCTGCGAAACCGACTTTTTAAGATTTCTCTTTTTTTAACTTTCGAATGGAGCCGAGGTGCTAGTGGCTCCTGACTGCCGAGCTACCAGATAGGATCTTTATTTAGCCGCTACCTCAAAAGATCTGTCAATTTTGAACTCTGAAGCTATTAACTGCACCTTATTTCTCCGGAGAATGTGACATCTAAAGGTGACATATCCTTTGAATGACTCCCTATATCTCTCGTGGGGAAGACTTTGGTAAGGATATTAAAAGATCTGCCAATTTTAAGCTTCAGCCATGCAGTTATAATTGGCTGCATTTTTTTCTCATCAAAGTTTAACGCCAAGGGGTAAATCAGTTTCTAGAATTTAGAGTCTGGAAGGACTATCTCTTGAGACTATCGAAGATCAGTTAGAAAATTTTCTTTTTAAATTTTTTTATAATGACAATTTATTATCTCAAAAGATGATTCAAAAAATTTTTTAAATATTCTTAGACAAAACTAATTGTAATCATGATAATCTTTAAGGTCATCTTCTATTACTTTTCCTTTAAATATTTTTTTTAACTATTATAGATGATCATTAATTACTGAATATAATAATTAAAAAGATTTCAACATTTCAAGGGCTTATTTGCTTCGGAAAAACAATAATTCAATTTTCATTGCCACTCCTTGAATTTACTTTCATGTTTGAATAATGATTATTACTTTTTCTCGTATTTTCATTTCATTGTTTTATTATTCATCTCAGTCTCTCTAATGACTTGGCATATAGATTTCAATTTGACAGGAATGTCTTGTAGACTGATGTTAATGACGCATAGATTTGGAACGAAAATTTTTGTTTTTCTTTAATGATGCTGTTTAGAAAATTTAGGAAGATTAAAATTTCCAAATACATGCACTTTTTAAAAATTGTAACAACACGAGAACATGATTAAGAATATGAGAGTTTATTTTTCGAAATGTTAAAAAGCGTTACAAAATTCAGGTACCAGATTTAATGCCAGACTAGACGTCTAAATGTATTTCAGCCAAGATTCTTTAGGACTGTATTATAAATATGTATTTAAGCGGTTTGTTAGTGTTAATGAGAAAAGTCAATGAGAATTCAAATGCGTCGGTCATAGAAGATTGACTAGAAAGGAAACTCTCTTTAAAAACATAATCAAAAATTTACTCTCAAAATTCCGTACGTGTCAAATTACAACAATAAAGTAAACATTTTTTATACTAACACAATTACTACTACTAAAATGAAACAAGGTTCTTTTTGACAGCTGAGTTAGGGGTTTTTTCTCTCTTCCCTTCTAGTCAATCTTCTATGGTGTCTGTGTTTATTGGTTGGTTTTGCAAACCGTTTTTGTAATAATATTAAATTAAGCAAACTTTTCAATTTTCAGATTTATTTCATAGATCAAATTATTTCCTATCGTTTTATTAGTAAATATTCTGATATTTTAAAGGTCGAATGACCCATAATTTGTCCGGACCGAAGGTAAAGGGTTTATAATAGTTTGTAATTCCGTTTGTAACTTCCACATTATTGATATTAGATCCTATAAAAAATATAATTCTGGATTCTTTTTATAAGAGAACATCAAATTGGGTTGACCCGCTGTCTTTCCGTCTGTTGAAATGGATTTTTCGAATATCCCAGATACGATGGGGAATTGGTTGGTATATATTTTTGTCAGATATGCTCATTAAAATATTGTTATTGAAACTCAGCCAGATCGGTGCATTAGGGGCCGAGATATAAGTAAAAAACCACAACTACCTCTAATTTTGCCCCTAAATCCACTGTCTGTCTTTTTGCCCTTATCGTCTCCATTTTTGACAGATAGAAAATATTTTTTACAAACAGCTCTACGCTTAGATTGGTTAATTTTAATATTTTACCCGCCCAAACCTGAACTGAGTTTTTATTACAAAGTTTGTGTTTAATCTTTTTATAGTTACATCATTAATAAATATATGTATACATATATGTTCCTTTAACTCCCACTGGAGCATAGGGCGCTCCAAACAATCTCTAAAAATAATTTGGTTCGATAACAAAAAAACAAAGCACAATATAATCCTTTACTAAATGAACGATTTTCTGGACGTGTTTTCCGAAATTAGTGAATCTTGCTGTAGAAAACTCGTAGTAAAAAAAGTGTTTGGGTAAATCCACCTTTAAAGTAGAAAGTTTTATGACAATTTGTTTTTAATTTCAATCAAACTATTAAGTAATAAATAAAGTAAATTTTCTTTTTAACATTTAGTTCAGTTTATAAAAATTCCTAAAATTTCCTTTAAAACTCCACTTGTCCCAGTCCCGTCCTCACTGTGGTCTAATTTTTTTTATTATTTTTTTTTTTATAATTTTCAAAATCTTATCTCCCTTTAATCTTCAATAAAATCTTTAACTGACATTTTAAGATTGAAATATTTTTGCTTTTATTTTTCAAATAACTAAACACGTAAAATTTTCATTTTCAACTTATTTGTTTTATTAGTTTAATGTTTGTTTTAAAAATAGTTGGCTACATTTTCAGGTTATTAATTATTTTGGTAATTGGGCAACTTAAATTCCAAGCACGTGCGTCAACCAACAAAAACAACAACAACAAAATAGATTTAAAAAAATGTATTTGGGTTCTTTTAAGCAAGTGTTTTTTAGAACAATAATGAATTTTAGAAGGAAAGAAGAGAAAAAAAACATAATGTAGACATTATTATTGATTAAAATTGTTATTTTAACAGCCATAAATTACAAAGTGGACTAGAGTGCGCTTAAAAGTAACAGTGGGCTACAAGATAAAGAAATACTTACATGACCTGCAAACAGTCATTTGATTGTACTGTAAAAAGTTTTAAAAAATCCATAAACTTATTAAAGCTTGTTGCTTTTAAACAAAAAAAAAAAACATCTACATAAGCATGTTTCTTTTTTAAACTTTGTTTTAATGTTATTATTAGACATTGTCAATCGCTATTAATTTCATTATGTTGTTTGATTGTGTTGATTGACTTTGCAGCGGTTCGAAACATGAGCTAATTGGCGGTTAAATATTTGGGTTTTGCACCACTTGATTTATTTGTTTGAATTTGTATAGAATCAATAGAATTATCTTAAAGTTTATAGAAAAACGTTGCTACTACTTCAAAACATAAACGGGCCAAATAAGTTAATATCTCGCTTTTGCTGTATGTTTGGAAGTAAATTTTATTTAATTTGTAGGAGTTGCTGATTCAAAAATTAAAAATGCTGCAAGTTTACTTGCATAATGTAGACTAAATTCCGTACCCCAAGTAATTATTTAAAGTTTTTAAAGCTGCAAATGAGAAGATTCTAAATAGCTAAGGGAATTGAAAAAAAAAATTAAATATGTGAATAGTTACTTTTATAAAACTTCAAATGTCAATGTCATACAGACATACATATGTACATATGGATATAAGATAGTAATTTTTTATAACAAGTTAGCTTAACCCAGTGTGCTTCCCTATTCTCATTGAAATAAAATTTGTAAAATGTTTTTCATACAGATCTCGTTTGATAACGAAGTTATTTGTACTAAATTTGGCAATTTGTAATGCTAAAGATATGGAAGGTATCACTCCCTTTTCTAAAATTCAGCCGGTTTTTTAACAGATGTTGCGAATTGATAACCAAGCTATTTGTATTCAATGTCTTAACTTAAGCTCTCTTGATATATACAAATATATAATGTCTTAATATGGGAGGTGCCACTCCCACTTCTCCAATCCCGCCTACATCTTGTCGGATGTTGTGTATTGATAACCAAGATTATTGTACCATATTTCGAAATCTTGACTCTTGCCGTTTTTCGGATAAAGAGAAATCTATAATATCTTTGAATGGGAGTTGCCAAGCCCACTTCTCCAATTCCATACATTTTTAGAGACGTTGGCTATTGATAACCGTTACCGTTCTACAGGTATAAATAAATCTTTTTTATGCCACGCCCACTCCTGAAATCTCGCCCACATTTTAACAGTTGTTCTGTTTTGATAACCACGATATTTGTACCAAATTTGGAAACTTTAGCTATTGCCGTTTTCCAGATATACAGAAATCTTTATTGCATTTGTATAGGAGGTGTCAAGCCCACTTTTCCAATCCCGTCCACGTTGTGTCGAATGATGTATATTGATAACCAATAAATTTGTTCTAAATTTGGAGACTAGCTTTTGCCGACGTTCTCAAGATATACTGACTTTGTTAAGGAGGTGCCACGCTTACTTAAAATTTTAAAAATATTTATGCATGTCCATTAAACTTCCCGGAGGTGCACATAATAAGTGGACCAAAATTTATCACGATCGGGTAAGATGTTTTGCATAACATACGAACACTCTTATATTCATTTTTATCATAGTTTAGGGAAGTCCCCTAAATATTGATTTAAATCAGCAGTGCACTATCACTAAATAAAACTGCAAAACAAATTAGTATCCACTCCTTTTTACCAGCTTTAGTGATGATTGTTATTTTTTTACCTATCACAAAAAAAATTTTGTGATATAAAATTTTGTTCACTATTACCAAACGCAGATTGAATGCTAAAATCTGCACTCAATTGAAAGGCTCCACGAAAAGCCCCCCAATGAAATAACGCCCAGGAAATAACCCCCAATGAAATAAATCCCAAAAAATATTTCATATGAAATAACACCCAATGATGAAAATAAAATAAACCCCAATGAAATAAACCCCATCAGCAACAAAAATGAAATTATGCCCAAAATTTATAAAAGAGTCAGTTTCAGCAAGGATAACCCCCAAAAACCAACAGCTTTAAAAATGAAATAACCCCCGAATAAAAGATTAAATAACACCCAAATTATACACGCTATGAAACAAGCCCCGAATTTTAAAAATTTGTTGGGTGTTATTAGTATTGTGGTTATTTTATTGAACTATTTATGGTTTTTAATCCAAATTTTTAATATTTTTAATTAGGCTTAAGTTCATTAAATTTAATTTTCATTAAATTATTTTTATGAAGAAAGGAATTTTACAACATGAAAATTAATTAAAATTTTTATTGATAATTTTTCATTCTTGACTCAATCTGGGCTCGAACCCAGGTGTTTACGGACAGGTTACCCTGACATGTTTCGATTGCAACCACTCAATCTCTTCAGAGGGCTTGCCGTTTAACACTCGCAGCCATCGACGACTGCTGACGTCATTAGTCAAACATCAATCCTTAAACCAAATTGTATTCAACCTTTTTGGTAGATCGAAATTTGCTTTTGAATGATTATCTATTTTAATTTATTTTAACATGTTATTCCTTTACTTCTCTTTTTTCGTACTTTTGTCAAGAATTCTTCTTGAAGTTCAAAGTACATATATTTTTTGTTTTTTAATTTTTTTGTCTTTCTTTTTCTTGTTGACCTTTTCAGCACAACTTGAAGGACAAATGCAAACATAGAGCTCGTGCCTTAGCTTTAACAATTATTAGTATTGTGGTTATTTTATTGAACTATTTATGGTTTTTAATCCAAATTTTTAATATTTTTAATTAGGCTTAAGTTCATTAAATTTAATTTTCATTAAATTATTTTTATGAAGAAAGGAATTTTACAACATGAAAATTAATTAAAATTTTTATTGATAATTTTTCATTCTTGACTCAATCTGGGCTCGAACCCAGGTGTTTACGGACAGGTTACCCTGACATGTTTCGATTGCAACCACTCAATCTCTTCAGAGGGCTTGCCGTTTAACACTCGCAGCCATCGACGACTGCTGACGTCATTAGTCAAACATCAATCCTTAAACCAAATTGTATTCAACCTTTTTGGTAGATCGAAATTTGCTTTTGAATGATTATCTATTTTAATTTATTTTAACATGTTATTCCTTTACTTCTCTTTTTTCGTACTTTTGTCAAGAATTCTTCTTGAAGTTCAAAGTACATATATTTTTTGTTTTTTCATTTTTTTGTCTTTCTTTTTCTTGTTGACCTTTTCAGCACAACTTGAAGGACAAATGCAAACATAGAGCTCGTGCCTTAGCTTTAACAATTATTAGTATTGTGGTTATTTTATTGAACTATTTATGGTTTTTAATCCAAATTTTTAATATTTTTAATTAGGCTTAAGTTCATTAAATTTAATTTTCATTAAATTATTTTTATGAAGAAAGGAATTTTACAACATGAAAATTAATTAAAATTTTTATTGATAATTTTTCATTCTTGACTCAATCTGGGCTCGAACCCAGGTGTTTACGGACAGGTTACCCTGACATGTTTCGATTGCAACCACTCAATCTCTTCAGAGGGCTTGCCGTTTAACACTCGCAGCCATCGACGACTGCTGACGTCATTAGTCAAACATCAATCCTTAAACCAAATTGTATTCAACCTTTTTGGTAGATCGAAATTGGGTGTTGGGTGTTATTTCATTGGAGATTATTTCATAATTTGAAAACCCCAAATGAGGAATGAAATAATTCCCAAAAAAAAATGTAAAAGGGCCCAAAAAAAATTGGGTGTTATTTCATATGAAATAAAATGTATGAAAAAAATTTGGGAAATATTTCATTTCTCGTTTGGGCGTTATTTCATTGGGGGGCTTTTCGTGGAGCCAATTGAAATAGTGCAAAGTTTAGACTTGAAATCAAAAAACGATCGATGTTATTTGTAAATAAAACAAAAAGTTTTCAGAGAATTTTCTTAGTATTTTTTATTATGATAGAACGATCGGCCAATTGCTCTCCATTGCACACCTACATCTGTTGGTCCATATTTTCAATGACTGAGACATAATTGATGCTCAATACTGTTAAGTGCCAAATTATCTCATACTTTAGCTCTTGAATTTTTCTTGGCTTATTGACGTACATCTTTGCTTTAAAATATATCCAAAGAAAGAAGTCCATCGGTGTCAAATCTCATGATCGTGGCGGCGGCCAATTAACATCACCACGACCTGAGATAACATGGCCATTGAATTCCTCGCGCAAAATAGCCATTGTTTCGTTGGCTGTGTGTCACTGACAACATCCTGTTGGAACCATATATCGTTAAGGTCAACATCCTAAATTTCTGACCAAAAGAAGTTCGTTATCATCTCGCGATAGCGAACACCATTCACGGTAACTGAAATTTTCGCACAATTTTTCCAAACGCAGATTGAATGCTAAAATCTGCACTCAATTCAAATAGTGCAAAGTTAAGACTTGCAATCAAAAAAGCTGCATACAAATATTGTCTTACTAAAATTTAAAAAATGTAACTTTGTATGTGCATGGTTTTTGAGGATATGCATAAGCAAAGGACATGATTGCTTTTTTTAAATCAGACCATATTTTTTTTGAGTGCAAAATTTTTTAACATCACTATCACTTATGTTTAGTGAGGCTGCATATTTTCAATTCATCACAAAATTATTGCTATGAAAATGCAAAATGAGTGCACCACCCCCATCTATGATTTTTATTTATTAGATTTGTAGAAAATATATTCTATTATTTTTGATTGAAATCCAAGATTTTAGAAGAACTTTTAATTCATAATCTTTTTATCAAACTTGGTAACTTAAAGCATTTTCTTTGTTGTAGAACAGAATGATAAAACTAGAACTTAAAGTCAGTCTTCTATATTTGCACACTTTTTTTTATCGATTTAAAAATGAAACACAACGATTTATGCCAGGGCAGTGGACTCAAACCTTAAAAAATTTCTGAAAGTTAAGGCATACAGAAAATGTGGTGTTGGTTTAGTTATTTTTGGAATCTTTTTTATAATAAAAAAGTCAATTTTTTTATTTAAATCCAAATTTATTTTTCAAAAAATTAAAATTCTTAATTTAGATCTCTTTTATTATATTAAAAACATGATTTCTGTATAACACTTTTAATGACAACAGATTGGGCAATAATTATTTTATCATTTTTTCCCCGATTCAAAGAAAAATTGTCTTGATAGCGGTTCTCTATGAAGAAAAAAATTCATTATTTACTTTTGTTATTACAAAGATAATAAAACAAATTGCTCTAAATATGTACAAAAAAATAAACATAAAAAGAAATTAATGTTAAACACTAGGGTTCCAAAATAAAATTTAACCAGACCAATTCAACAAAAAAGAAAGAGATTATCTCTTATTTGCATTTCATACAAAAATAAATAAAGTTACAAAATAAATATAAACAAATAAATAACTCAAGTACAATCTAGAGCAGGTTATTTTAAAAACGGTTACATTTTTTGAAAACTTAAATAAAAAAACAAACCCAAAAACTGCTACGAAAATAAGACAATCCGACCTCTAAACAAATATTTATATTTTTAGATAATTGTTTAAAACAGACAGACTTGGAAAACGGTATAAGAACATGAATCTCTACGATAAGTATTTAATGTGTATGTGTGAGTTGTAAGGTTGTAAGACATAAGTCTATCAAATTTCTATAGTCATTCTAAATATTCTTTACATTTAACTAATTTTCCCTCATGTGCTACAGCCAATTGATTGATTTTCGTATTTACTTGCCAGTTTCGAAGTGTAAATTATTTTTAAATATTTTTAGAAAGAGTGTTTTAGAAAAAATTGTTAATCGGCTCGTGCTGTTTACAAGTGATTTGTTTGCTTAACAATTACATGTAATCAAATACTAATTGAATAATTTCTATATATAGAACTGAGATTTTGTTAGTTATTAATAAAAAAAAAAAAATTTTAAAAGTTTACTCTATAGTCTGGACTATAGTTTGCTTATAGTTTCACCTGTCCTTTAGTAAATATTCTTGTCTGTTGTTAGGTCAATTGTCTAAGCTTTGGTCTATAGTAGTCTATGGGCTTGGCTATAGTTTGGTCTTAAATCTGGACTATAGTTTATTCTATATTATTTAATGTTGTATCGTCAATAGTATTGACTGTTGCTTGGTTTACTGTCTGACCTATATCCTTGGCTATAGTTTAGTCTTTAATCAGGACTATAGTTTGGTCTAAAGTTTTGACTAAAGCTTGCTTTTTGTATAAAGATCGAGATATAAAAACGATCGATGTTAATTGTAAATAAAACAAAAAGTTTTCAGAGAATTTTCTTAATATTTTTTATTATGATAAAACGATCGGCCAAATGCTCTCCACGGATACGGAGGCATACCTCTATCTGGTGGTCCATATTTTCACTAACTGAGACATAATTGAGGCTCAATATTGTTAAGTGCTAAATTATTTCATACTTTAGCTCTTGAATTTTTCTTGGCTTATTGACGTGCATCTTTTTTTTAAATATATCTAAAGGAAGAAGTCCAACGGTGTCAAAAATCATTATCGTGGCGGCGCACATTGGTTGAAGTTCATATAACGAGCGGCTAAAAATAGAAGAAGTTGTCGAAGGACAGTGAAACTTGGCACATAGTCATTTTTTGTTTGAATCAAAAAAAAGTGGAAAAATCAAAATGATCCGCCCACTTTTACGCTCACCTCCCATACAACTTGTTATGAAAAAGTGGCATAACTCCCTTGATTTTGATTGTATCAACTCAATTTTCACTAAAAATAAATATTATAATTGTAGAATGGGGTCCTGAAAATATATACCTGATCCGCCCACTTTTACGCCCACCTCCCATACAACTTGTATTGAAAAAGTGGCATAACTCCCTTGATTTTGAGTGTATCAACTAAATTTTCACTAAAAATAAATATTATAATTGTAGTATAGGCTCGTAAAAATATATACCTGATCCGCCCACTTTTACGCCCACCTCCCACAGAAAAAACAAATAGAAAAAACATGAATATGCATTTTAAGCATAGTCTTTTAATCATTTTTTGACATCATTATCGTACTCCAATTTTTTGATTTGCAGCTTTGAGCGAAATGAGTTTATAAATGGGTCTGAAGACAATAAAAGATTATGCATTACGTCTTCATTAGTAGCTAAACGTCAAGTTCTTCGCGAGTTATGTAATCTATAGGCTCTATAGTCTTTATTCCTTGCTTCCTGAGCTTCTTCGGACAGCATACCTGATACAAATAATTAATTAAAATGTAAAAAATCAAAATCAAATCATTGCAATCAAATTATTTAGATCGAGAAATCGCTATTTATCGGTCCAACAAAATCCGACTTTTAACTATTGGCAAGTTGTGATAATGGCCCTTAGAGCGACTCTTGAAATTTCCATGTAATTAGCACCTTACTTAATTTCTTTTAAAAATTACAATGATTTTATTTTTTTATACGAAAATATAAAATTTTATTTCATAAATTTTAAAATCAAAATTCTATTTTGTTAATTTACGTCCATATTCATAAAAATATTTTTGATTTATAAAAGGCTTATTAGGCAAATTTTGATAGAAAATTTGTTTCATAAACCTGTTACAAAACTGAAATATTTTTTTTAATATGGCGGTCAATCTATAGTCTTTACTTTAGTCTTTGGGAAAAAGTTTCCTGATGAACTGGCCTAAGCAACCAGTGAAATGCGCATAGGAACTAGCTTATCCCCCATCAATAAATTTCAGTGCATTTATTAATGAATATTGGGAATTTAGCACAATTATTTATTGAATACAATATTTAAATCTTCTGCGCATGTTCACAAATGACGTCACGCAAAATGTATTTCACTTAACTAATTATTTCAAGCTGCACACACAAAATAGTTGGGGTTTATTAGCGAAGTTGCCAGCTCTTATAAAGTGATGCATATCTTATAAGAAACTCGAAAATCTTATTTTTACTTGGCAACCTTTGCCGTTCACAAACTACGTCATCTAATGAGAAACCATGCGCATGTCGTAATCTTTTTTCTATACTTCATGAGTGAAATCCATAGTTTTGGCTATTGATTTGCCTAAAGTTTGAGCTACAGTTTTATTTAAGATCTTAGCTAAAGTTGTATCTATAGCTATGACCAGGGCTTTGGAGTCGGAGTCTGCATTAAAAAAAATTTTAATGTCACATATACATTTAGCTTCAAGGTTAAAGTGGGAGTCGGAGATCGAGATCGAGTCGGAGTCGGACGAAAAATTTCAGCGGTTGAGGTCGGAGTTAAATCTATATTTTAATGACTCCACAGCCCTGGTTTTGACTATAATATAGAATAAATGCTATAGATTTGAATGCAATAAGGCCGAGTTTTTTTGGGTTACTCATTCTTGAATTACACTTAAGTTTTTTTTTTACCAAAATCAATTTATTTATTTATTACATTTCTAAAATTTTCTCATCATTTTATGCCTTTGAATCATAATCTATAAAATTAAAAAAAAAACTTCTACTTTAACAGCAACTTGTTATGCTTCAGTTTCTTTGAATGTTGGTATCTGTTTCTTAAAACATTTTTTTAAGCCCAGCAGCATAAACGGAAATGCCTCTACGATCCAATCACGCGTAAAATTCATGAGAACCATGCAGATTTGTAATTTAAAAACAAATACTAAAAAACAAGACTTTTAAAGCCATGTTTATAATGAAACTAAAAATCAATAGTTTATGTTGTTACTATGCTGGGCTGGACTTGATACAAGAAGATCGTCTTTAAGATGTTACAAAATGTATGAATGGACATAAGAAAACCATGTTAACACCGTTTTGACCTGATCAGTTAGACACAAACCCACATACACACTCAAATACACAAAATTGTGTTTTAGAGAAATTTGTCAAAAAAAATGTATGGAATTTGTTGAGAAAAAAATTCACTATTGAAATGCGTCATTCGAGGCATTTTAAAATGTTTTGAATCGTTTTAATGGATTTTAATCTTTAAACTTTTAACATTTTTTAAGATCTTTTTGGCTTTTCTAAATGCTTTTATTCTATTATTTTATTCTACTCTTTAATTATTTCTTATTTTAATTACTTTTGTATTATTTTATGTCTTTGTCTATTGCTTATAAATGGTAATTAATATTCCCTAAGACTATTTTATTTATTGGATGGAAAAACAAATTTTTTTTCTTAAGAAATTTATTTAAATTTTAATTTTATGACTAGAAATTTTTTGAATAAATATTTTTATATCTATGAGTATTTAACAGGTCATTAAGTTTGGAATTTTGATACAAGTTTAAGTGTTTATTAATAAATACTATTAGAAATTTGTGAAATTGATTGAATAAATTAAAAGCGAAACACCGAAAAAATAAGTGAAATTTGTAAGGCCTATTTAAACATTAGAAGTGCTTGCCCAGTGGTCGAAATTCGACCATAATTATTTAAGCAAACATAGAGAAAACATGCGTAAAGGCATAAATGAATGTACATGTTTCGAGCATTTGAGCGAGGGTTTAATTTTGTAAGTTCAAAAATATAAAAATAATCAGAATGTACCAATTAAAAAACAAAAAAGTACCAAAAGTTTCCTCCTATAGTTTCTCAATCCCTCTGGACTCTGTTTGTTAAATTTAATGATTCTATGCTCAGTATTAATAAAAATTTAAATAGTTCCAGTTAAAGAACAGAAAAGTACCAAAGAGATCCCTCTTACAGATCCTCACTCCCTCAGGACTTTACGTGTTCAATTTTGTGTTTCTAGGTCCAATACTAACGAAAATTCAAAAAATACCAGTTAAGAACAAAAAGTACCAAAGAGATCCGTCTTATAAATCCTCATTCACTCAGAACTCTGAAAGTTTAATTCTATGTTACTAAATCCAATATGAGTTTAATTAAAATAGTACCAGTCGTAGAACGAAAAAGTACCAAAAAGCTCTCCTTACAGTTTCTTATTCACTCAGTACTCAGTTTTTAGGTCTAATATAACGAAAATTCAAAAAGTACTAGTAAAAGAACAAAAAAATACGAAAAGTGTTCATCTTATAGGCTCTCATTTTCTCAGGACTCTGCACCTATAATTTTATGTTTCTAAGTTCAATATTCTAGAAAATTCAAAAATAACCACATGCAGCAGGAAAAAGTAAAAGAAAGAAAAAAACTTCCCGTATTTTCCCTTTTTGATACTTTCTTTCTCCCCATTGAGGTATTAAACATTTCAGTATTGTAGTGGGAGCCCATAATTTAATATGTACATGTCAATAAATGGAATGGAATGTTTTGTAAAAAAGTACCAAAAATAGCTACGTTCGAATTTCGAAAAAGTACCAAATTTATGTTTGTTATCTTATCTAAAAGTTACAAATTTGGTAAAATCGTATTTCTATTTTAATTGGTTTAAAAGAAAGGTGGGGTGGGGTGGTGACAAAGAAGTTTCAAAAAAGCAGTTTATTCCCTTTTACTCCATTAGAGTGCCGAATTTCATTAAAGTATTTTTTTTATAAATTACTTTATTGGCAACACTTGCATCATCTCCTGAAATGTCATGGAAACATAAAAGCTACCGTTGCGGGTTTAGAGCACAAACAATTTTATCGTAAGCGACAACATTCACACAAAATTTATATGAATTAAAATACAAACCATCTTCAGTAAAATTTTGTCTTTCTCGCTTAAGCTTTTTTGCGGTAATGACTCAATATATAAAGGCCCAAATACTCTGATCAAAATACTCATCAAGCATTGTGGTAGTATTTGTAAATATGTGTTTGCATGTGTCACACCGACGATGCTCGATGGAAAATCAAATAATTTAGATATAACGGCGAATATTACGTCCAGCACACGTACACGAGTGAATTCGCCTGCTGGACAAGCATTTGACCCTTAAGATAAACAAAAGTTTTTGTTTTTTAAAAATTTAATTAAAAGGTCATATTGTGATTTTTTAAACTCAATTAAAGTATTTTTCAAATTTTATGAAACATCTAAAGGGCAAAATACACTTGTCAAATGCTTGTCCAGCCGGCGAATTCAACGTGTACGTGTGCTGGACTTAATATTCGCCGTCATATCTAAATTTTTTGATTTTTCTTCAAGCGTTGTCGGTGTCACACATACAAACACATTTTCACTAATACTACCACAATGCTTGATGAGTATTTTGATCAATGTATTTGGGCCTTAAAATTTTTCAATTTTTTCAAAATTATTTAAACGAATTTAAGTCTTAAATTTACTCTTCAAAAATTAATTTAAATAAAATTTTAAGCAAACTTTTAAATGAAATTCATGCTTTTAATACTTTTTTATTAACCATGTTAAAAAAGTTAACATTTATTCCTTATGCTTCAATTTATATGATGACTCAAAATTAATTTAAAAAAAAAGAATAAAAATAAAAAATATCAAAACTTTTGTAAGACTATTAAACTTTAAAAAATGAAATCCCACAAAACGATTGGCAACAGCATTGAAGGTTTCTTAAGAAAACAAAAATATACTTCGTAAACTCTACAGTTTATTTTGGCTTGATTTTTGTGACTCATTTTAAAAAGATACTGGAATTTTTTTTGTGCAGGAAAGTGTCAAGCAAGAGATAATTAATCTTACAAACTTAAAATACAACTTCGTTGTTGCTTTTTACAACTTACAACCAGAAACAGTTTTATCATGGCCTAAAAACCAGACATAACCAAACCAATTTTAACTCTAAAGGGTTGAGGTTTTTACGTCATGGTTGAGTGCTGGAATTGATCAGACGTAACAGTTGTTGGTGGGAGTTTTTGTTATAATAAGGGTATTGTAATACAGATTTCAACATTTCAATATTCATGTTCTGACAATCACAAAACTCTTAACTTTTGCGTTTCTGACTTGAAATCGCATAATAGGTGTTCTGTCAATCCCAATCGCAAGAAGTTTGGCGACTTAAAATTGCAAAAGTATGCTTTAGGAAACTAGAATATTTTTAAGAAACTTTGGCAGATTGCAAGCAAAACGCACGAGTTTCAGAACTCCATAAAATAATTCAGGCGTTTTTCGATCTTAAATGTTGCGATTTTAATTTAAAAATGAAAATTCTCTAGACCAAGAACACCGTTAGCTTTGTTAACAGTTAACGCAATATGATTTCGGAAACTAAGCCTATGATCCAACAGAAAGCCCAGATCAGATATTTACATAGTATCGAGAATCTAATTTGTTAGTTCTGTAAATTGTCATATTTTTATTAAAGTCGTTAAAGCTCTTGAATATTTTGACATTATCTGCATATACGAGTACATTGGAATTCAAAAAAAAAGATGGAAGGTCATTTATAAATAACGTGAACAGTGTAGGACCAAGATGACTTCCCTGGGGAACACCAGAAGTGACGTATATTTCAGTTGAGGTAACATTTCTAAACTTTACTTGTTGAGTTCTATCGAATAAATAAGATAGTAACATTTCATGGTTAACTTCGTCAAAGGCTTTACTGAAATCCGTGTAAATTACATCCGTTAGCATGTTTTTTAAAAATCCATCATTTACCATAATAGTAAATTCCACAATATTAGTAGTCGTGGAACGCGACTTGCAAAATCCATGAAAAGGAGATAACAGCGAAGAAATTTGGTTTGATAGGCTGTCGGTTAAAATTTTTTCTAATAGTTTAGGAATAGCATTCAGCTTGGCAATTCCTCTTTAGTTTGCAACATTGAATTTATTGCCATTTTTAAACAAAGGGATAATAAACGATTTTTTTCTTCGACGGGTAAATAGCACAATTCAATAGATTTGTTGAAGATTGTAGTAAGTGGGCCGTACAAAGTTTCGGCACAATTTTTAAGAATACAACTTGGTATTCCATCAGGGCCAGAATTATTAGTTGCTTTTAATGATCTTAAGTTTGATAGAACTGTTTAATTACTCAAAATGCGATATATTAAATGGATTGTGAGAACTACGATCGTACGGTTTTTAGAATATGTAGTAGCAAAGAAATTCGCGAACATGTTGCTAATCATTGTGTGTTCATCAGTAATGCAGGAACCATATTTAAAAAAATTTAGGATAGTCAGAAGCTCGAAAAAAGTCTTAAAAAAATAAAACTTTCTATGCTGGGTTCATTGTTTTGTCGTAACTACACAGAAGCAATTTAAATTATGAGAGATTGCTAACAGCTGTTATTATTTTAAGACATATGACAACCTTGTGAATCCCCCAATTGTATTTCAAATAAATCAATGTTTGTACTTTTCCCGACCCTGACTATGCGCTATGCCAGATTATAATCAACTATTATCCAGACTAAAGATTAGGATATAGTCAAAACTATAGCCCTGACCATAGTCAGAATTATATACCAGACTATAGTCACGACTGCAGATCAAATCTTTGGCATTACAGCTTCCAGCGAACGCTATTTTTAGTTTGTACTCTTTTCCTCATTCTCAAAATTATGAGTCGGTGATCAAAATTATACTTTTATCTCCATCTGGCATCTTTCTTAACATTTTCATAGAACTTGTTTCTATGCCAAACTCAGCAATAAGAACAAGCCAAATAAGCGCGCGCGCAATTTTTTACATTTATTATAAGAAGTGACATTTCAATTTATTTAAACTGCTCACGTTACAACGGGGAATGAAAAAAAATGCGGACTAATACATTAACATAATGACAGCGTAAAAAACAACTGAGTGACTTGAGATCCCCACAAAATAGAAATGTAGTAGTACAAAATTAAAATTAAAAAAAAAAAGAATAATAAAATAATAAATGGACATATACATAAATGCTCAAGTTTATTATATAAATAAATATGAGATTTATATAAAGGAGTTCAAGAGTGTATTCAAATTTCAGTTAAAAGAAAAGTTAATCAAATAAATAATGACAGCAGGTAGAAATATATATTTTATAGTTTTTTGTCAGATGTTGAGTTTTAAAAAAAACCAGTATTTTTTTAACAATTTTATTTAGTGTAAATAAATATTAGATCAACAAATCTTTTTAAAATTTAATCTTATAAGGAATTGTTCAATGGTTTGGCTTAAAAAAATGTGATTGATTTTGATTTTGTGGTTGGAGTTTCTTAACTACTTTATCGGATTAGTTATGGTATTATTTGCTAGATTTGTTTTTTGTTATACTTGTTGTAGTGCTTTAAATAATTCACTGAGCTGTAAATTAATTTTAAAAAGTTTTCATAGAAAAAAAGGTTATTTGATAGATACATATGATCATGTCATGGTATATAAATATTCTAAAACTTTATTCTTTTATCATCCTTTAATAAGATTATGGTATTTAATGTTTTTTTAACTATAAATTGATAAAAATTGAAATTGTACGCATTTAAAAAAATCTTTTTTAAAATTTCAAAAAAAAATTCAAGAGTTTAAATTTCATGAAGTTTTCTATGAAAATAGCATGGTTTTTCTTAACAAGATTAAGAAGGTTTGTATTGAAATTATTTTTAAGCATATAAAAAAAATTTAAATATTTAATGCCTTAAAATCCTTTAAAAATCATTTGGTTTCATATCTCTTATTTTCTCTGCTTTATACTTCACTTCATAGAATTTAAGTTCTTTATCACCATTAAAAAAGAAAAACATCCAACAAAATTAATGATTCATTTGCTTTAAAAGCCTACAGCTGAACAGGAAAACTATAATCAACCAAAAATCTAAACAATCACTTCTCAAAAATTAAAAGAAAAAAGAATTGTTAAAACTCCCTCCATTAAAAACTCTCTGCAAATACTTTTGCATTTGCATCATAACGTGAATACACATAAGCACAAACCACCCTAAATTTCACAGCTTATCTGTCAACACACTCTCGCTCTCTTGTCCCTTTATAATAAAAACAAAATCTGTTGCAAGGCAGTAAGTTTGCTTTCAATTGTTTAGTAATCTATAAATAGATCAATGAAATTAAGTACATTTTTGAACAAAATTGGGTACTTTTTGGTTAATTTTGCAATTTCCTCAAAATTTTAATAGCAGTTTGGTTTTGAAACTTTTTGAAGATTTATAAGTGTTGGGTGAAGCCTCCCAAGCTCACTGTTTCCAATAAGATTGTAAACACCAAGTACAAACGATTTCTAAAAGCAGTTTATTGGTTTATATTGAATGTTTCAATTCCTATAAGTAAACACTATTAATTAAAAAAAATAAAGGAACAAATACATATATAAAATACACACTTTTTTAATATGAAAACCGAGCAAGCTTCTTTACAAGTTTAAGGTTGATTTACATTTAAAATTTACTATATCGATCTTGGTTATCTATTTAAGTTACAATTTTGACACAATAAAAAGATGGCTATTAACTTCATTATATTATTTTCCGCGTGGAATTTGCGAGATGTTTATAATTAATTTGACATGTATCTAAACATAAGCACACACTTCAAAAATACGGATAAAATTTGTAAGTAAAACAATATTCACAATAGTGGTGAGACAGTGGCGGTTACACTCCTTCCCAGTATGTCGAGAAATATCGATGACTTACTCCAGTTTTTCCGTCACGTCTAATACCGCTAGCTTAATGGCTGGCCTTTCCAGAACGCCACTCTTAGTCATTATTTTAGCTTTCCTGACTTGCCCATCATCGGCTTTAAAAACTTCTATAACCTTTCCACGAGGCCACACATTTCTTGGATTCATTGGATCAACCACAACGACAAGATCTCCCACCTCTAAGGGTTTGGATCTTTCATACCACTTTGTTCGACATGTCAACATTGGCAGGTATTCTGCCACCCACCGCTTCCAGAACTCTTCAGCAAACTGCTGAGCAGATAACCAAGATTGTTGAAGGAAGACCCCAGTGTCATCATAAGTGGCTAGAGGTTTCATGCCATTTGAGTTTCCCAACAAAAAATGATTAGGTGTAAGTGCCTCCATGTTTTCATTTTCAATTGGGACATATGTTAGAGGACGTGAATTAATTATGTTTTCAACCTCTGCCATCATGCTCCTTAAAATTTCATCACTAGGGCTCCTTTGAGTTGATATTTTGGATAAAACACTCTTGACAGATCTCACCATACGCTCCCAGGCGCCACCCATATGAGGTGCTGAAGGTGGATTAAAATTCCACTTCGTTGTTGCCGTTGTGAAACTTCGTATCAATTGATTGTTATCAACATCTCTTAATGCTTGCTTTAACTCACGATCAGCGCCAATAAAATTCGTACCGTTATCACTAAAGTACTCTCTTGGAGTGCCCCTTCTAGCTGAAAAATTTCTAATGGCCATAATACACGAACTGGTGTTGAGAGAATTAACTATCTCTATATGGACTGCTCTAATTGTCAAACATGTGAATAGGGCACCATACCGTTTTTCCTTATGTCGGTTAACCGTTACATGTATTGGTCCAAAATAATCAACTCCTGTAAAAGTAAAAGGCGCTACATATGCAGATAGTCGCGCTCGTGGTAATTTTGCCATTTGTGGCACCACAGAAACCGGCTTTTTTATTTTGCACATTTGGCAACATTTAATAACTTGTTTGAATATATGCCTGAGATGAGGAATATAAAACCGTTGACGTAGTTCATTAATTGCAGTTTCATGATGGACGTGTTGGAATTGGTTATGAAAATGCAAAATAATGAGTTTTGTAACATAACTATTTTTTGGTAATATTGCTGGATTCTTCATCTCTTTGGGTACATTAGCATTATCAATTCGGCCGCCTACTCGAATTACAAAGTCATCATCGAGAAATGGTGACAACTTATATATTGAACTAGATTTTAGTACCGATTTGTTTTGTTGCAAGGTGCTTATTTCACATGCAAAGTATTCTTTTTGAGTATCTTTGACCAGTAAGATTTCGGCAAATTTTATTTCATCTTGGCTAAGTTCTTTTGCAAGTTTACTTTTTATGATTCGGTTTTTAACAAAGTTGCAAAATTTGATCACATACGCAACAGCTTTTACCAATCTACACCATCGAGAAAAACGTCCTACTTCGATAAAATTAGATGATAAATGCATTATATAATTTACTTGTTTAATTTCTATTTCAGTGGATTCTAATATGGTTTCATCAACCGGCCAATTCTCTTCTGGCAATTTTAAAAAATTTGGACCACCAATCCATCTGCTGGATTCAGTTAAATCCGGCATATGCGACCACTTCGTGGCATCATCAGCAACGTTCAATTTACCCGGAACCCAGCGCCATTCTTTAATTTCCGATGAGTCCAGGATTTCACTTACGCGAACTGCCACAAATTGGTTATATTTTCTGTGGTCTGAGCGAATCCAACACAAAACTGTTTTAGAATCCGACCAAAATACTTTTTTATGAACTTTAACGTTATGTCTCTCTATTATATTTTTAGCAAAACGTGCACCAATCAGTGCAGCCATTAATTCCAATCTTGGTACTGACGCTACCTTCAATGGGGCTACTCGTGTTTTCGATCCAACTAACGAGACAATAATACTTTTATTCGACGATATTCGTAAATAAGCAACAGCGGCGTATCCGTTTTGACTCGCATCGACAAACGTGTGTAATTCTACAAACGCACTTTCATAGCTTGATATACACTGCAGATAACATCTTGGAATCTTAAAATTTTTAATTTCTGGTAAAATCGAAAACCATTTACTTAATTTTTCTGTCTGAGCAGCGAGTATAGGTTCATCCCATCCAACACCACTTCTCCAAATCTCTTGCATTGCTATCTTGAGAAACATTAAGAAATGTCCTTGCTCGGTTTTCATATTAAAAAAGAATTGAAATTTTGTTGGGTGAAGCCTCCCAAGCTCACTGTTTCCAATAAGATTGTAAACACCAAGTACAAACGATTTCTAAAAGCAGTTTATTGGTTTATATTGAATGTTTCAATTCCTATAAGTAAACACTATTAATTAAAAAAAATAAAGGAACAAATACATATATAAAATACACACTTTTTTAATATGAAAACCGAGCAAGCTTCTTTACAAGTTTAAGGTTGATTTACATTTAAAATTTACTATATCGATCTTGGTTATCTATTTAAGTTACAATTTTGACACAATAAAAAGATGGCTATTAACTTCATTATATTATTTTCCGCGTGGAATTTGCGAGATGTTTATAATTAATTTGACATGTATCTAAACATAAGCACACACTTCAAAAATACGGATAAAATTTGTAAGTAAAACAATATTCACAATAGTGGTGAGACAGTGGCGGTTACAATAAGTTTTGGACTTGTTAAAGAAAGTACAGTTTTTTTACAAAAACACAAATTGTATTTCTAAACATAATGTTCTTTTGGCCTTAAACTTTTTCGGGTTATTTTTTTATCCTTTTGAATTAAAGGATTTCTTAGGGATGCAAAAAATAAATATATTTGGAAGTTGTTTTTAATACACTTCTAATGTAATTTTTGTTATAAAATTCTGTTTAATAGAGAAATATTTGTATATTATTTTGTCATAAAATTATTTTATTACAGAACTCATATTAAAAAACGACGTTTAAAATTCTTGCGTTTTTGATTTCCAGAACACCTCCGAATTTCTTTCAGATTTCATTTTTGGTGACATATTTGTTTTATTGAGTCGAAAAATATACAACAAATGGCCTTATTCACAGATAAAAACTTGCTGGATATCAAAAAAATATACAACTGGATATTGACTGGGTAAATGGGGAAACACCTGCCGTATGGCCTAATCTCATGGTGGATCTTAGACACTATGTGACCATTTATGAATTTACTAAATGTCCCCATGTCTGCACGGTTGCTGCACATTCAGGTAGCAATTTTGAGTGTTTAGTCCGACAAGAATTATACACTCGCCCGTTGCTTAGAAGCATCTGTCGGTTAGCAACAGCACCTAGGGAGAACCACAGTGAGAATTTTCTCACACGGATAAAAATCAGTCTTCTATGTAAAAGTCTTTCTTTCCGCGGTTTTGGGTATAAACCACAGCCCCTTCGAGATCCCCAAAAGTCAAGATAGTACCCATCTGTTGCCTGAAAGCCAGCTTGCCATCAGAAAAGCAAGGCTTCCGTTAAGAAAATTATCTAGAAAAACTCACCGGGGGCTATTGATTCCTGAAGCACTAGAAAAAAAGTTACTCTGGCGAGTACCTGTGACTTAAAATATTTAAAAAAGACTTTAAGAGCCATATGCGTGCTTCTGATTTTTTCGGGTGATTATGCCCACACCCCAGGGAGTTTGACTGAGTAGAAACAGATAAAATAAATAAACCTTGACATTCTTTCGTGCAGTTTTCTTTAAACAAATTATTATTATTTAGATAGCAGCTAGGTCTCCGCGTAAGAACGACGCTGTTTTTGAATATCTTTCTGAAACCGAATTCATAGACGCCTATGACATTAATAAGCTCAAAAACTTCCACTCTGTGACCGGCTAGCACAGTAATTGTATAATTTCGGGTGTCGAATTTGGGGTCAAATAGTTATTTACTTTTTTACTTCAATTTTGTTTAGTAAAATAGTTTTAAATTAGAATTTTTTATAGAGAATTGCTTTAAGGCCTCGTTACTCTTACGTAAATGTTGCGGATACGTAAACGTTGCGGTCGACTTGAAATGTTGGTAGTTGAGGTGTATGTGTGTACTCGTACATATGTATGTACATATGTAAATTATTATTTGTTTTAATTTTTACAAAATTTTAAAAATGTAAACAAAAATGTTTTTTGAATGAAAATTCGTATGATTAACAACATTTTTTTCAACTTTTTGAATTTGACTTAAGATGTTTTGTCAAAATGCCACAGATATACATATATTTACATATCCAGCTCTAAAATTGCTTTAAAAAATTTGATTTTTTATCTAGTTTTTATTGCACCTGAGAATCTAGTTTTGGAGTTATGGACCTTAACATATTTTTAGCCCTTATTAATATCTCTTCAAATGAAAATATTTTATTGAAAACTTAATCTAATTTTCTAAAGATGCTAACCAAAGATTAGCGCAATAATGAGAAAAATAAATAAATATAATATATGTTTTTTAAAAAAGACCTCGAGCTTAAATAATTCAAAATAATTATAAAAAAAGAAAGGTCAAATAACAATAAATAATATATACTATATTTAATATAATAAGGTCAAGGCGAATATTCGGAACTATGCGCTAATTATTTTCTATTTGCTTTGTCAAAAATGTATGCAAATAATTATTTTATAATAAAATCAATAATCGAATCAGCTGTTTTATGTTTTGGCTCATGTGTTTACAGCTTTTAATTAAATTTTAATTTAATAATTTTATAAATTATGATTTTTGCGTTAAAATATGGTTAAAACTTGTGTTGTAAATGTAAATGAAAATTATAGAAAAGAAAATAAGAAGTGGAAATGCAGTAAACATACAAATGTACATATGAAATAAATGCCATCGTTGTATAACTTGCATTTGTTGTTTATATTTGTGTAATTTTATTGTTTTATAAAAATATAAAACGAATTCAGTTAAAATACAAAAATATTTGTTGTTTCAAACTTATAAATAAATAAAATGAGCATAGATAAAGTGAGAAAAAGGCTTTTGCAAATTTGCAGCAGCCCACTGCCGGAAACATGCAAAAATAATCAATTTTATTTACTTCCATCTATGGAAATAATCTAACTGTTGGATAAAATAAAATAAAAAATTAAACTTTTAACAACATTATTTATTTCCAACAAATAAACAAGAGCTGTAAGCTGCTTCTTTTATTTTCAATAAAAACCCGATAACTTTGGTTTCTGTGACACATAAAGCCAACATTAATTTCAGTTCGAACAAAAAACCCATAACATTGGATTTCATTAAATCAAATTTATATAATGTTTTGATGAGAATCTCATTAATAAAATTTAAAAGTAAACCGCTGGTTAATAAGTTTTCTTGACAACACTTCTTCAAAACAAAAATGCAATTCTTTACAGCTGATACGTAAAAACGGAGAGAAATTTTAATTTTATCAGGTTCATCCGCAACGCAACGTTACGTTTACTTAATAGTACCTATTTGCACAGTAGCTTGGTAAGGAAAACGGAACAGCTGATTAGCAACGTATACGCTTACGTAAGAGTAACGAGGCCTTTAGCATTTTTTTTTAAGAATTGCTAAAGTACTTATTAAACATGTTTTTGGTTGTATTTTTGTTATATGTAACCAAAATTTACTGTTTTCTTCGAGCTGTCAAGTCTAAAATTTATAATGGCCCTTGTTCAAATTTATCAGTCTTCAGCTTATAAGTCTAACATGGTAGTTTCCGACCAAATTTGGTCCGAAATGTTTAGTTTGGTCGGATGGTAGGCCAAAGCTCATTTAGGTCGGTTTTAGAAAATGTGTAACATATTCTTTTTTTAAAAAAATTAGGAACATTTGTGTACATATACAACATTTTACAAAATATATTCATTATATCATTCAGAAATAATGGATTGGCTGCATTTTGGATACTTCGTCCATCCAGGTCAAGATATCTCTCTTCTTCCTTTTGGGCGTTTTAGAAAATCTTTCTGTACATACAATATACCTCATTGCTTTCCAACGGAAAGCTAAGGTAAAATGTAACAAGAAAATACAATATAATAGTCTGGTAGTGTATAAAGTCATTTCTGAAAAATTGAAGGAATATGACTATTACAAAAAAGCTTTATAAAATACATAACTGAAATTTAGCTCATAGAATAAATTCGAAAAATAAAAAATGTTGAAGTAAATATATTAGACTAAAATATTTATATTCATTGCATTTCCGTGCATTATAGTTTTTTTCTGAATGGTGATTTAATCCATTCGTGAGGATATTGTCCTGTATCATAAATATGGTATTTTAAGAGTTTCAGGAATATTGAGGTGATATTATCATCTATTAGTTACGAGACTATGGAGTGTATTTCATTTGGGACTTTTTTATCTTTCTTTGCTTCCATTGAAGTATCTATGATCTTTTTGATGATTGGCGTTCCTGCTAGATTGGGTTCTTTAGTTCCATTATAACTGACCTTTCATCGTCTGTAAATATCGTCTTTCCAAATATGTTTTCTTCAAGTATATCTTTGCCAATTTCGTCGATTAAAAGAAAGAGTTTTGTCATGCTATACTCTCCGTATATCTATTTAAATTGTTGTCAATTCAGTTGTGTATTCTTTGCTACACGTGTTAACGAACAAGAATAATTACTTATACCTAGGTGTTAATGTTTTGTGTGTACTTTTTAGCCAAAATAGTTTAAACTTATTTTCTATGGACTATTAGAATTTTCGCTTGTGTTTACTTCATTGCTAGCCAAAGGATAGCTAAAGTAAGCCTCGTAACAGAAATATACAAACTAAAATTCTGATAGTGCTAGAAAATATTCCTCGAAAATATTGAAGGAATAAGACTATTAAAGTATAAAATGTAATTTGACTTTTTATTCATTCTTATTCAAAACCTTTAGGTAACATTCCCTTTTTATGCTAGTAAACGTAATTATTTCATATAGAATATATTTCTAAAGTACTTTCCTGCAACATACTTTTCAAAAAGTACTTTTGTTTTATTTAAATATCCCTATTTCGCAAACTCCAATTCCTATTTTCCTCTCACAAATCAAATCCTTAAAGAAATTTACCTGAATACAAGAAACACAAACAGCAACAACATCGTCATAATAAAAACTGTTAATCTTGCCATGATACACGAGTAAATCTCGTTGTTTAGAATCTACTTCGTTTTTGTTTTTTTTTTTTTGCTGCACCATACTCCTCCACTTATAATATGTACCAGCAACAACAACTCTCACACATAGATATTTTTAGTTTTCTTTGTTTACCAACCAGTATTTTGTTATTGTATTAGAAGAAATTGTTTACAAATGGCTCTTGAATGCTTTGTACTAGAGAACATATGTTTGTGTGCGAGAGTGTGTTGGGATGTGTATTATAATTACGGTTTTTTTTTGTTTTGTTTATTTTAGTTGGGACACTCGTGTAGCACAACAACTGTATGTAGTGTGTATTAGTTCAGGTGAAATATACATACAAGCAAGTTGTTTTTTTTTATTATTTGACTAAAAGACGTCTGTTATTTATTTATTGTTGTTTCTGCTAGTAAAAGAACTGAGTAAAGTAAACGTGTTTATGTGTGTGAGAGCTAGTGTACATGTTAAATATACTGCTTGTACTTTTTCTATAGTTTTTAAGAAACGTGTTTTATTTTTGTACTCATACCTATTGACTTGTTTCTAAACTCCAACACTAACAAGTATCGTTGATGTTTGTGCTGTTGTGCATTAAAACACTTGTGTGTATCTGTGTGTCTTAGGGAGTTTTTGAAATACAAGAAGTAGAAACTTAAATAAAAAAATAACAACTACAAATGTAAAAAAACGCGCTGACTGTAAATCTTGTGTTGTTTTTTGTGATGGTATGTATAAAATTGTTGGTCGATTGTTTGATTTTAACAAACAAGTTTTAGTTTAATTTTAAACTTACGGGCGTGTGGACGTAAAATTTTTTCTTTTAAGTAGTAAGAGACGAAAATATTAAAAAACACGATTTTAAAGATTTTTCTAAAAGTTTTCTTTCAAATAAATCAAACGTGTTTAAAGTGAAACAAAAAAATATATAAGAAAAATAGAAAAAAAAAATTGGCGCCTATTTAAAAAGTGTGTAAAGGAACCACCATAAAAATTTATAAAACTAAAATATTTAAATATATAAAACAACAATTTACAAATGTAAAAAAAAATTGTTAAAAATATTTGATGAAAATAAAAAAACATTTTCCTAAAAAAAATAATGTATCTATAACTTAAAACCTGTTTTAAAAGAAAGATTTAATAGAAAATTTTGTGTTTCCACATTTAACCCGCAATTGGATTATTTTTTTTTATTTGAATTTGGATTATTTTATTTCTAAGTACGATTTTTTTAAAAAAATCTTGTCAAGTAAGTTAGAAGTTAAAATTTTAACATTAAACCTTAAAAAAATAATGATTTTGTATTCGCACACCTGTTGTTAGGAATAATGCAAATTTGGTTACGAATAAACTGAACCTTTTTGAAAAAAAAAAATAAATTAAATTATTTGTAACTTAATTCTTAAATTCTTTACGAGTATTTACTTTTTTTATACAACCTTGAAACTGGGGATCTATCATAAAAAAAATAAATATTGACAAAATAATTTATTTTTAATCTAACCGAAAACTGAAGAAAACAGAACAACCGAATATTTATGTATTTTAAAACGGTTTTTGAAAAATAACCAAACTTCAAAACTGCCCAAAGCAACATCATTAGATAATTATTATATTTAATTAAAGCTTTTTTCATTTGTAATAAATTAATGATATTTTTTTAAAATTTAAATTGCGCTAAGATCTAAAAAAGAAATTAAAAAATATTCTATAAATTATTAAAACGTGATTTAGCAAATTTCTTATAGATTAAAAAAAACTTGGTCAAGTTAAACTTTGAAAACAACCTTCGAAATAAACACAAAAATTTTAACATAAATCTCTTGTAAATCAAATTAAATTGTCAAACTGCATTTATTAAATGACAGACAGCATTAAATAAAAATTTTTTAAAGTTAAAAATATTATTAAGTCAAAATCATTTTATATAAACTGCCACTTTTCGCTTGAATTTTATATTGTCAACAATTTTTATAATTCCTGGAATTATTTACCCTACATTAATACATATTAACTTGTTGGCTTTTAAATAAGAAATAATTTCTAAGAAATTAACTAAATACTTGGCATTTAGTTTAAAAAAAATTAAATTTATGTTAATTATATTGATATTTTTTTTCTAACATAGTTTTGGGTTACAACATTCTGTATTTTTTACTTTACAATTGTTTACATTTCTTACCTTGGATAAACAATAGATATTTTTAGTTCTTTTTTTTTATCAAAAATATCAATTTAAATAGAAACCTGCATAGCTTTGGAAAATTTTTGCATTATACAACTGTCTAGCTTATGTAAATAATGTAAACATATGAAATTAATTTACAATTTTGCAAAATATATGTACAAATTTTATATTTTTACATTATTTACCTTAAGCTAAGAATTTGAAAACTGCTTACACAATGTTATATAATGTAAAAAATTATTTTTACGTAAATTTTGGTACAAGAACTAATTGTTTACCTCTTGTAAAATATGTAAAACTTATTTAAATTATTAATTGCAATACTAAAATTTCTTATTTATTAAGTTCATACAAACTTTCTTATTGTTTACATTAATTACGTTATGTAAACAATTGTAATTTACTAGTTTTACAATATAAAATGTTAACTTAAAGAATAAATATTTTATTAATTCGCTTTAGTTACGAATTGTTCACCTTGTATATAATGTAAACAATATAATAACAGTATAATCGTAATTAACAAATATCTTTCTTGAGCGGTCGCTCTCTATCTGTAGACTGGGCCGTGTTTCTCAAACTGCAAATTACAAATCCACAAGTGCAATATATTTGAAACAAAAATTGTAAAATGGTTGATTTTTAACGTATTTTGCTTTTAGATTTGTAACTTTTATACATATATATATATACGTTATGTAAACTAATAAATTTTTGGTTATTTTTACTTTTACATATTTCACATAGAAAAAACAATAGAAAATTTGCCAATCAAATAAATTATTTTTATTTAAATTAAAAATAAACTTAAAACTCTATAATAATTTGAATTTATATTCGTGTTTTACATTTTTTACTTAATGTAAAAAATTAAATTTATTCGGTATTTTCTAAAATTATGAAGTAAATGTAAAATGTTTTTGACAAAAATTACACATTTTATTAATTTTAACCTTATTTACATAGTATACTATACTATAAAGTAAAGTATACAAAATACGTTTATTAAAGAATGTAAAGAATACAAATCAATTAAATTCAAACAAAATGTAAATAACTAAAATATTTTTGGCCAAATTTTTAGAATTTTCATATATTTTAAATTCTTTACATAAAGTTTAAAGAAGTCATGTAAATAATGCACTTTGTTATATTTTATAGTATTTCCATATTTTACCTTAGGTAAAATACTGTCAAAGTAAAGAAAAAACACAAAACTTATTAAAATTTAAATAAAACTTTAGCTTGTGTGAACTATATTTTTCTTTATTTTAATACTGTAAATAATTGTTTTCCTTTGATAATTTTTGAAAATATTAAGTAAAATTTTTGAATTCACAGCTTTTATACAACTTAGAAAAATAAAAATTTTATTTTCCTTTGTTTACTTAAAGTAAAAAATCAAGCTCCTTTGATATTTTTTAAGGAAAGAGCATTTTGTTACATGTATTTTAAATTATTTACATATTTTACTTAAAGAGAACTATCCAAAATAAATTGCTGATACAGTGTTAAGAATTGCAATTAATTCAGATTTCAACTTCAAACTTTTCAAGTGTTTACTAAATTCTTAAAAGTTTTAAAGTTGTCATATGTAGTGAACATTTTTGACTTAATGTAAAGAACTAAATATTTCGGAGTTAATGTTAAAAAACTAAAAAACTTTTTGTTTATCCACATAAATTATATCTTATTAGGTAATACATAATTAACATGTTTACTTAGCATAAAATGTAGAAAATTCATTATTTACGAAATGTAAAGAATTACATTTCTAAAAACACAAGGTAAAAATTAAAATTTTTCTGTACTTTTAGTACATAAATCATTTATTTAAATACAAAAATTTAATGGTTTTTCATTTTTGACATATTTTACTTTAGGTAATTTTTGTAAATAATGTTTGTTTTATGTAAATAGACCAAAAAAATTGTGCTTAGTACTTTGGTAGTACTTTATACACAAAATGTAATTTACATTTTAAATAATTATTATTTAATATTGTTTTACTGCCTGGCTCACAATGATGACAAGAGCATTTCATTAGCATATTTATATTAAAATCAATAATAAAAAACTTAAATTTGTTTTTTATTTTGAAATGAAAATATTGTTTAATTTTTTCTATATTGACATAATATTGTTAAGCAATTAATTTCTGCGGTTAGTTTTGGGTATATTTTTATAGTTGCTATTGAGGTTTTTTGTCATTTCTAATTTTCTAAAATTTTGAGTAATTTTTTATTAAATAAATCTTTTTCCAACGCTCCAAAACTGCACCCTTTTTTAAAACAAATTTTTTAAAACAATTTATTAAGCAGGATTTTCGTTATGATTTTTTTTTGCTAAGAGAAACGAGCTTGAGTTTGGGCTTTTACAGTCAAATCATATGAACAGGCAGGGGTTAATAAGCCTTTCTACACTTTTCGTCTACAACATTCAAAATATATATATTTGCCCAAGCAAAAAACTTATAATAATAATACAGTCTTATAAATTATTTCTTTAAAATAAAGTGTTATGCATTTTTTTGTTGCTGCCATTTGTAAAATTTTTGTTTTGTATCTTTTCAAAAAACTTTAAATCTATACATGATTTGTAACAAGACCTTTTGTTATGACACACATTGGAAACCCAGAAAAATTAAATTTATAGTTTTTAAAACAAAATTTGAAAAAAAAACTAAAGGAAAATCTTTTAAAGGTAATAAAAACCTATTGATAGATGGAATACCTATAAAAAAGAAGAATTTAATAAAGAAGAAAAATCACTTAAACAAAAAGAAAAGACATTTTCCATTAAATCTTAAAAGCCAAATGAAAAGATGAAAGGAAAGAAGAAGGAAAAAGTATTTTAAATCTATTAGACTGTACCAAAATTGTTTTTACAGAGAGAAAAGTGAAAAAAGGTAACTTTGTTAAGACAGATTTGAAACCAAACTCTTCAAAAGGGCAGGTGTGAAAGTAAATAGTTTTTAGTAAAAAAAAGGAAACTGCAATAAAAATTTGTATAGTTTTTATTTAATATTTATGTATTTTTTTTTTGTTAAACGTGTGAAAATTTTATAGTTTTAAAATATTGTTTCTTCAATTTTTAACTATTGACAATCATATAATTTATCATTAGAAACTACAAAGAAAGTTTATTAAATGAACTTTGTTTTAAAATATATAAAAAATATAAAAATTAATATTCTGAAAACATAATTCGTCAACTCATTAAAATATTTATGATATTGATCAAGTCTTAGTGAAAAACTTAAAAAAATTTTCTATTCATTACAGTGTTTGTGTGTGTAATAAAGAAATATGTTTATAAATACCTTATAAAATTAGCATAATAACTAAATATTTATAATATTCAATAAAAAAAAAGAATTCAAGTTTCTTTTAAGTTTGTAACACGATGAAACACACTGTCAGCATAATAATGTTTAACAAGTTTGTTGTTTAAGTCTTTTGTTTATTCCCTCATGTTTGGCTGTAAAAAGTTTATAGCTTAAGTCTTTAGTTCTGTAAAACAAATGTCTTTAGCATATTAATGACCTTTTTTGGTTAAACAAAAGTATTTTTTGTTTTATATTTACCATATTTTTAATAAATATTCTTTAAGTAGAGTTGTAGTGATTTGGCAGAGTTGTTGACGACAAGTTGTAGTCCGTTTATTGTTGTTGTTTTATTTTTCTTTTTTGTTTAGAATATGTTAAATGTTGTTGTTTTCGCTTGAAACTAAAAATCATAATTTTTTTTTTGTTGTTTAACATTTTGCATTTTTCAGGTTTTAAATGAATTTTTTTTTTAAATATTTTTTTTTAATTTTACTTAAGACAAACCGTAAAACCTAGATAACTTAAACTTAAATTTAGATAAATTTAAAAAAAAAACAGTAAAATTTTAAGATTTTAAAGCTTTGATCGTAACACAATAATACATTTCTGTGGCATTTTGACAAAACATCTTAAGTCGAGATAAAACAGCAAATAAGTTTTTAAAAAAAAATACTCGGTGAAAAAATAATTTTTTTTATCTTATAATAAAATAAAACAAAATTAATGAAAAATTTCGCTTATAATACAAAATTTTAAAAACGTGTTTTTGGAAAAAAAAATTCGTACGATTAGCAACATTTTATTTTTCAACTTTTTAACTTTGACTTAAGATGTTTTGTCAAAATGCCACAGATTTTAAAATGGGATACTTTATAAATAGAAAATTTTGAGTTACATGCCTAATTCAAGAGTAGCATAACAACCCTCTCTGATTGGTGAATTGAATCACTTGTCTCTCTCATGCATTCAAGTTTGACATAAGAAAATTTGTGGGGAGAGAAAATCTAATTACCTTTCCTGTCCTTTATATTCTTTAACTAAGTAATAGACAGTTGCTTGAAAAGTCTTACATGTAACTACTGCAATTTTTCGCTTTCAATTTATTTAAATAATAATTTAAGTTATTTTGAATTGTTGAGTTATTTTACGATAGATATTTTATATATTTCCTATTGATTTTGTTTTTATAAACGAACTTTTGCTATTATATTGTTAATAAATTTTTTTGTTTGCATTAACAACAACTTATTACTATTTTTCTTAATTAACTCTTTGGAAAAATATTTTTGTCTTCATATTCTAGAAACTAATTACTAACGAGACAAACGATATTTTTTTTTAATATAAAATCAAATCAAAATGAATTATGAACATTTGCTAAGTTTTTTTTTCAAAAAGATTTCAAAGTTAATAAAAAAAAAATAACAAAAGCAAATCAATGTTCAAGGCTTACCATGTTTTATTGCTTTCGGATTATGATTTCATAAAAGAGACAAACCTTAGATAATAACCGTAAGATAATAAAAATATATATAAGAATATTAGATTAACATTTTTTATTTGTAGGCAAGGGTTTTCAAACAAAATTCAATTGGTTTTATCCTTAACATAGAGAAATCTGGATCCCTTAAACTAAATCATAATTTCGAATTTTTAATTTCGGGTAACGGAACTGACTTTTGATAAAAGGCGAAGGTTAAAAAACGTATCTATTTTCAAGCCTTTCTGTGTCGTTCACATAAAAATTCAGAACTGTTCCCCAAAGCAAAAATTGCATTACAAAGACCTAGACTTAGAAGTTCAGGAGTTCTTTCTTCGTGTGAAATATTTAAATAGTAGTTTCTTTAGAAAAGTTCTTCTTTTATTACTAGTTCAAACTAGTTCACTTGAAATTTTTTTTTTTACTTAAAACCCATTTGAAAATTAAACATATGCTTTAACCCTTAAAAAAAACTACCTTAAACAATTTTATATTTTCAAGAACGGGAGGTCTATTTTTTATTACTTTGTCATTTATTTTCTTTTTTTATGTTTATGATGTTTTTCAACAGGCGTCTGGATTTCTACTTCCTCTAAGTGTCAATATAATAAAGAAAATTATTAAATATATTCATAAACTTCTCTAAGGAAATTAAATTTAATTTTCTTTACAAGTTTCCCCTTCTAGTGTTCAGAAAAGAATAGTTGACAGAACTTAAACGGATGTACAAGCTAATGTTACATAAATAATAATATTGTTTTTAAGTGTTGTTAGAATTTATGTAATAATTTTCATAGGCATTGTAACGGGTTAGAAACATAAAACAACAACGACAAAAAAAAATACAACATAATTTTATTACTTAACTTTTGAATATTTTTTAAGCATTTTTTGTTAGAAAACACATTGAATTACAAACATGAATATTTTTTTTTTTTTTTCAACAAATAAGCAACTTGCATTTAAAATGAGTTATTTATTAGCTAAATTATTTACAGTTTAGCTAAAAATTTATAAAAAGTATTTTCATGCTTAGTGGCAGATAAAATTAAGATGATTTACAAAAAAAAAACAAATTTAGTTTCTTTTCAATCTGTAAAAAGATAAAATAACAAAGACTTTTAAAAAAACCAACTCAATTTAATATTACCAGCATAATAATTTGCTAATTTGGTTTATTTCAAACATTATAATGCAATAATGCGCTAAAGTCAAACAAATTGTTTTAACTACACACTTTTAACTTAGCACGTGTCTTAAGTCTTTTGTTTGGCTTTGTTTAAGAAAAATTGGGCAAGACTTAATTAATTTAATAATTTTAATATAATTTTAAATACTTTATAATTTAATTTAATACTTTAAATCATTTTGTTTTGAAGTTTTATTTGTTTGAACCGCTTGTGTCTTAATTCTTCTGTTTTTCAACATTATGTTGACCTTAAGCAGCTTAACTGCTTAACTTTTGTTCACGTTTATTATAAGTAAAAAAAATTGGTGGAGTTTGGTATAAAAAAAGTGTATATAAGATATTTTATTTTTTGCAAATTTATGCTTCAACCTTGAATTTCAAAGCGAATTGTAAATCAAGCTTGATTTTACACTGTGCTAGTTTTCTTTCAGAAAGTCTGACTTTATAGGTGAGAGGGGAAGAGAACGGGCTATGCTTCTCTCCCCTCTTACCAACAATCTTTGACGTTCTAAAAGAAGACTTTCATAGTGTGAACCCAGACAAAGTTAGTGTTTTACAAATAAAAGTTATTTTTGTATATTCTTAAAGAATCTCTTGAATTTTACTCACTTTATATACGGCAATTTTTTTTAAGATAAAAATTCTGACTCTTAAACCCGATTATTGAAATAAATTTTCAAGCATTGCTAATATAATTTCCGATTATTTTAAGGTCGCCAGATATGACAACCTTGCAATAAAACGACTTAAAATTATAGCATAAAAACTTCTTTTACATAAAACAGCGGTTGCGATTTCTTCTATACCTTTGCAAAATATGTGGTAAAACAGAATTGAGTCTTCAACTTTAGGAAAAAATCCTTTCAATTCTCTCTCAATTCTTTCATGTTCGTTTGTTCTTGTTTTTCTTTGTTTACAGAATATATAAAAATTAATGAAAGTATTATATGTGAGAGCATAAGAAAAAACGTTCTCTAAATAAAAAGGATTTTATTTTACGACGGTTTTCCACAAAGAAATTTGTGTGTCAAATTGTATATAAAAGGTAGCCTCGACGTAGTTCTGCTCGAACACTTTGTCAGCTTTTGATTCATTGCTCTGAAACATTTGGTGCAGAAACTTTCTTCAATTACCTTGTAAAACTGCATTCGTTCCCATTAAATAAAACTTTTGTTTTGCAACTTTTAAGCATTTTCTTTTAATAACAAACTCACAAAAACTACTTGTATACGAAACAAAGTGCACTTTTCCATTCGGCTTTCCCATATCGCATTTTATATTATGGCCGAGGACTACAAGAAAGCAAGTCAAGATTCACTCTAATTTTATATCATACATGAACGTTAAACACTTTGGTGGCCAGTGGGCACTGCCCACAATTGATATAGAAACTTCATAGAAGTTTAACTAATACATATTTAAATTTCAAAAGCTTTCGATTTTAATTCATATTGGATATTTTTATTTTATTTGCTTAAACAAAACTTTTAACAAATTAATATGAATTTAATAAAAATTAAAATAAAGTACAACTACATTTAGAGTTGACAAAAAATCAACCAATTGTAGTCGGGACTGCAAGAAAAGATAAAAAACTCACTGTATATTGTTGTTTTCTTTGTTTAAGCTTTAATATTGTAACAAGTTAAACTGGCGTTTATAATTCGTATTCGCTTAACAGTTTTATTTGTATAATATCTTAAGCTTTCTAAAATCTTTGGATGCAGTTTTCTGACGATCTGGCCTAAGCAACCAGTGAAATGCGCATAAGAATAGCTTATCCCATCAACAATAAATTTGAGTTTATCAGTAGTATAAAATGGAAATTTAGCACATTTAAACGAAACCTTGTTACTTAAGTATTGTTATTAATTATTTTTAGAATTTAATATTTTCATTTAGAATTGAAAACATTTAAAAAATCTTCTAAAAAAAAACCTGGATAATCTTGTAAGACCTTAATTTTTTTTAAATAACAACCAAAACCAGTAGCATTTAAACAGTTTTTTTAAGGTGTTTATTTATACTTAATTAAAAGGCGCAAAATTAAATTGACATTTTTTTTAGATTTATTTTGTACTTTACAAAAACTTTTACAGTTTTATTTGTTTTTAATGAAACACATGTCACCAAGATGTGTTTTTTTATTCTACTTCTTCTTTTCTATAAAATATCTTGAGACTGAAAGCCAGCAGCATTGTAATTTATTCACATTCATATTATTAAAAAATTATAGTCCAGGCTCTTTTCAACTTCTTAAGACATGTGTTGTAAGTTTTTAAATACTTTTAAAATGACCTGCTGCTGTTCGGTTTATAATTTAGAGCGCGTGCTAAACTTAAATGTCTAGTCTTCTTTGTTCTTTAGTTTCTTTGTCATATTAATTTAAGCAAATTTAGCAAAACTAAAGAAAGAACCCCTGATCTGAACCCCAACTGTTGTAAGTTGTTTGTGTCTAAAAGAGAAAAAAAAGAAAAAAAACAAGTAATTTGAGGAAATTTTTTGTTGCCCTAAACCCTTATCATCTTCTGCTAGTTGTTTTACTCCTTTTAGGAAGTAAATTGTTTAAATAAATTCAAGTAAATTGAACCTTTAAAATATCACCTTTGTGTCTTAAATATGTCTTGTATAACAGTTTCAGTTACCATCATTTTTTTATAACTTTAAAACTTCCTTTATTTAAAGTATTTTTTTCTTCTTTAATTTGCTTTAGTTTTTATTGTTGTAAATGTTTATAACTTCCGTTGTGTATCATCATAATGAAGATGTTCGTAATTGTGATAATGATAAAGTTGATCTTTAAAATTGAACTTTTACTTGCCGCTTGCGTTCTGGGTTTCGTTTGTTTTAGTTTAAATGGTTTTTGTAAGTAACTAAATAACTTTTTTATAAATGAGTCATTCTTAAGAATTTTTTTTTTTTCGTAATTTTGTTTTGTCTTTTTCTACTCTATTCAAATATAACAATTTTGTTATAAATCAGCAAAAAGATATAAGAGTTATACTTATTATATTACAAAGTTTTTTTTTTATTTGGTTGCATTTAAAGTTTAAATGAGGTCAAGTTTCATTTCAACGGTTTAGCACAACTTTGGTTTTAGCACATAAATCAAAAGTAAAACAAAAAAATATTATTTCAACTATGAACTAAATCATAGAGTCTTATAAATTTTAAATTTTATTTTCTAAATTTTGAATAGAACAAATCCCAGCGAAATGTTAAACTAATAAATTATTTTAAAATCAAAATCATGAAAATCTTTTTAAATCAGGGATAGGCACATTCTGAATTTATTAGCAAGCATGCTGAACTTAAACAAAAAGTTATATTTGCGACAGGAAAATAAAATGGTTCTTCTAATTTGGACGAACTTTAAAAGCCAATTGTACTACAAAGAAATCTTTTGAAAGCAAATGTATCTGTAATTTTTCTGCCATTTCACCTAAAACTGCGAAATTTTGTCTTAAATAAAAAGAAATGTCCCTGTTCAAAGAAAATTCAAAGTTGAGTATAAGTTCAAAAATTAGTTATGATTAAATATTAATTTGTACATGGGACAGTGCATAGAGAAAGGGACCAGCAAGGCAAAGGGAAGAGTAAAAATCAACTTCACAAAACAAGAGGTAGGGACGACCTAGGCGCGGTTTCAAGGTTGACCAGCACGTTCCTGACGTCATGAGATGTGTCGCTTTCAAATGAGACCAATACCAACATGCTCAGTGATAATACACCAAAGATACACGCATTTAAATCTTTAAAATTGCTCTCCTGAACAAAACCCTTGGGTCCCTTTCGATTTTGCGCGTCACATATGTTAATGAAGTATAAAATCTGCTCTAATTGTTAGTATAAGAGATTTCCTTACAATAACTGTTTACAAAATAATTTAAATTAAAAAAAATAAACCTTTATAGCAGTTATAATTAAGTGCACAAAAACTGTCGTGGGAAGTGTAACCCCCCATAGGACGCCAATGTTTTATATCGCATATCTTAAGAACTGTTATAGTGAGAATGTTCAAAATTTGCAGAAATCACTCTTATGGTATACTACACTTTTGAAAATAGAAATAAAGCGGGTAGGCGTAGGAGGGGAAATACCTCCCATAGGATCCATATATTAAATATCGCTCAACTGAAGAACAATTAAAGGGATAGTCTTGAAACGTGGTTAAAACTACTACTATGGTAAACTATAAATTTCAGTATACAAATGGGTGGGGTAGACAGGAGAGGAGCAGTACCCCTCATAGATAGAATTATAAATAAGAGCCACTGCACGCATTTTGTTGGACTTTTGGTATCTTCTGAGCCCCAAAATTGAAATAAAATAGCAGCGGGGGAAGTGGTACCCCCAATAGGACGCCAATGTTTAATATCGGATATCTTAAAAACTGTTATAGTGAGAAAGTTAAAACTTTGTAGAAGTCACTCTTATTACTTCACTTTGAAAATAAAAAAAAGGCGGATAGGCGCAGGGGGGAACTACGTTCCATAGGATGCAGCAATTAAATATCTCTCAACAAAAAAAAAAAGTTAAAGCAGTGTAGCGAAATGCACCGGGTTAAGCTAGTAGTAGATATAAGTAGTATCAGAGACTGCCTTTTCAAACGAATGTAGTACAACATTATCACGTATTCCTAACGCAATCGTGCGAACTTTAAAGTCATCTGTTTTACAGCTGATACAAATTCAAGTAACGCATTATTTCAATTGGCGATTCTATTGCAAAGTTTTAAATGGCAATGCAATTCATTTGCATAATTGCTTGATTTAAACACAGATTTGATTTCGCACACAGACGTTTAAGAAAACAGCCATTGTCAAAACAAGTATGCCCACATATAGTTCTGGCAACGGCATTCGCTGGTCTAATATGTTGTTGATGGTTTGTGTGAAGTAGAAAAAAACTATTATGCATTGCATTGAAAGCAAAGAAATTTTTTCAAAAGAGTTTGTAGCAATAAAAAAACATTTATATGTTGAGAAAAATTAATACTGTCGTATAACAGTTTAATTTGCCGAATTTCTGTATAATTTATAGATGATCTGGTTAAAACCCAAATTTTCTTTTCATATATGTATTTATGTTTTATATAAAGCAACTATTATTATATAATTTGTTGAACAGAAATTTTTTTAACTGCAAGTTAAACGAACAAATTTTACGTTCGTCATCTAAAACCATGCTGTAAGCATTTTTAAACTTATAATCTGGAATTGTTTATGTTATTTTTTTAATTTTTTAGAATATTAAAAGAAAATAAAACATAACCCTCGCATTCATAAACGGCAATTAAATTTAACAAATATTTTTAAAGGAAATTTTTCGTTAGAAATTTGTTTGCTAAACCTTTATTAAATTTAAAGTATATGAAACTTTATAAAACTTTGTATAAGGGTTTTAAAAATTATAACAAATCTGCTATTATTACAAACTATTTTTTTATACTGTTTAAGAATTTAAAGAAAATGTATTTCATATAAATCATAATTAAAAAATTTGGTTAAAAAAGCTAATGATTATTCTTCGAACCCTAAAAACATTTTGCCCCAAAACATATACCATTAATCAGCGGGGAATATTAAAGTATTTAGAACGTTTTTCTTAATTTTTCTTATAAATCAAAAAAATTTTTTTTTTTTTTTTATTTTGAAAAACAGAAATTTAATCGCTTTAAGTTTTAAACAAAATTTTCTCATTAAAATCTGCTTAGGACAACAGTTTTTTTCCTATGCTTTTAAGATTTCAATTATAAAAATATTTTTGTTTTGTATGAAAAAAAAAATACCTTAAAAAATATTTTGTCAGACATTGGATTTGTACTTTTCGTTGTTCGTTTTTATGCTTATCTAAGCACATTATAATAAAAATAATATTGAAAAAGTTAACATTAAAAACTAATGTAAACTTCATACTGATAGATGAATATAAGAGATATAAAAGAAATGAAAACAAAGGCGGACATTCCGATTGACAAACAAACAAAGAGATTTACAGAAATTTACGTAAAAAGAAGTCATGTTAAATATTTTAAATATATGTAAAGATTTATAATATTAAAAAAAGGTATGTATGTAAAATACTGCTATAAAAATAGATGTCAGTTTGTTTTTATAAAATGACAGATAGCATGTCAAAATTTTTACAAAGATATTTTTTAATCATGACGAAATGACTAAGAAAATTAAGGTCAGATAAAATGGAATATAAAAAGTATGTAAAAATGAAAACTTCGCTTAAAAATATTTTTGGTAAAAGATTCTGTCACAAAGAAATTCTAGGTTGAAGAATAAGTTTATAATTGCTAATAAAGAGCAGTAGGTAGTTAGAACCACAAAACGCTTAACGGGTTCTTTTTAGAGAATGATAAAAGGTTCTTAAAAAAATTTGATTTAAGTATGTATTCATTTATTCTCATAGTTATTGTGTAGCAGATAACGGGTTTGTTTCCCTATTTTATGCCTTAGAATACAATCTCTAAAATAAAGTTGACAATATTAATCCATTCATTAAAGCAACACATGCCACCATTCAGAAAAATTGAGTGTAACGGAAAATGATGCATGCATTGCATGTCTAATACAAATGTAAACTAACACTCCCAAAAGGAGCCGATTCAAAACGAATGGTGTGAATGATTTAAATGCTGACTGAATAAATGTCTGTACGTGCTATTAGTTGTATTGAACAAATATTTAACAACTTATGCCTGTATTCATAAAAATTATTTAAATTTAATAAAGGTTTAAGCTTTGTTCACAATCAGAGCCACAATTTCGTTTTTTCTTCTATCTTTTTTCTTCCCAAAGTATTTCATATATTTTCCTTTCATTTTGCAAGCAAAAATGTAACTAAAAAAGTTGAGTCAACTTCTACTTCAGCAACAATTTGTATGAAATTGTTTTTGACGTTTATAACAGTTTTATTTAGTTTTGAATGAAAATTTTAGCAAAACGTTCCAACAAATAATAATAAATACTTAATATTGTTCTGCGCAAAACTTGTAAACGGTTTCTTTATTTAAAATGTGTGTGGAGATGGTTGCAAAAAAAATTGTTGCTCTATTATGAACACCAGTGAAAATGTTGCTGCCTACTGTGAACGAAGCTTTAAAGAACAAATTTACTATGAAAATTATCCTTAATATATGTACGTTTATTAAATTTAATAATAGTTTATGAATACGGGGGGTTAGTTTTGACGTTTGTTTGGAAAATAAATCATATGTGAAATTACAAAAATTATGGCATTCCCTTCTCCCTTCTCTCCTAAAAGCTCAATACTTGACGAGTCAAACTTGACGTGTGTGAACTTGCACTAACAGATATATAAATATTGTACAAAAAACACCGCAATTTATTTTTTCGAAAATTTTTATGCACTTCATTACTTTTTTTTAATTTAAGGCCCATTAAAATATAAAATATTAAGCAAAACTGGTTGTTGGCAAGCTCTACTCATCGATGGCAACGAATACTGGAGAAATGATGTAAATGTTTTCTTGTTTTTTCATTTAGCATCATGTAATTTCATTGCTTCATGTTTAAATGCATCATAAAAATTTATTGTGAAAAAGACAAAAAAAGTAAATGTATGCAATCTGCTCAAGAATACTCATTCTACTCATTTAGTGCAAACAAATATGGGTATATTGAGTACCATTTTTTCAATACGGGCCTTTGGCACGTTTTTAAAAGTTTTGCATGTGTTAAGTGGCCGAGGAATTGGTATCTCTGGCTAGCATAGTCACTACCCAACATACGTTAATTACAGCAAAAACATGCGTGTATGAACACAACATTCCTGTTAATTATACATACTCGGAAAGTATTTATAATTATCAGCCTCAGTCAAATAACTACTTATTCAAAATTGTGAATTGGAGCTATGTAGAAACATATTATTATGACCAAGTAAGAATACTATTTTAAACTAAGGGCACGTTAAAAATATTAGTTATTTCTTATTTCCACAAAGTTCTAGTCAAAGCTTCACTTATTTAAATAACATGAAAATCACGCAAGCAAAGAAAAAACATGGTTGTGGTAAACATATTCTAAGAGCAACATATTATGATAAGATTCATGATTGTAGTCACCATATTACGATTGTTATTAAATCATATTATTACCAAATATGTTCGTAATATAACATCATAATATTTTTCCCTTAATCATATTGTTATCCTGTTAATCATAAAACGTTAAGAAGTTGTAATATTACTGTCATGGTAATCATAATAAGTTAAGAAGTAATCATATTACTGTCATGGTAATCATATTAAGATAAGAAGTTATCATATTGTTGTCATGGTAACCATAATAAGTTTAGAAGTAATCATATTATGATGCAAAGTGATATGAACTGTTATACATAAATTTTTTACATCATAATATGATACAACTTTAAACATAATATTTTTATTGGAAAAAAATACTTATGATAAAATAAAAAACATAATATAGTTACTGTAATCTTTTTGTCGTAGGTCGCAATTTTTTATAAATTATTTTATGGAGTTTTCATTATTTTTCTCTTAAAATAACACAAATCTTACCAGTAATGGTTAATATTTTGCACCAATATTTCACAAATTTTTCCACCACTTTAAGATTATTAAAATTTTTTAGCAAAGATATTTTATTTTGTGACACTACAACCCTTTTTTAATGTTTTTTCTTTATTTTTTTTTTAATTTCTTGTTTATTTTAATGGTTATTTTGTTATTTCATTTTTAATATTTTTTTTTAATTTCTTGTTTATTTTAATGGTTATTTTTTTATTATTTAGCCACTCACTAACAAATATTCGATACGTTTATGTAAAACACGACACAACTGATACAAAATTATTTTACAAATGGCGATACCAAAATATTATTAGAGTGACGATATTTTGATTGCATCTTAAACTTATTATGATAAATGTATATAAAGTTATCATGTTATGGCTATTAAATATCATGATATGGTTGTGAGTAATATAATATGTTTTGAAAGTTACCTTAATTTAGTTGCTAGAAAAATAATTATTTTTCGGTCAACAATACTCAAATTTATAATTGCGATAAACATTAATATGTTAACAGTAACTATAATATTGCTGATATTTAATGAAAATAACAATTATTTGTGTACAACAACAATATATTGTTACAATAAACACAGTGTGGTTGCCGTAACCATGCCCAACCATATTTTTTCTCTGCGTGCGCGTGTAAGAATTCATGTATGGACTGGACATTTTCTGTAAGTACTCATAAGTAATCAGTAAAATAAGCATTTTTTTAAAATTTTTATCCATAAATTAAAAACTACTAAAGTAAATCCAGTAGACAGAATTATGAGATCAGCTGTTCCTTTTTCCTAACTGACAAGGCGAATTTATTACAGGTGGTCTTAAAAGCCCTGCTGATATTAGCCAAAATCACTTTTGGATGTCAAAATTTTGTTTATTCTATTTTATTATCTTTGTTTCGGTTTTGTTTTATTTCTGTTTTTGACATTGTACAATGATTTTACAAAAACAAATTGCTTATGGTTTTTGTACGAGTTGTATTTGTTGTAGTACCGAGATTACCTCGGATGAATTCGCCTTGCTTACTGATAAAATTAAAAAATAAACAAAGCAAATATTTTATTGACGTACACAAATTTTTTTATACTTTTATACAAAACGCACAAATAACAAAAGCTAAAATTTATAAATTTTTACAAATTTTCTTTTCTTACAGACGTATGTATATATTTTCAATCGAAAAAATGACATTTCGAAATGTAGTAAAAATGATAAATAGTATCAAGGTTATTGGATAGGTATAAAGTTAGTTATGATTTTAACAAGTAGAACTACTTTTAATACATTTACTTACATATTTTATTGTCTATGAAAAAATCAATAAAATTACCTAGAAATTCATATAAAGAAAAAAATGTAAAAGTCTTTAAAACAAAAAAATTTTATAATTAAAAATAATTGATATACATATATGTATCTGTAGAAGTAATTTTTTTTAAATTTGACTGTTTCATAAAACTAATTCAAATTTCGCACAGTCTTAAGTAACCACAATCCACCACATGAATCATTTAAATAATTTTTGCAATATCATAGGGCTCCTTTGTTCTTTTAATGAAACGAACAATTTTAGAATTCGACCTGCATAACGCTGGCATTAGTATTAATGTTGAAATTTTGTGGTTTTGGGAAAATAAAACCTATAGTTTTTGAGTTTAAAGAAGAAGTCATAATTTAACTAAAGGACGATTCACTAAAAAAAAAAAATTTACTGTCCTTTATTTTGAAAAAAATTTTAAAGAACATCGTATCAAAAAAAAAAAAAGGACGAATGGTCACCGTTGTTATAATACGTATTCGAACAAGTTTGGTAACTAGCATTAGTAGAGTACTTTGAATAACAGTTTTGTCATTCTCTATTATTTAATTCAAAGTAAGTATTTAACTGTAATAGAGAAAACTAATAGCATCCCAACGGAAAAAATTGCAATCGCTTCCACTTTTCAGATCTTTAAGAAGGTCTACAAACGTATTCTAAATGAATTTTTACTTATTTCACTCTGCCTTCTTTGAAAAGGTCAAATTTCAATTGTTAGACTATTATTCTTAGACAAAGCTAATTTCTTACTTATTTTTTGTAAGCTTTCTAAAAGCCTTCAAAGAATATGCGATAAGGCAGGACCTTGGGTTCCAAAGACACGCTGTTTCAATTAGAAATGAAGTTGGTATGCGGCCGGGAGGCCTTATGTCCACATAAAATGCTTATTAGGAGGCCTTTTTGCAAAATTTTTTCCCGCTGAAATTGTTCAAAGTGTATGGTTAATACTGGTTTTGTATTTATAGCCTGCATAAAATACATTTAAAGCCTGCTTAAAATACAAAGTCATGCCTGTTTCTCTTAAGGTACTATTTAATGTTTAAATTTTTTATTTTTTTTTTTAACCTATCGATTATTAAAAAAATTGTAAATAATGAATAACACTTTGCTGCTCTTAAATGCTGCTTTAAACTTAAAGAAAGAAGCATGTACAAAATTTCACTTTTTTTGTTTTCAACATAAAAAACTTTACATGTTAAATTCAGTGGAACAAAATATACACACCCTTCTCTTCTCAGTAGTCGTTAACTTTTTTTTTCCTCTTAAGTACTAGAGTTTATTTGTTAATACAGGTAAATAAGCAACACCTGTATACATTTTATGAAATTGTAGGCAATTAAAATTAACATTTATCTGCCTCCTCTTCAACGTATTAAACATTTTAAAAGAGTTGTAGTAAATTATATTTGTGGCCTAAAAAGTAGAAAAGGTTTTCATGGCTTAAGTGGGTGAATACTCTCTCAAACTTTGTAATCATAATTTAACTTTTATCCAAATTCATGCTTTTTAGTTTTGCTTTTGTAGTTGTTTCCCTTCTAATAGTTGTAATAAGATGCTGTTCATGGATGCATTTTTTTCAATTCATTTTAATATTTTGTTTTTGGTGTCATGTGCTACTTTTTTTTGGCAAAAACTGGTTTACGTTTCTATATTTTTTTTTGAAAATTTAAAGTTTTTTTAAGATGAAATGGAATTTTGGTAGAAAATTAAGAGTAAAAAAAATTAAATTTAACAACACTTTTTAACTAAACACGAAAAAGTAAATAAAACATTCAAATTATTACAGTTTTAAATATAACTTGTACCGGAAAGCGAAATTGTTTATAAACATTTTCAATAATTGGCTTAAAATTAATAAATAAATTTAAAAAGTTAAAAAAAATTTTGTAAATCATAAGAATTTTCATTAAAATTTGTTTTCCTCTTTAAAATTTGTATTATAAACGAAATTTTTCTTCAATTTTGATTTATTTTATTATTGAACAAAAATGATTTTTTCATTGAGTTTTCTTAAAAATGTTTTGGCTATTTTTTCTCGTCTTAAGACGTTTTATAAAAACACCACAGATTGTATTAAAATCTGGTAATTTTTAATAATCAAATCATACAACTTTAGATATTATGATAGTAAATTAAACAGTAAATCAAAGCCTCAAATGTTAATAAATTTAAATCAATTATATCAATCAAATTAATTTTAATATTAAATGCATTATGATTTAATGATAACAAATTAAAACCGTTTAAAAAAGGGAAAATTAAATAAATATTTTTTTTCTTTTAAAACAATTGAATATTATTTAAAATTATAACAGTAGCAAAAAAATTATAGTACTTTGTATAACAGTTTGTACAACAATTAACACATTGTGCAACAGTTTGTACAAAAACTATAACACATTGTTTGTCCATTTGCTTAAAAATCATATCACATTGTATGACCATTTGTATAAAATTAAATTACATTGTATAACAGTTACACAAATTATAACACATTGTATAACCGTTATAAAAAACTAACAATTTTTTAATTGAATAATTGCATATTATTAAAAAATGTATATATTACTTTTTTCTATTTCTCTTTTCGGATTATAAAAGTTTGCCCTTTAAGTGAGAAATGCAATCATTTTTCATTAACTTTGGTGAGAAACTAAAAAACTAATAACTATTTATAAATTATTGCAAAAGAATAAATTTTACTATTTTCTTAAACAATTATATGCAGTTTGTATAACGCTAAGGATAACAGTCTTTTTGAGGGATTTAAGCGAAGCATTAAATAGAAGGAAAATCAAGCTGTTTTGTCATACAAGTCGTATTATTATTTTATAACAGTATATCAATTTATAACAATATTTTATTTTAATGTATTTATATAAGATTTTAAATAAATTATTATGAAGTTGTATAATTGTATTTTTAAAATAGTATGACAGTTAAAATAATTGAAAACAAAATGTTAAAAAAGGGTTTCAGCTTAAGTTTAAGGAGTTCAAACATTCTAAAAGGTTACAATTACATCTGTATTCCAAGAGAAACAAAATGTAAAAAATAGCTAAATTTAGAAATCAAAACAAGTTATATCATACTTTTTTAACAGCACAAGACTTTTATAATAGTTTCTCTAGGAATTTGAGACAACAGTTTTTATAAGTATTACAGAATTGCTTTATAAAAAACCAAAAGAAATTAAATTCTTTGAAATCAATTTTACCTACAATTAAAAGAATCTAATTTGATGTTGTAAATCTTTTAGTAAAACACTATTTATTATCCGTTGTATAATAGTTCGTATATCCCTTTGGACACCAAGAATCTACCGCCAGACAATTTTATTTGGACATCAAGACACAGAAGTCTTTATTTACATGTTAGATTGCATTAATATTTATAAAAATATTTCAATGCTGTAAAAAAGCCAGTATAAGACTTTGGATAATAGGTTGTAAAGAAGTTTTCAAAGTTTTTAATTTTTCCCTTCTATATACCAGTTTATCTTAGACATATCATTGAAAATGAACGTCTACAAAGAAGTTATTAGCAACCTTTTAAATATTTTATATTAATTGCAATGCAGTAAAATACTTAATCAAACTATTGTGTTTTAAATTTAAAAGTTGGTATAACAGTTTTTATAAATTGGTTAAACGTTGTGCAAATACAAAATCAAAGTTTTTGGATAAGGGTTTATTCAAAAATCCAATAATTTCTAATTATAATTTTCTTAAACAATATTTTCAGCTTTTTTGAAATAAAAATTAATTCCACAAAAATGTTATAAAATAAAATTAAAACAAAAGTCACAGATTTTCAATAAAACCCCTTCAACTTCAACCTGCCTTTAACAATCATTAACAAAATGATCAAGTTTCGTTATAAACGCAAAGAGCCAACAAACATTGTTGGTTCTAAAGACAATAACAACACCAGCAGCAGCCTCAATGTATCAATAATTTCGACCAAATCTACAAATAGCAGCAGTTGTAATACAACAAACAAAGATGCCACCCATAATGAAGCAAAAGAGAATTGTAAACCAGCTACACAGCAAATACAAAAACAACCACAACAACAACAAATGAAAGTCAATAACAGTGGTAACACAAACAATGTCTTACCAATAGCCGCAACTACCACACAAACCGCGTCTGCAATGACAAAATTGATGGCTACCACACTAAAATCCTCCATACCAACACAACTAATAACAAGTGCACCCATAAATATTGTCAGCTCAACGGCCCAGCATCTACAACATCCCCAACATTGTCAAATGGTTTTAACAGCCGGTACAGGTGGCACATTGCCACGTAGTACACCAAAGAAAATGATGGATCCACGTGAGGGTCATAAATCAGCAACGTTAACGCGACAATCGAATACATTGCAAAACAATCGCAAAATGTTGACGTCAATGGCAAAAGTTGCCTCAACAGCTGAATTGGCTGCTGTAATGGGTTACTCAAACAAACCGGTCAATAGCAACAATAATGCAATGACAACTATAGCAAGTGGCATAATATTGAGTCCAGAAGCAATACAAGATAGAGATCGTTGTATAAATGCGGTTATAGTAAGTTATTTGAACAAAAAAATTCAATTTATTTACAAAACGAATATTTAATAGAAAAATTTTAAAGTTGACAATGCATTTTGTTAGATTTTAGCAAATATTTATTATAAACATATGTGCTTATTAGATACTAATTTCTTCTTGTTTTTCATTTTACCTTTAAAGGAACTTTTTCAACAATTACAAACCAGCTCAGAGCCCGCCTTGTGCCCTGAACCTTTACGCCGCGCTTTGGCATCGGGTCCCTTGGCGGGTCGGCGTTTTCCTTTGGGTTGTCTGGGCGATGCAGCCGAATGTTTTGAATTACTTCTACATCGTGTTCATTCACATATCTCTTCGGATGATGGTGATAACTGCGACTCACAGGCCTGTATTGCTCATCGCCGTTTTGCTATGCGAGTCATTGAGCAGAGTGTTTGCAAGTGTGGCGCAAATTCAGAGCAATTGCCATTTACCCAGGTATGTACAAATTTTTCTTTAGTATGCTAATTGGGTTAAAATAATTACTTAATGAATGCTGTTTGCTGTTCAATAATTGTTGAACAAATTATTAATATGTTTCATAATTGTGGATTATTTACGGAAAAGTTATTGGAAAAAATGGTAGTGATACTTGGAAAGAGCGAAAGAAAATTTTCTTAATTAGATCTTATCTTTAGAATGGAATCAGTAAAAGAGATTCAGTTTTAGAAAATGCAACTAAGTATTTAATTTATTTAATAAATTTTGCCACACTTAAAACAGTTTAAAAAAATAAATTAAATTATAATTGTAAGTTAAAGAAATTTTATTTAAGCTCTTTATTTATTTATATATTTGTCGTTCCATACACAAGAGTAAAAGTGTCATGTTGTACAGAACTAAGTATTTGCAAAATTTTGTAATGTAAAATCTTAAAACTTCACAAAAAAACTTGAAATTTTTTCCCACAGTTGTTACGAACGATCACAAAAATGTAGAACATGTATCATTAATGCAACATATATGTCTGAAAAGAAATCGCCATAAGTATTACATTAAAGTATAAGAGTTTAAATAATCTTGTTGTTTGCAATTAAAAGTTAACGAGAAATAAAAGAGTGTTTTTTTTGACATTTTAAACATAATTAAGTGGAATTAAGTTTTATTAAATTAAAAATCGCGAACTTTTTAACCGTTTTATAACATCCTTATATATTTATTATCTGTGTATAAGAGTTTTTATAAAAGATTTCTTACAAGGGCTTTAAATTCAAAACGAAATATACAATCCGTTTTCTATAAATTTATTATTTAGTTTAATTAGTCAACTTCAAATGAATTTCATTGTTCGAGATATTTTTCTGGCTTGAATTAAATTTAATAATTAAAAAAATGCCGTTAGTATGATTAATTGCCGTATAAATATATGTAATGACGATTTTTGCAGCCAATTTGATTTTTGGGCATATACAATTTTAGTATTTACATTTGAACTGCTTTCAAAATTGCAATAAAATTTAAAAATGTGTGGCAATTTATAGATTTTTAGGGCTTTCATAGTGTTTTTTTTATAATTTTAAATACAATTTTAGTTTAAGTTCATTGTCTGATCAAGTTTTAAAATGTTTAGTATAACAGTTTTTTTTTAATATATCCGATATTTAAGTGTAGCAATGGTTTGTTTTTATGGGCATATTAGAGTTTTAGTATAATCGTTTTATGACTTTTTCTTTGTAAGCCATTTTTTTTTAATCTTAATTTAGTATAAAATTTTACAACTTATTTCATTAATTGCCTTTTTTTATTGAACAATTTTAAATATCTGTTATATAACAGTTTTTCTTTACAGTATCAGGTCGTTTCGTGTAACTGTTTAAATTTAATAATAGCTTTTCAAAAAACGTAATTTTGTCAATAAGTTATGACATTTTTTAAGGTTTTAAAAATGCATCTTTAAAACTGTTTTTAGACAAAAGCTTTAAAATATAAATTGTTTACCTAAATATATGTATGATACATTAAAATGCTATAAAGTATGGATAATCGATCGCTCTTTCCAGACAACCTTTTTTTTGTTTTCTGTTTTATTTTTTTTTTTTTGTTTTTTTTCATTTGAATTAATCAAAAGAGATTGAATACTTTCGGCCTTTTTTATGAAAATAAATCTGGTTTATTTAAGGTTTATTAAACAAATTTTCATACAAAATCCGTTTCATAAACCCTTTATTAATCTGTTTTGTTAAACAAATAATAGATTATTTAAAAAAAAACGTATACTCGCAATTTAAATAATTGGCCGGCTTTTGAATTTGTCATAAAATGACAACAAGTATTGTTTTTCTCTCACTCGGTCTTTAGACAATTGTTCTCTGACCTAATGCATGCATTCTTTTAACACTTGGAATTGAACAATAAAGTTCTCAAGAGTTAAGAACTAAAAAAATTATTAAAAAAAACACTAAATGCAAAAGTGATCTTGACTTTAAAATAGAATTTCAAAAAAAACTGTTAAAATTCTAAAAAAATAAAGTTTGAAATATTAAAGATCTGTTAACCTTGTCTTATATTTGAAGAACAAAACCAGTTTTTTCTAAACTCGACTATAAATTTTAGTGTAATTTGTTACAAAAAAAAAAAAAAAAAATAGAAAAAATCGTAGACAATAATTTTAAATAAAATATTATGTTTTTTTCCTAAAACTAGTTTTAAAACACATGTCATCAGGCTTGCCAGCTTAGCTTTTTTAGTACTAGATTTAGCACATTAGCACTAACAACATTTTTATAATTATTTAGCATTTTTAGCACTTTTTTAGATCCCAAAACCAATTAAAAACTCAGTTCATCTGAAAAGTACCAAAATGAGTTGGTATATGATGAATATGAAAATGACGTAATTGAAATTTTAAACAGTTGTAACAACTTTATTTAATGTCGATTTATTTTCGAGAAAAATATGTTACAGTATATACATGTAACACTTTCTTATGTTGCCTTTAATCACTCGAAGTGCAAGGTGTTGTGCAACTTCAATGGAACAAAATAAGCTGATTTTATTTACAAATATTACACTTTTATCATTAATGCACTTTATGAGCAATTTTTAAAGCTATATGAGCGGTTTCTGCACGCTTTTTCGGTTTGGCAACAAATATTGACATCACTAATGGCTTAAAAATATTAAAACGAGTATAATATACATAGACTTTTTTCATTCTAATATGTAAATATTTTTATATTTTGTTGTAAAACAATCTTTTTACAAAATTATGAGCGGAATCAACTAAGAAATGCAACATATTTTGCATGTTTTTCATCAACTTATTACCAAGAGAACTTGAACATTTTTCCCAAAGTTGTAATTTTTATACAAACGAACACAAAAATGTAGAACATGTTACATTAATGCAACATATTTCTCTGACCAGAAATCGTCATAAAATATATTATAATGTTGCATTGTAATAAGTGTTTATGTTAAACAAAATTAATATGTAAAAAAAAATGCAAATGTAAATTTTTTATTATACAGTGCACTTGCGATAATAAAAACACCCTAATTTATGAACACCCCAAAATATTATTATTTTTTTCCATTGACTACTCTAAAATATGAACAAATAATTTTTGTATTTGTAACGGTTTTAATCTACCTACACAGTGTTAAAATCAAAATCAATTTTGACTAAACTGCATAATAACTTGGGGATTTCTCTAGCTATCTGCTTTAAAATTGTCTTCAGTTGTTAATCAAAGTGTTTTACATGCACGTTTTAGTTAGTGCTCACGTTAAAATGGAATTCTATAAAAATCTCTAATTATAATTTTAACGTGAAAAGTTCTTCAATATGAATTAAAAAAAACATAAATTTTGAACTTTCAAATGAAAAATCAGAAATTTTAGAAAATTTAGAACAGTAGATGTCATTCACAAATTTGAACAGTCTTGCAAAAGTGAACTGGCTTTGTTTTAAATAGTTCATATTATCGCGAGTGCACAGTATTCATAAAAATCAATGTAACAAAACTAGCACTTTTGTTTTTCACTGTGGATCAATTTAGCACTTTTATTTTGTCGAGCACTTTTAATTTGAATTCTTCTGGCAAGCCTGCATGTCATATTGGATAGAACATTTTTTTATATTTTTTTTAATTTAAGAGCAGAACTTTAAGACAGCCTAAAGATACAAGTTCCAACTGGTTAATTATATTTTTTTTTAATTTTTTACTTTAAAATATAGTTTTTTTAAAATTTTTTAGTTTCAGTTTTTTTTATAAACAGTGTTAACTAATTTACATACTTGAACTTTTAAGTTGTTGTTATTCTTTCAATACGTTCAAATCCCAATGTTCATTTGTTGGTTTGATTGTTCGATTGTCATTGACTGTTAATTGTTAGTTAAAACTATCGGTAAAATTGATCTTAAAATTTCATCTGTATTCCACATAATGAAGGTGTTAAAGTTGATCATTTAAACGTAAAACAAGTATAGAGTTTCTGTTTTTCATATGTAGGAGTTTTTAGTTTTTCTTAATGAAATAAAATAAAAGAATATAAAGCTATTAACCATGAGTTAGTTAAATAAAATTTAATAGAATTAATGGAAATTAATTGACTGCAAACACGGAACTAAGGTTAATTAAAAAAATGAAAATTGTAAAGTGTCTTTGATTTGTCTAAGAATTCACGCTACAGTTAGTCATCGTCCAGACTTGCAATTTTTGTTGCAGCAATTCTTGAGTTTATTAGGGAATATTAGGTAGGGGTACTCAGTTTCATGTACTCTGCAGTTCTGTTGGCTGAAGGTGTATTTGTATTTATATGTATATAAAATATAAAAAGGTGAAGAGTAAAGACAAGATAAAAATACGAAAATTGCAAAACTATAATGTCCTTATCTGGACACTTATGAAATTTTAAGCAGACTTTTGTAAAATTGCAAGTCTGGACGATGACTTATGGCTATTGTTCATGAAAAAGGTAAAAGGCCACTAACTACTGGTGACCATTAACTTCACAAGTTACTAAAGATCTGCGACGAAGGGTTCAAGACCAACAAGTCGAGCGGTCTGTAAAGGCTTAAATTCACTGTCGAAAAAACTATTCTTTTACTTCTGAGGCTGTTGGCAGCTCCAACACTAAGATCGGAAACGGTCGCTTTGTCTTAAACACATTTTTCAAATGAAACCACAACCATTAATTTTATTTTAGTCAACTCATTACAGATTTTAAATCGCCAATAAAATCAATCCAAGATGAGCAATTTAGTCGGTGCAGGTCTTTGTAACCTACTCTAATACAAATATCGCTAGCTCAAGATTTTGATATTGACGAAAAAGTTAAAAAGTCCCACTTTAAATTGGATAAAAGCTTGTTGCTTTCAATATTATTTTTTTTTTCTTTAATATGCAAACTCTTGCCCATTATACCTCAAATCGGTGTAATATCGTGTTTAAATATGCACCGTAATTGAGTTTTGCGCCATTAATGAGCTCAATTATCCATATAAAATTTCAACTTAGCTATTGTTCAATTAATACAAAATTGTTACAATATTGAGTAAAATTAAAATGCAACACTGTCGCAAGTATGTTTAGTGAGCAAAACACAACTCACTCAACAAAGTGTTTTGACATTTGGCAACAAATATGTCAACAAAACAAAGGCCCATCAATTTGGTCTGTGCAAAAGTTATTTACATTTTACTTGAGTTAAATGCAAATTGAATTAGCTAAATTGTGTATGTGTGAACGTGTAACCGAATATTAATTCAATAAAAAAATGTATATCTGAACACCATATAATTTTCGCTTAACTTTTAGTGTTATTAACAATAATTGTTATTTTCATAAAAACTTATGACTTTTTTTACTTCCAAACCAATCTTTTACATACAATTATTTTTTGCTTTATATGGCTTACGCAGTCAACAATTAAAGTTTAAAAAAAATTTATAAACAATAAAGTTAACTGTTATTAATTTGTGACAGTTGCAATGACGTAAAAAACTTAAAAGACAAAAGTTATAAGATGTTGAACATGTGTCAGATAGATTTGTAATCGGGGAAGCGTGCAACAAAATTCTTACTGCCACAAAATGCGAAAATACTGTTTCTTTCGCCCAACTACATGTAAAACGATTTCCCAAAAATTCGTGTATGCTTCTATTCTATTTGTGCGAAAGAAACCTTTTTTTTCAACATGTTTTTAACAGCAATTTCTTTAAAACTCTTAAATAAATTAAATTAGCACCACTTTTCTGTTGGCATTTTCTATTTTGTTTATGTTTTAACTTGCACGAAGAAAAAGTCTGGGCTGTTTCGTCCACGAAGAAAAAGAATTTTATTCTCTGAAAAGTTCCTAAGGATCCCAAACTAGACCAAAAAAAAAATGAAACCTATTCCGGCCTCTCACAGAAATCAATTCCGAGCGAAAGTGGAAGTGATTTAGTATCTTGCCTCACATAAAACGAAATCAATTTCATTAATCTGGTTTTTTTTTTTGTATTTCTAATCTTTGTTTTAGTTAAACTTTTACTTATAGGTATTTATGTTGAATTCGTAGAGATTGTTAATTTATATATTTGCTTTAAACTTTTAAATGCTAGTTAGTTTAAAATCTATTAAAAATTGGTTAGATTATTGTATGTTATGTATGATGTATATATGTATGTCTATACATAATCTAGAGTGAAAGTGTATGCAAATTTAAACATTTTGTTAGTTTAAAAAAGTTTCAAAGAAATATTTGAAAAGAAGATTTTTTTTGATGAATTTATGCGTAGTAGGTACTAAACTAAATCAAAATTTTGATCAAAAAAAATATTTATCTAAAAGTATGACTACATAAGGTACTATTATTTAAAAGAAATACATTTTCAAAGAGGAACTTATTTTAAAGTTCACTTAAAAAAGTACTTTTAGAAACCATTTAAAAAATGTTCTTTTGTTTTTAATAAAAGTGTAAACCGTGGCCGTATTCTGTAATTCGTTTAAGCTAAATATTTATCGCTTAAAAACTATAAAGTTGATTTAGCGATTTTTTTTCTACAAATGTAATACTGTAGCGTGCATTGGTAAATTTGACAATGCCGTAAAAATGTAATTCGCTGCAAATTTTGCTTTTAATGTCATCGCTAAAATGTTTAAATTTTGTATTATCTAAGGCGTTTTAGCGATCGGAGTTTAGCTTTAGCTAAGCGATTTACAGAATACGGCAGCGGTTCTGTTTTAAACTGATGTTTTTTGTCAAAAGGAGTTACATAAAATTGCTAAAAATCTTAGCAAAAGTAAAACACTTCAACAAGAGATATAAGACTTCAAAAAGTACCATTTATAAAAATTTTTTCAACAAATATAATGTGGGAATTATTTATTTTTCTTAAAATTTTTTATTATTTTAACTCATTTTGTTATTCGTGCTTAATTTCCCAATTTTTATTTTTGATAAAAACACTAAAATTTATTGTTGATGGGATAAGCTATTCATATGCGCATTTCACTGGTTGCTTAGGCCAGATGATCAGGAAACTTCATCCATAAAGATTTTAGAAAAACCTAAAGATATTAAACCAAATATTTTGATAATAAACTGGCAAGTGCACGGCCTAAAAAAACTGACTGTTGTTTGCTTAAGCCAACCTTTGGTTAACATCTCAGTAAAAGAATTGGGATTTTTGAAGCACTTAAGAGAAAAAGGGCATAAGCGAGCGCTTCAATAAGAGAGCGCTTAAACAGCAGTACATGATAAAGAATAAAAAATACAAAAAGCTGCTTTTTTAGTGCTGACAACGAAGTAAGTAGGCTCTAAAGCGAAAAAAAATAAAAATATATTATGGTTTACGAAAATGATTGAAAAAAGGTAATAGCAAAACATTAATGAATATGTTCAATTGGTCCAAGCGACTGGTCCTGGGATTTGTGAACATAGAACAAGTACTAAAAGAAAGGACTCATGACCAGTGAAAGAAGAACCAATCCCTTAACTGGTTTATAAAGAACAAAAAGGTAGAAAAAGTAATGAATTACAGAACAGTCTTCAGCGGTGATGTGACACATTTTTTGGTAATTTCTACAATTTGGCTCTTAAATTTAATTCTTGGACTAGTTTTATTGAAATAATACTACATTGTTTAGCGATTCGTTAGCAATTTGTGATTCGGGAAAGTGGGCTGCTAACCCTCGTCCCCTAGATTGGTGATAGGGCTGCTATCTACGTGTCCAATCCCACGATGCAAACATGTTTCAGCGGTTATCGCCTACTTTCCTGAGACGTCTTTTCGACCATTCAGGATACATGGTTGTGGCGCCTTCTAACTCTGGCTAGCCTTAAAGCGGATGCTACAAAGCCATTGCCCGGGGGGCACTTGGTCTAAGACCGGAAGTAGTTAGCTGCTTGGACAGTTCGACAAAGGAATCGTCCTGGCCACTCCCAGTGTGTGGCAAATCAGAAACTTTCCACCTCTGCGAAAAGTCCCACCCCCCTATGCTCCAATGGGAGTTAGAGGAACACATATATATATATATATATATATATATATATATAATACTACATTGTATTTAAATAATACTACTTTTTAGTAACTGACACTAAGCAGGTTCATTGAGAATAGGTCTGTGATTGGTCGAATAGTGTCAATTGACCCCCTCCAATGACAACCCCAAGTAAAAGTGATAGGTCTTATTCATATAAAGTGTTAGAACTGGAACCGGTCCCTACCACCAAAGACCTATCACGGGACTACTTCACTGTCAGTTCGCTTCCCTCTAGGGTTAATATAGTTTTAGCCCTTAATAAACACTTTAGGAGTGCTTTGTTTGCATGCTAAAAGAAACGCTTATTGTCAGCAGAAAATAGTGCTCCTAACCGGGAACACCCCACACATACTTAGGAAAAAAGAAAAGAAAAACAGTGAAATTATTGGAAAAAATTTAAAGGTTAAAAAAATAAACTTTAAAACAAGAGATTAAAATACAAAAATATTCTTTTTTAAACTCAAACTTATTTTTGGATATACAAAATTTATTATTTATAAGATTTCTGTATGACGTGTTAAATTAACAATTTTAAGTTTTAATAAATACACTGAAATTTATTGTGAGGGAAAGCTAGTTTCTATGCGATTTTCACTGATTGCTTAGGCCAGATCATCAGAAAACCTTTTCCAAAGATTTTAGAAAAGGTAAAAATATTATACAAACAAAACCTTAAAGCGAATAAGAATTTTTCCAAAAAAAATCTATTTAAAAAAAAGCAAAAGATAACTTTTAAAAAAAAAAGTTCAAAAAGTTTTTGTTCCAATTAAAAACATTTAGTATCTTTTTGTAAAATAAAGAACTCTTGAGCTAGTTATCGATTCACAAAAAGTACCACCCTCAATGGTTGAAACAAAAGTAAACCAATTTAAAATAAAAAGTTTTTTCGAGCTCGAGGCCAATTATTTTTAAAAATAAATATATTATTTATTAAATTATTTGTTCCAATAATTGGCCTCGAGCTCGAAAAAACTTTTTATTTTATATAAAAAAAGGTCGAAAAAATAATAAGATTTAATTTAGTAAACCAATTTATTTAAAAAGTACCTTGAAAAAAAGTCATTTTCATATTCAAAAAAGTACTTTTTCCAAATAAAATACTTTTCCAAAAAGTACCTTTAAAAAAAGTATGTTAAATATTTCATTCTAAAAGTAATTTTTATAATTATATCAAAAACTTCAGTTTTAAAAAAACAAAAACTTATCGCGTACGAAATCATAAACAGGCACAACTAAAAATTCAAAAATGCTTGGCAGATGCTGATGCAGAAAACTGGTTTCAAAAACAGAGTTGCAACTGTTTAATCAAGTTGACTTTTACAAATGTTAAAGAAGACAGTAACGCAATCAAAATTTTCGTGGTCGCTATAGATTTTATTTGTCAGCCCATTTTGATAAATTTTGAGTTGCGCCTGTTTATGATTTAGGCTGTGTTTTTGAGATCCCAGTTTAACTAGGTTTATTTAATCTGAAAATAGATTTTTGCAGGCATTACCAAGTTTGTATACAAAATTTTGACGGAACAGCTTAGTTTTGCCTAAAGTGTTGGTCTTTAATAAAATAATAAAAAATCACATTTCGCCGGAAAAATCCGAGTATTAGACTACGTTAAAATAGGTTTAATACAATACGGTTTAATACAATACGGTATCTAGGCATGTTGTTTTTTAGTAATTTACAATGGGATGATCATATTGACCCCATTAAATCAAAAATATCTTCTGCTATCGGAGTTTTATATAAATTCAAAAATAAATTTGATGTTAAAACGAAAATGATAATATATCAGAGTGTCACTTAACCTACCTTCCTATAATATATGGGTTTAAGAAAAATGATTCGCTGAGGAGCTTACAATCGGCGCAAAACAAGTCTTTGAAGTTGGTTTTCAATCTGCCAATCAGACAACATACTTTGGATCTTTTTTAAAATTATGCTATAAACGTTGTATAAAATGCAAATAATGAAGTTTGTTTTCAAATCCATTAAAAGTATTGGAAATTCGTCAGTTCAATAACAACAGAATGTTCAAATTACACATAGGTTAACTAGACAAAGCCAAAATTTGTCTGTACCTAGATGTCGCCTTTGATTGTCAAAGCAGCGTATTTGTTTTGCTGGTCCAAATGAGTACAATGATTAACCAGTTTTTTTTAAAAAGCATTGAACTTTTGTCGACATTTAAAAGAGAATTAAAAAAATTTTTGTTAACCAATCTCGAAACACTTCTTGAGTAATATTTTGTAATTTATTTTTAGAAAAACTGTAAAAATTAATATTAAAATTTAAATAGTAGCTGCCGTATTCATAAATAATAAAATGAGTTTGAAATGTGTTTTAAGGCAAAATTTTCATACAAATTTTTCTTAAAATGCATTTCAAATCAATTTTTTATGAATACGGCAGTTAATATATAGAAACTGCGAATTATTTCCTTTCATAGGTTACTTTATTATATTCAACATTTTTTATTTTTTCGAATTTATTCTATGAGCGTAAAAAAATGTTGATTAAAAAAAAAATTAAAAAAAAACAAAATTTCAAAACAAAAAAGTGTCAAAATATTGACACTTTAATCTTAAACTGACAATTGAACTTTAGGCTTTTTTAAACAAATAAAATTTTTTTCAAAAACCATTTGGTTTTTGAAGAAGTACAATCAAGCAAATTACAAAAAAACCCGTACCAAAATGATGATACATCCAATTTAATCACAAAATTCAACATAAAACAAACTTCCCATAAGGAAAGCGTAGAAACGAACCAGTACCTATCAGCAATAAGACATTAATAACAAATTAACGTTATAACAATTAACAAAAAATTTGCTTATGTATTAAAGTCAATTTAACAATGTGCACTTTTATTTTAAAAGAAACCAATTGACATGTTAATTTAAGTAAAATGAAATCAATACCCCACAAAAGACACTACATGACGTCAGTATAAACGCCTTTTGTGAAAAAAATAAAGCACAATTCCCTGTAACAATGACCATTTACGTGACAGAATGGTGATTAATAAACCATAATTTAAATGTCGAAAAAAAAATATTAATAATAATAAAAATTTTTTAAATAAATTTACAAAAAAAAGCCTACATAATTTTTCAACAGTAGTTTTTTTTTTTTTTTGTTATAAAACACGTGCGTTAAACATTTTTATGGAAATTCGTTTAGTTAATGACAATTATTACGCTTAAGTGGGTGTTAAGTTTCCGGCGTTAAAATTTTTTTTTATTATAAACCAAAAGTGCTTTGATTTGTTTAAAACTAGACGTTTTCTATATAAACCAAAATATCACACTGACCACCATTTAAGGCCGATTTCATTATGGATTTTGGCTGTAGTAAAAATTTTTGTCAATGAACCCACTCTTTTTTTATTTTAGAGACTACTATCAAATTTTTTTTATTTTAATTAATTATTTTTTATTTTATGTACTAATTTTAGATGGTTCATTATGTTTCTGCTTCGGCGTTAACCTCACAAAACTCTTTGGCTTTGCAAAATCATCAGCAATTAACTTTTGGCCAACTGCTAAGAGCAGCCGGTAATATGGGCGATATAAGAGATTGTCCGGTGAGTTACATTAATTAAAAAAAAATTACTGAAAATCTTTAAAGTTTTTGTTTTAATCTTTTAGAACTCCTGCGGTGCCAAAATAGGCATTTGTCGTGCTCTTTTAAATAGGCCCGATGTGGTTTCTATTGGGATAGTTTGGGACTCGGAAAGACCTGCCGCCGAGCAGGTGCATTCTGTTTTAAAAGCTATAGGTACTAATTTAAGATTATCCGATGTTTTCCATCAAGTCTCTGAACAGAGATGGGCTCAAAATATACAACATGAATTGGTGGGCATCGTCTCGTATTACGGCAAACACTACACGACCTTCTTTTTCCATACCAAACTTAAGGTATGGGTTTATTTTGATGATGCCAACGTTAAAGAGGTAACTTAATTAAGCAAAAATTCTTTAAATAACAAAATTCTTGACAAATTTTCTTTTTTCAGGTTGGTCCTCATTGGGAAGGGGTTGTTGACAAGTGTAGCCGTGGCCGATATCAACCTTTACTTTTATTGTATGCTGTTCCTCAGGTGCAAAACAACCCTAACACTGTAAATCCCTCCTCGCAAATGTCCTCGGCCCAATACATGCAAGAATTGGCTCATAATTCTCAATTACCAGCCGTCAGACGAGCCATTACCCCTAGCCCGGAGAAACCGCAATTGGGTAACACTAGACGTGCCATTACACCGACTCCTTTGAGAGTGCCTAATGATTATCAAAATCTAAGTGTTATACAAAAGAACATATTTCCACAAAATCCTCTGGATAATAATGTGGCCCATATGAATGCCTTGAATAGTGATGAAACTGATTCATATATCAGCCGTAAAACGGTGGAGCATGTTCTTAATGCGCAATATCAAAATTTAAGCATCATTCAGGATAAAATATTCCAACAAGATGAAAAGGAGATTTCAGCGATGACCAGCTATCATCAGCGTAAATCTTTAGAGGCGGTGTTAAATGCGCAATTGGCCCGCAAACATCAGCAACATTTGCAGTTACAAAGAAGCCACAGTGCGGAATCGGGTCATGTTTCCGGTTCCTCGGCCTCATCGACTACTTCATCCACAAACTCGTCCTCACCGCCCAGTGATGGTTTGACAATACCCGAACACTTAAATCAGCCTAGACGTCGTGATTCAGGCAATTGGTCTGGTGATCGCAATTCAGCCAGCTCAGCCTCTTCTACCACTTTGGATAATCCCTATCTGTACATGGTAGGGAAAAGATCGGCATCTGCTGTGCCTCAAAGTCCGACACGCAACGGTTTGCCGTATGATCCTGGTTATGATTCGTTCTCTTTAAGTTCTACTGATTCGTATCCTCCCAAGCATCCTTTAAATCCTCAATTAGCTAAAATACCAGAAGCTTCTCCTTCAGTGGTATTAACAGGAGATTGTGAAAAATTGTGCCATGAGGCTGATCAATTGCTGGAAAAATCTAGAATCCTAGAAGAATCCCATGACCTAGAAACTGCTTTGGTTTTGTGTAACGCTGCTGCCGGTAGGGCTAGAGCTGCTATGGATGCTCCCTATAGTAATCCGCATACCATGACTTTTGCTCGCATGAAACACAACACATGTGTAATGAGAGCCCGCAGCTTGCATCGCAGAATTTTAATTGAAAAGGGTGCCGAAATGGAGGCTACTCCCGAAATGAAACACATGCGTGAAGGAAGCACCAGCAGCGTCATAAGGCACGTTAGACAAAATAGCAAAGATAAAACTTTGGAAAAGAGTCCTTCCCAAACTGCCATGCCCAATCTTAACTCTTCTTCCAATAATAACAACAATAAGTCCATAGAGATTTATGCTACTTTACCAAAAAAGAAGAGTCCTCTTAAGGCTTTGATAACAGCCTCGGCTTCTAATGAGGTGGACAATATAGAATATGATCCTTCGCCAGCAAAATCTGAAAGAGAAGGGCGTTCTTTGTTCGGACGCAATAACAGCAAACAAGATAAAGATAAAAGAAGCCGCAGTGAGGATCGTAATAAAATTACCCGAGAGTTCTCCCTTACAGAAACTTTGCTCGTTAACGCTAAAGATACTTTGAAGAAACACAAGGAGGATAAGGATGAAAAGAAGGAAAAGGATAAGAATGGCAAAAAACAACATAAAATCAGACGTAAGTTGCTAATGGGTGGCTTAATCAGGCGCAAAAATAGATCTATGCCTGATTTAACCGAGGCTGGCGATGAAACCAGTAATAATGCTCAGTCCGCTAATACCCCAACCCCTCTTATCGCTTCTTTAGATGATTCCGTGGTAGGTTTGCAACTTAAAAATTCGATGAGTGGTTATATTTCCGAAGGTCATTTTGATTTTCGTGACCCTGCAGCAAATAATGGCACTAATGCCAATCCTAATTTAGAGCGAAGTAAGCTTATGCGCAAAAGTTTCCATGGCAGTGGTAGACAGCTAACAGTTGTGGCCAAGGTGGCCCCACCCCCACCACCTATGAGAACTTCTTCTACTTTAACCCAACAACAGTTGCAGCAACAGTTGGCTCTGCAACAGCAACAAGATGCTGCTCTAATGCAACATTTCCATCATGAGGCCAATTTATCGAATATTTCAGCCATGAGTTCGAATACTTCTATAAGTGAAGATTCCTGCCAGACAATTATAACCACCTGTGCCCAAGTACATTCCGAACAAAGTCCTTTAAAGGACCAAATCTATCAGCAACAACAACAATTTAAATCCGCTAATATTCCCGAACAATCCCCAGATGAAGTAGATGGTTTGGTAGCTCCACAACATGTGAGACAAGATTCACAGGATTTCCCGCCACCACCTCCACCTTTGGAATTACCTCCTTATCCCAGCCCACCACACTCTGTTTCCCATTCACGGCAGGCAAGTGAAGATTTCCCACCTCCTCCCCCCGAAATCGATATGGAACCATTAAATCAACAAATCAATCAAATACAAGCCTTGGAAGCAGCCAATAAACAACAAAGATCCTTAGAATCTATGGAAGGCACCACATCAATATTAGCCCAATTGCAGCAACGCAAAAATTTGATGAACATGCGTAAAGAACATTCCAACACACCCACATTTAATCAAATAAATCAAAATGAAAATTCCTGGCTAAGGGAACTGCAAACAAAACAATTGCAAAGACAGCAAGAACTTACAAATGTCCAGAGCATGGCTCAGAGATACGAACAACACCAGTCACCCAGTCCCATGCGAGCCTTTGGGTCTCAAGAACTTTTAAGTGCAAAGCCGGCCACCACACACACTCAAATGAATGATGAGGTAGATTGTTTACCTCAGAGACCTCCACCCCCAGCATTGCAACAAAGACAACAGGCTATAAATTCTATTTTGCCGAAACCGAAATACGATATTTCACATACCCAAATTGCTGAAGAGATTAGAGAGGTAGAGTTACTTAATAATATGGTCCAGCAATCTCTAAACAGTAACCAACCATCAGCAAATCCAGCTTCACTAGTTAAGCGGGTGAAAAAGAAAAGTGTCTCCTTTTGCGATCAAGTTATCCTGGTTGCCACTGCCGATAATGAGGAAGATGATGATTTCATACCAAATCCCATTTTGGAACGAGTACTAAGAACTGCTCAGAATCCCAATGATAAGGTAACCGCTCAAATGATACAACAACAGCAACAAAATATAATTAGACTGCAAACAGAAGCTCCGACCAGAAATATACAACATCAACCTGTGATTGCGGCTAATCAAACACAAATAGTACAACAATCTCCCATGTTGGGAGCTGATAGAAGGGCTTCTTTGACGAGCCAACAGGATATGCAACGCTATGTACAATTACAAAGACCACAAATGGAGGCGTTGAGATTGCAGCAACAGCAAATACAGCAGCAGCAGCAACAAATGATGCAGCAACAGCAGCATTTGCAACAACAAATGCATAAACCAGCACAACAACTTCCTACGGGCCAGGTTTACACACCCATCTCCGACATTTATCGCCTGCAGCAGCAACAACAGCAACAAATTGCTGCAAGCAATACTATGTCCCATCACACTGAATCACAAATTTCACATACTCAACAACTTTCACAACAGCAGCAACAGCAACAGCCTGGCTCCCATAACTCACAAATGGTTCCTCGTACTAGTATGAGCGGCATCGCTAATGTTGCCACGCAGCAACATATGCAGATGCTAGCAGCACATACATTGCAACAACAACAGCAGCAACAAACGGTACAAAATTATAATTTCGCAAGACAGCCAATCACACAGCAAGCCTCCAATTATTATCCTGGCATAGCGGGCTTGGATCAACACTCTCAACAAAACCAACAACATATACCCTCACCTTATCAAAGAGTTCCCCTGCCTCACGGTTACCCCACCAATGAACCCTATCAACGAGCTCCCCAACATTTAAATCCTGCCCAAACAAATAATCCCTTTTTAACCCTCAACCAAAACAATAACACCCTATTGCAGAATCAACAACCCTCAAAAACCAAGAAAGTAAGTTTTGAACCCGGCACTAAAGGCGAATCAATGGAATCTATTAACAATATTAACGGTTTACCGCCTAAACCCTGCCTGCAGCCCCAACAACAGCATGGACTACCAACGATGCAAAATCAACAGCCACAAATGATGCAAAACACCAACCTGCCCAATGATAACAACAATGTTAATGTCACTGCCATACCCACCCGAGTCTATAATAATGCTATTGTTAAAGCTTCGGCTAAAGCAGCCGAATGTAATCTGTGTAGGAAACGTCATGTCATAGCCCCACAACAATATTGCACAAATTGCGAATACTATTTAAAAATGTTAAATAATCGTAGATAAGGCCTTTTTTACCATAAATTTATTAATTTTTGAATATTTTTTAAGATTTTTTTTTATATAGATTTAAAGTACGTATTTTTTAAAGCTAAAAGAATCTCATTTGAATCTAGTATCATATTTATCATAAAAAAACACTAACGAATAATTTTTGCTTAAACATAGAAAAACAAAATATTGAAATTTTGTAAATATGTATATTGAGGTAAGTATTTAATTTTGCATGAAAAAATTCCCTATGTGATATTTTTGTTGTTAAAAAGGCCTTATTTCCTACAGGAAAAGTAATGGATCAGAACATTTTATAAGCCTGCTATGCATGCTTTCCTAGCTAACGCTTTTTAAGCTTTAATTTAATTACTAAACCTCTTTAAATATTTTAATTCTACTTAAGAGCTTCCCTTTTCTATAAAAAAAACTTAAAAACATTTCTTATTTAGAAGAAAAAACTACTGTGCAACAGTATCTTTTTATAATTTTTTTTTAACATATTTTATTAATTTTTCTAGTTTTTATATATTTTATGTCTTAAATTAAGTAATTATTTAATTAATTATAAGATTTTTATAAAGCATTTTTTATACATTTTATAACGTTTTTTCTACCATATTTACAGACAAAAAAACATCCAACAGCAAGAAAAAATATGAAAAAGCTAAGCAAAAGAGATGTTTTAGCATCCACTGCAACCGAAAAAATAAGTAAATATGAATGATATAATTTTTTAAATAAAAAATAAATAAAATAATCTATTTACAGTTAAAAAATAAATTTAAAAAATGTATTTTATTTCTTCTTAAAACCCTGACAAGTATCAAGCTCTTCAAAAGATTTACTGTTAAAAGACTACACTTTGAGTAGTACAGTGTTAATAACATTAACCTTAAAAAAAATAAATAAAAACTGCACATAATTTTAGGCGACATATTTTTTTAAACAAAACACACAACATTTTGATCTACTGTTAATTAAAATAAATTTTCTAAGGCATATCTTTAGAGGTAGCAGTAAAGTGGTGAATAGCCGAAGAATATCATACAAAATCATCAAAATAATATATCGTGCCCTAAAACTTAATAGGCTCTATCCTACATATTCAGTCCAATTACATATAAATAAAAATTCTCCCATTTTTCCTATATAAATTCAATTGTAAAATGGGAAAAGGGGAAAAAACTGTGTTCATAATTGGGCTGATTGAAAATTTTACAGAAGAAGCAATAACTATTAAAATTGATATGTTGACTTAAACTGCTTAAAATTTATTTTACTACTAGTCTTCATGTAAAACCTACAAATTGTTTCGACAATGTGTTACAAAGTTTTAGTTAGGAACTTTAGTGTTTATCATATAATCTTTTGTAGATAGGGTCGAAGATTACAACATTTTTGTGGACATTTGAATTGATGCAATACATAATCAGAATCATTAAAAACAAGTCGATTTTTGAAATTTGGTTAGTTAGCTTAGGTAACGATTTGTTATTATGTATATTTTAAGGGCTTAAGTTCATATTTTAGTAATGTAAATCCACCTGCTAAGTCCGAATAGGAATGCCAAGTCCAGCATTTCATAACAAATGGCAAGATTCATATTATGTAGTTTATAATCGAAGGGAAAGTTTATCCGACGCAATTGGGCCTGCATTTTAGAAGAAAATAAAAAAATTAACATCGAATGTTAGCCCACAAAAGTTGCACTCATATACATTCTGTTACTTTTTAACAGAGCCAATGTTAAAGTGATTATCAATATTTCAAATATTTTTTACTTTCTTGCGTTTTTCTCGAAAACTACTGGCCGAAATGAGCTGGAAACCCCTATTCGCTGGATTTTCACCTGCTGAATCCGAAAATAAAGTCAAAATTTTGCTAATTCCAATAGTTCATTGAATCCACCAAATTCATATGAAGGAGTGATCGTAGCGAAATTTTAATGTGATTTTCTAATTCAGTAGACCAAAATCCTGCGCACTGTAGTTTTCGGACCATTTTGTCCCATATTTTTTCAGTAAAAACACAAAAAAACAAAAAATTAAAGTAAAACATGTTACATTAACAACGAGTGTAACTCAAAGATGTTAATTTAACAGCATACTGTAAGATTATTTACACACAGTAAGTGCTAAAGCAAATTTGTCCATTAATATCAAGCTTTTTGCATTTTTCTTCGAAACTAATGGGTCAAAATGGACTAAAATCTCCTACCTTCACTAATTTTTCCTGCTGAATCCGAAAATAATCTCAAAATGTAGCTAAGTCTAATATTTCTGGCTAAAAGCCTGATTTCTATGAAGGAATGCTCCGGTCAGAATTTGGTTGACATTTTTGGATTCAGCGTGTGGAAATCCCACGAATAGGGTTTCCAGCCATTTTCGACGCGTACTTTCGGAGAAAAACTCGAAAAATATAAATTTTTGGAAAATTAATAAATATGACTAACAGAACTGTTAAAGTCGCATTTATTGTTAACGTTAACACAATAGATCATTATACCACAGTATACTTTAAGGGTTACAGTTAAAAGACCGAATTTAACAAAATCTGTTAAAGAATTACTTATTTTAATTTTTGTAGGGATGAATCCCTATGTAGGAACTAGAGGTCTGCTTTGAATAACTCACTTGTTTGACTTTACTCAAAGTGCACAACATTTATTCAATTATAAAACATTCAAAAATATAAGAAGAGAGTAAACCATATACAAAAATAAGAATGAATGAACTGAATAAAAAACTTGTTTACTGTAAATGAATATGAGAGTAATTCATAAATAACAAAACATTGGAATGACCCGTTAGAGAGAGCAAGTTAACAAAAAATATTCAAATAATTTTTGAATTATTGAATGTGCATACATTTATTTGAATACCTTGCCATAATATGTGTGTAAGCTTGTGGCTTCTTTTATTTATAAGAGTTAAGCTTACACATACATACATAATGTGTAGGTACACATATTTTACATTCAAATTATATTTGAATAATTTACTCATTCGACTTGATTTGACTGAATAGAATGAGTTTTTGTTGTTTTGTCTCTGGTTATTTTTTCATTTGTTTCGTTATCATTGGGTGATCGACACATTGTAATTAAAAAACAAATGAGTGTGTTGAAATTGCTTTTTATTTATTCTTGCAGATCTCTAGTAGGAACTAAAAAGCTGTATTGTAGGAGAAAAAAAGTTAAAATAAAAGTTTTACGGAAATGAAAAAAATTCAATAATAACTTTGAATGTTAGCCCACAAAAGTTGCACTCATATACATTCTGTTACTTTTTAACAGAGCCAATGTTAAAGTGATTATCAATATTTCAAATATTTTTTACTTTCTTGCGTTTTTCTCGAAAACTACTGGCCGAAATGAGCTGGAAACCCCTATTCGCTGGATTTTCACCTGCTGAATCCGAAAATAAAGTCAAAATTTTGCTAATTCCAATAGTTCATTGAATCCACCAAATTCATATGAAGGAGTGATCGTAGCGAAATTTTAATGTGATTTTCTAATTCAGTAGACCAAAATCCTGCGCACTGTAGTTTTCGGACCATTTTGTCCCATATTTTTTCAGTAAAAACACAAAAAAACAAAAAATTAAAGTAAAACATGTTACATTAACAACGAGTGTAACTCAAAGATGTTAATTTAACAGCATACTGTAAGATTATTTACACACAGTAAGTGCTAAAGCAAATTTGTCCATTAATATCAAGCTTTTTGCATTTTTCTTCGAAACTAATGGGTCAAAATGGACTAAAATCTCCTACCTTCACTAATTTTTCCTGCTGAATCCGAAAATAATCTCAAAATGTAGCTAAGTCTAATATTTCTGGCTAAAAGCCTGATTTCTATGAAGGAATGCTCCGGTCAGAATTTGGTTGACATTTTTGGATTCAGCGTGTGGAAATCCCACGAATAGGGTTTCCAGCCATTTTCGACGCGTACTTTCGGAGAAAAACTCGAAAAATATAAATTTTTGGAAAATTAATAAATATGACTAACAGAACTGTTAAAGTCGCATTTATTGTTAACGTTAACACAATAGATCATTATACCACAGTATACTTTAAGGGTTACAGTTAAAAGACCGAATTTAACAAAATCTGTTAAAGAATTACTTATTTTAATTTTTGTAGGGATGAATCCCTATGTAGGAACTAAAAAGCTGTATTGTAGGAGAAAAAAAGTTAAAATAAAAGTTTTACGGAAATGAAAAAAATTCAATAATAACTTTGAATGTTAGCCCACAAAAGTTGCACTCATATACATTCTGTTACTTTTTAACAGAGCCAATGTTAAAGTGATTATCAATATTTCAAATATATTTTACTTTCTTGCGTTTTTCTCGAAAACTACTGGCCGAAATGAGCTGGAAACCCCTATTCGCTGGATTTTCACCTGCTGAATCCGAAAATAAAGTCAAAATTTTGCTAATTCCAATAGTTCATTGAATCCACCAAATTCATATGAAGGAGTGATCGTAGCGAAATTTTAATGTGATTTTCTAATTCAGTAGACCAAAATCCTGCGCACTGTAGTTTTCGGACCATTTTGTCCCATATTTTTTCAGTAAAAACACAAAAAATTAAAGTAAAACATGTTACATTAACAACGAGTGTAACTCAAAGATGTTAATTTAACAGCATACTGTAAGATTATTTACACACAGTAAGTGCTAAAGCAAATTTGTCCATTAATATCAAGCTTTTTGCATTTTTCTTCGAAACTAATGGGTCAAAATGGACTAAAATCTCCTACCTTCACTAATTTTTCCTGCTGAATCCGAAAATAATCTCAAAATGTAGCTAAGTCTAATATTTCTGGCTAAAAGCCTGATTTCTATGAAGGAATGCTCCGGTCAGCATTTGGTTGACATTTTTGGATTCAGCGTGTGGAAATCCCACGAATAGGGTTTCCAGCCATTTTCGACGCGTACTTTCGGAGAAAAACTCGAAAAATATAAATTTTTGGAAAATTAATAAATATGACTAACAGAACTGTTAAAGTCGCATTTATTGTTAACGTTAACACAATAGATCATTATACCACAGTATACTTTAAGGGTTACAGTTAAAAGACCGAATTTAACAAAATCTGTTAAAGAATTACTTATTTTAATTTTTGTAGGGATGAATCCCTATGTAGGAACTAAAAAGCTGTATTGTAGGAGAAAAAAAGTTAAAATAAAAGTTTTACGGAAATGAAAAAAATTCAATAATAACTTTGAATGTTAGCCCACAAAAGTTGCACTCATATACATTCTGTTACTTTTTAACAGAGCCAATGTTAAAGTGATTATCAATATTTCAAATATATTTTACTTTCTTGCGTTTTTCTCGAAAACTACTGGCCGAAATGAGCTGGAAACCCCTATTCGCTGGATTTTCACCTGCTGAATCCGAAAATAAAGTCAAAATTTTGCTAATTCCAATAGTTCATTGAATCCACCAAATTCATATGAAGGAGTGATCGTAGCGAAATTTTAATGTGATTTTCTAATTCAGTAGACCAAAATCCTGCGCACTGTAGTTTTCGGACCATTTTGTCCCATATTTTTTCAGTAAAAACACAAAAAATTAAAGTAAAACATGTTACATTAACAACGAGTGTAACTCAAAGATGTTAATTTAACAGCATACTGTAAGATTATTTACACACAGTAAGTGCTAAAGCAAATTTGTCCATTAATATCAAGCTTTTTGCATTTTTCTTCGAAACTAATGGGTCAAAATGGACTAAAATCTCCTACCTTCACTAATTTTTCCTGCTGAATCCGAAAATAATCTCAAAATGTAGCTAAGTCTAATATTTCTGGCTAAAAGCCTGATTTCTATGAAGGAATGCTCCGGTCAGAATTTGGTTGACATTTTTGGATTCAGCGTGTGGAAATCCCACGAATAGGGTTTCCAGCCATTTTCGACGCGTACTTTCGGAGAAAAACTCGAAAAATATAAATTTTTGGAAAATTAATAAATATGACTAACAGAACTGTTAAAGTCGCATTTATTGTTAACGTTAACACAATAGATCATTATACCACAGTATACTTTAAGGGTTACAGTTAAAAGACCGAATTTAACAAAATCTGTTAAAGAATTACTTATTTTAATTTTTGTAGGGATGAATCCCTATGTAGGAACTAAAAAGCTGTATTGTAGGAGAAAAAAAGTTAAAATAAAAGTTTTACGGAAATGAAAAAAATTCAATAATAACTTTGAATGTTAGCCCACAAAAGTTGCACTCATATACATTCTGTTACTTTTTAACAGAGCCAATGTTAAAGTGATTATCAATATTTCAAATATTTTTTACTTTCTTGCGTTTTTCTCGAAAACTACTGGCCGAAATGAGCTGGAAACCCCTATTCGCTGGATTTTCACCTGCTGAATCCGAAAATAAAGTCAAAATTTTGCTAATTCCAATAGTTCATTGAATCCACCAAATTCATATGAAGGAGTGATCGTAGCGAAATTTTAATGTGATTTTCTAATTCAGTAGACCAAAATCCTGCGCACTGTAGTTTTCGGACCATTTTGTCCCATATTTTTTCAGTAAAAACACAAAAAATTAAAGTAAAACATGTTACATTAACAACGAGTGTAACTCAAAGATGTTAATTTAACAGCATACTGTAAGATTATTTACACACAGTAAGTGCTAAAGCAAATTTGTCCATTAATATCAAGCTTTTTGCATTTTTCTTCGAAACTAATGGGTCAAAATGGACTTAAATCTCCTACCTTCGCTAATTTTTCCTGCTTAATCCGAAAATAATCTCAAAATGTAGCTAAGTCTAATATTTCTGGCTAAAAGCCTGATTTCTATGAAGGAATGCTCCGGTCAGAATTTGGTTGACATTTTTGGATTCAGCGTGTGGAAATCCCACGAATAGGGTTTCCAGCCATTTTCGACGCGTACTTTCGGAGAAAAACTCGAAAAATATAAATTTTTGGGAAAATTAATTAATATGACTAACAGAACTGTTAAAGTCGCATTTATTGTTAACGTTAACACAATAGATCATTATACCACAGTATACTTTAAGGGTTATAGTTAAAAGACCGAATTTAACAAAATCTGTTAAAGAATTACTTATTTTAATTTTTGTAGGGATGAATCCCTATGTAGGAACTAAAAAGCTGTATTGTAGGAGAAAAAAAGTTAAAATAAAAGTTTTACGGAAATGAAAAAAATTCAATAATAACTTTGAATGTTAGCCCACAAAAGTTGCACTCATATACATTCTGTTACTTTTTAACAGAGCCAATGTTAAAGTGATTATCAATATTTCAAATATTTTTTACTTTCTTGCGTTTTTCTCGAAAACTACTGGCCGAAATGAGCTGGAAACCCCTATTCGCTGGATTTTCACCTGCTGAATCCGAAAATAAAGTCAAAATTTTGCTAATTCCAATAGTTCATTGAATCCACCAAATTCATATGAAGGAGTGATCGTAGCGAAATTTTAATGTGATTTTCTAATTCAGTAGACCAAAATCCTGCGCACTGTAGTGTTCGGACCATTTTGTCCCATATTTTTTCAGTAAAAACACAAAAAAACAAAAAATTAAAGTAAAACATGTTACATTAACAACGAGTGTAACTCAAAGATGTTAATTTAACAGCATACTGTAAGATTATTTACACACAGTAAGTGCTAAAGCAAATTTGTCCATTAATATCAAGCTTTTTGCATTTTTCTTCGAAACTAGTCGGTCAAAATGGACTAAAATCTCCTACCTTCACTAATTTTTCCTGCTGAATCCGAAAATAATCTCAAAATGTAGCTAAGTCTAATATTTCTGGCTAAAAGCCTGATTTCTATGAAGGAATGCTCCGGTCAGAATTTGGTTGACATTTTTGGATTCAGCGTGTGGAAATCCCACGAATAGGGTTTCCAGCCATTTTCGACGCGTACTTTCGGAGAAAAACTCGAAAAATATAAATTTTTGGAAAATTAATAAATATGACTAACAGAACTGTTAAAGTCGCATTTATTGTTAACGTTAACACAATAGATCATAATACTGCAGTATACTTTAAGGGTTACAGTTAACAACAGATAAACTAAGCCAGAAGTCTTCTATTTTGAAGGATAAATTAAACAACTCTTTTATTTACATAATTTTATTTATTGTAAAATTAACTTAATAGTTAAAAAATATATAATATTTTACAGACTTGTATATGAATTGACTAAATAAAGGAGTTAACGTAAATTCAAAACATTAAGAGGAAACACAGTTTAAAACTTATGCAGCAGGAATTGTGATATAAAATATTTTTTTTATGAAAAAATTTTGATTGACAACTTTATTCATTAGAAAATACTTTTAAAAATGTTTCCAACAGAATTTTTAGGCAACAAAAGTGTTTTTTATTGCATGTTTTAAACTTAATTTTGGGTTAATTACAAACAAAATTAATAAATGTATAGATTTTTTTGTATATATCGAGTTTCGCAAAAAACAAAGCTTCCCGAACCTGTCCAAAGGTTTAATTTAATATTTTTTCCTTGCAGCATTCTTAATCGAACTGTGACAACCCCTTTCATATAAAAAAAAAGTTCACAAAAATATACATTTACTTGTCTTAAAACTAAAAACAAATATAATTTTTTTAGATTTTAACAAATAAAGAAAATGTAAAAATTATTGTAATTATTTACACAAAAGGTTTCCTATAAAAGTTATATACAATCAGGTGAAATATTAAACTAAAATAAAAAATAATACAAAAGAAAGCAAGTAAAAATTAAATTAATTTTCTAAAACTAAGAACTTTGTCTAAAGCTCTAGTAAAAAAGGGACAGAAACTGAAACAAAATTAATTCACAACATTCAAAAAATAAGTACATCACAGAGAACCCTTTTTTGATATTAAAACTTAAGCTTGTATTCTGAAGTATACACATATATACACTACTTTTCATCCATGAAGACGTAAGCCTCATTCGTAATACCATTCGCTAGCGATTCTCTTGCAATGTTAGACTTAGGTTCCTTTTCATCTGATGAAGATGGCTCAGTCGATTGGCATTCATCGGTGGAGGCGGTTGATGAGGAGGTTGGTGGTGGTTGAGGATTTTCTGGATCATCTACATGTTCCACATACTTATAACGCATGGCCAGTAGCATGAAGATAAACATATCGATTACCATAAGGCCGGCAAATAAAGCAAATTCAGCAGCCTAGAGAACGAAATTGTAGTAAAATTGAGTAACTTGAAAATAAAATTTCTTTTAAAATCATACCTGAGATTCAAAGAACTTTAATTCGGCTATCACTACCACCAACATGTTGCCGATGGCAACTGAAAGCAACCAACATGCTTGCAATACTGATTTCATGGATAATGGCGCCTGAGTAAAGGAGAATTCTAAACCGGTAATGGAGAACATGATTTCACCTGCTGTTATGACAACAATTTGGGGTATTTGCCACATCATATGGACGGAATTGGGTTTGGTTACAATATGGGATTGATAATTCTGAAATAAGAAAATAAATGATTTGTTTAAATGTCGAACATCATATTTTGCTGTTAATAGTATTACTCTAAAAAATGTTATGTGTTGAAGTTGAGTTCAAGCTATTCTAAAAGAAAAAATTTCAAGGAGCTTCAGCACAAGCTGACACTTTTAGAAGCTCAAGAACAAGCTGGTGTAAAAAAAACGGGTTTAAATTAAACTAAAGTTGTTCATAACGAGACATCTCACGCCGATCGAGCAAAAGTTGCTTTTAAAAGCAACATCTTATGCTGGGGGGCTCCTCTCTATTGCGATGCAATTTCAATGAGAAAGCTAATTGCCAACTTGGCACTCTCTTTCAATTTCGTAAAAAATTTTTAAAAATTATGTGATAATGGCAACAAAAATTTATGGTGGTGCAGATTGACAGTAATAAAATGTCATATGTAAAAAAAGTTTAAATTGGAAAATTTAAATAAAAAGAAAAGTTGCGAAAGACAAATGCGCAAGAGCATTATAGAGTACTACAGTGATGCCAACTTTTTGAGAGCAAAAAGCACTTTAAAATTAAAAAAAGCACTAAAAAGCACTATTTCGAACAAAGAAAAGCGTAAAAAGCACTAAGCTAATTTTTAATCAAACACAAAACAAGTTGCATTCGGCTGTGCCATTTTCATTCAACATTAAATTTTATTTGTTTAATATCTTTAGTTTTTCTTAAATCTTTGGATGAAGTGTCCTGACGATCTGGCCTAAGCAACCAGTGAAATGCGCATAGGAATAGCTTATCCCTTCAACAACAAATTTCAGTGCTTTTATCAAGAATAAAAATTGGGAATTAAGCACGACCAACCAAATATTATAAATTAAAAATTTTGTATTCCCAAGAAAAATACTTTGATATTAAATACTGAATATACATATTTACATTTGTATATAAAAATTTGTAAATGTACTATTAGTATCTTTAATAAAAATAATATCATCCAAATCATTTGGATCATCATCTGCTGAGAATTGGCCATAAAAAGTTTTAAAGTAATACAGTGCGAGCTCGATTTTCGTGGCTCGAAAAAATCTGGCCTGTTGCAAGTACCGAAAATTTGCAATTACGCTATGTACGCTTCTGAATAAAGAACACACATAATCTGTAAAATAGAAAAAACATGTATGTTTGTATTCTGATAGTCAAACCTTTTTGCAAAAGCACTAGAGGTAGAAGTGCACAATACGCAGTTATTTGGAGACGAGTGTCGTGCGTTTGAAAACTAAAGCGCATGAAAAATGGCAGGTTACAAAACGCTCTTTATAAAAGCATTTTCTGCCAGCTGTTTTAAATTTATTTAACACTTTGCTTAAACCAAGTTATTGCTCTTTTTTTGTTTTTAAAGTCTTTGCGTTCTTTTGTACGGTTTCCGACTGCATGTTTTTTAACTTTTCAATACTTTTTTTTTTTACATGACTCAAAATCGTTGTTTATTTTTCCATTCACAATTGCAAATTTTTTTCAAGCCATTTTCTGTTGAAACAGTGTCTACATTAAAAAAAAAAATGTTTACCGAAAACCAATACATCGTTTTTATTACGATTACTAAATATGTTGTCAACGCTTAAAAGTTGTAAAATTTCCAAATTGCTCTAGGAAGCCTAGCTCTAACCTCGTAAATAAAGTTTTTGGTGAAACGAATGCAACTTGCTTTTATCACTTTTTTTATCATTTGAAGTCTTAAAATCTTTACAGGCGTTCTCAAGATTATACCCCAAATAGCAATTTCATCTAAATCATCCTCAATATAATCGAAGTTTTAAAAATGGTAAAAAAAATTGTAAAAAGCACTAAAGGCACTAAGCAAAAATTTAAAAAGCACCAAGTTAGTGCTTTTTCTTAGTTTGGCACTATCGATAAAATTTTAGCGTTTTGAGGCGTCAAAAAGCACCATAAATAGTGCCAAAAGCACTAAGTTGGCATCACTGGAGTACTATTCACTAGAGAGTAGCTCCCCTGATCGAGCTTAACTTTCTTTTAAACTAGACATCTTTTGCACATTGAGTTCAAGTTTCTCTCAATAACTTAAGGCTGCTCTTAAAAATCTCACTGATCGAACTCTAGATGCTCTAAGCAAGAGACAACGCTCGCTGACCGTGACCAAGATATTATAAAAAAGACACCTCTCACTATAGCTCCTCAAAGAGTGGCCACTTTCAATATACTAAGACAACATTTTTGATAAAAATCTTAATTTAAACTTTCTACTTACAAATCCTTCTTTTTTATTTCCATTGACTAATAAAACATAAACACCACCAGCTCTGGTCGTAACATTCGTTAATGGCACATCATTCAACAGCAGCAATACATTTCCTCTTGCTACTGTTATCGCTTGGGAAGTGTTGTATGAAGACAACGGAGTCTTAAGATTTGTAGAATCCTCTAAACTGAAATTACCCTCAGTTGCCGGTATATTGAGCAGCACTCTGACAATGGGATTGCCCAAATTCGGCTTCCCTGGTTTATCTTCAAATTCGTGCATGCGATCATCGGCTATAAAGTAACTGACAGCTTTACCAGGCACTACATTAATCTTACCCGATACACTAGGGCAACTAGCACCAACAGCAGAAGCATCAAATTTATATGACATCGTCATGGGAGCCATTATTTCCTTTTCCTCCCACAAACCTAATGAAGGGAAATGGTTGTCCTTTTTCATGTCACTCAAGGGAAGCTCAGTACTGAAGTTGTAATGACAAGGCATGCCATTATAAATTCTCAATTGGGAAGTCATGTCGGTGGGTAAAATAGGGTCTTGAGCTTCCAATTTAAGTTCCACAAAAGCGGAGAGCATAAAAGCTGCTGCTGCCAAAAGACCGCCAAAAGTTAGTTTTTGTAATGGTCGTCGAATGCCAATCAAAGAGAGCAGGGGGTATATAATATAATCAAATATTGGAATAAAACCCAAAATCAGCAATGGATTAATAACCTGCATCTGATCCGGTTTAATTGTGAAACCCCACAATTCACCATCCATACGTGTAGCTTGGAAAGTCCAGCGAGAACCTTGTTGATCGAAAAGTGCCCAGAAAACGGGGAAAGGTAAAAATAATACTAAAATCTTCAGCAAAATCTTAGTGTCGGCAACCATTTTTTGTCCCACTTTAGGTTCAGCATAATCCAACCAATGTTTGCGGGGACTAGCCTTACGTTCTCTTCTCCAGCCTCCAATAGCCTCAGATATACATTGAGAGACACCAAATATCATATTACCGGCAGGTGGTTTCATTATATACAGTTTCTTGCCAGCTATAAAGATCACAACGGAGAGAAGCATTAGTACGGCTGGTACACCAAAAGCCAATGGGAAACAGTCTTTATCGCCAAAACAGTATACATCTTCCCGGAGAATTGGTGTTACCGATGTGGAAATCATGGAACCGGCATTAATGGCAAAATAGAAGAGCGAAAAGAATGTCGCTAATTGTTTTGCTTGTTCGGGCAATTTAAACTGGTCGCCACCAAAAGCTGAAACACAAGGCTTTATGCCACCCGTGCCAATTGCAATGAGTATTAGACCGAGTATAGTTGCGGACCTAAAAATATTAAAAAAATATTATCAAAGTAATTTTTGGGAATACAAAATTTTTATTTAAAAAGATTTTGTTAGTCGTGCTTAATTCCCAATCTGTATTCCCGATTAAAACACATAAACGCATCTCACTGGTTGCTTAGGCCAGATCGCACTCACCGTTTATTGTTGATGTTTTTGTTTAAGCTTTGATAAAGTTACAAGTAAACTGTTGCTTATAATTCTTATATGCTTAACAGTTTCATTTGATACATATCTTTACACTCAATTTACATGATGAATTTTATGACGTCCAATTTTAGACGTCATTTTTTGTTTGGCAGCAAGCGGTGTAGAGAAGAAAGAGGAAGAGAAAACAGAAATCATGTCTATTTTTCTACCTCTCTTTCTTCTCTACACCGCTTGCTACCAAACAAAAAAATAACGTCCAAAATTGGACGTCATAAAATTCATCATGTAAATTGAGTGTTAGTTTTTCTAAAATTTTTGGGTGAAGTTTCCTGACGATCTGGCCTAAGCAGCCTGTGAGATGCGCTTAGGAATAGCTTATCCCTTTCAGTGTTTTTATCGGGAATAAAAATTGGGAACTAAGCACGACTAACAAAACCTTAATATTAAAAAAAAAAATTTTAAAAAATATAAATATATTTATATGTACATTAGGGGAACCAATTTTTTGGCATAGCACCATGAAGTCAACCATGTTCTTTCTAGTAACCACGAAAATCATAATCTTTTGTAATTTTTCTCAAAAAAGTTCACGCACCAATTGGCTTTTCTAAACAGGTGTATTAAAAATTATCAAAAAATTTATTAATTTTTAAATTAAAACACTGATTTGAACTAACAAAAATATTATTTTACATAATTTGAGGCGGCCTTCTTAATGCAATATTGAATGTTCATAATTTTATACGGTGGTTTTTTTTATTCATTTTTAATTTTTTTTCGTTAACAAATATTTTTTGGCGGCAAAATCTCTTACCATCTCTAAATATTAATGAAATTTCATACTTGAGCTATTTTTTGTTTTAAATAAACATATTATTAATCTTTCTTAGCCAAAAAGAAAATTAAAAATGTTCAAAACTCCATCGCGGTTGGTGCGTGAACTTTTTTGACCTTAAATATATGTACGTTCCCTTATAGTTGTTTATGCTCTATCGGACTGTGGTATGCCAATTTTGATATTTTAAAAAATTGTTAAAAATGTATATCCCTAATGTACATATCTATTAAAAAATTTTAATATTACTTATCTATAAATTAGTTTGTGGTTTTAGTTATTGCAATTTACCAACATGGTTTTTTGAATTTTAAAAATAGTCAACGAAAAAAGAAAGACAAAATGAAACATAAATTAACTTGGTTATTCAAGAAGAATTCTTGAGAAAAGTACGAAAAAACAGGAGTGAGGAAGAAACATAAAAATAAATTGAAAAAGATAATCAATTACAGCAAATTTTGATCCACCAAGAGAATACCATTGGTTAAAAGATTTATGTTTGACTATAGACCGCCAGCCGCCGCAGTGGCGGAAACGGTAAAACTGCAAAGAATTCTGATTATGGGAATGTAGCTGTTCTTCAAACATGAAAGTTCGAACCGATTTCGAGCCCTGGTTCAGTCAAGAATAAACATTTTCAATAAATTTTAATTCATTTCATGTTTTAAAATTCCTTCTTTCATTAAAAAGAATTGAATGAAAATTAAATTTGATGAACTTAAGCCAGGGGCCAAATTACGGCATTTGATATCGATCAAAATTACAATACAATTTAAATGGGAATTTCGATCGATATCGAATTCCGTAATTTCTGATTTAGAAAAATTTAAAAAACTTGGATTAAAAACTAATTTACAAAATTATCTTTTGTTTTAGCTCAAGAGGTTCTGTATATTAATCTCTATTCCTGTAGCTTAAGCTGCTTTCAAGAACAATTTAACTATTTGTAGCTCATACTGTTTTAAAAATTCGATTTTGATCAAGCTGAAAATGCTAAAAAGACCCTCTCTTGCTCTGTAGCTCAAGATGCTTTAAAGAGCCTTGCCTCGCTTTGTAGCTTAATTTGCTTAAATAATCATGTATCGCTCTTTAGTTTAAACTGCTCTAAAAAATCATAAATTTTGTAGCTCTAGCTGCGTCTAGCAAAAGGACTTTTGACTTATTCTAATATACTTACTGCACCGGTAGATTAAGTGAGGGCACTGCTCCCAAGGCCACAATAACACCACCCAATGCATAGACTAAAGACAAATATAAAATAGTCTTAAATTTACCCAGCCAGCTGTCGGCAATAATGGCACCCACCAGGGGGCACAAATACACCAACATAGTAAAGACATGGAACAAAACGGTTGAAGTGTCTTTGTCATATTGTAATTTACTGGTGAGATAGAGAACCAAAATGGCTGGAATACAAATGAATAATTAGTTAAAGTATGCATATATTTTCGTAAAAAATGTATTTAAAAATTTTTTTGTTTAAACTTACTTCTCATTCCGTAATAATTGAAACGTTCACAAAATTCATTGCTGATGATAAAACCCACAGCTTTTGGATATTTTACCGGCTGTAAATGAAAAAAAACAAGAAAGAAATTATAATAAATAACTGATTGTTTCAAAGCCATAATTTTATCATTATTATATTTTCAACATTTCATCACGTATTTGAGTGAAAAATATTATTTAAATTTTTTTAGACAAAATTCTTTTGGCAAATTATCTCGTTGTATGCAGAAAATGTATAAATCGTTTGACTTTTTAAGGGCACTTCTCATTTTGAATTGAAAATATGTTAAGGGCAGAGCTAAGCGCGTGAGTTTGTTTTTTACTCACGATCATTCACGTTCGCAAGAGAAAAAAATGCAATATCGCACACTTACGACCAAAGAATTTAAAAAATTCTCATGATCGCGCATTTCCACTGACAAAATTAGTGCTATCACGCACTAACGAATCACTTCTAAAGTCTCATAATCAAGCACACGCTCGAAACATTTTACTAAAGAGAGAACTTTTTTTAGTTCTATTTATTAATTTTTTTTTTAATATTTTCAACTTTAAAAGAAAATTATGTAAAAACATTTTAAATTTGTATGGATTCAATAGATTCTTAAGAATGTCTTTGTTAGTGCGTGTGAAATCGTGCGTAATTTTATAAGTCTAATTACACACGATCACGCAGGCAAATTTATCATGGTAATAACGGCCACTCTCTCACACGTGATAAATATTTAAAGTAACCATAATCACAAGTAAATCCCCCGTGACTCGAAAAATGTACGTCAGCTGCACACCGCCAATTACGTAGCATTACAAAGGCCAAATTAAAAAAAAAAGTTTTTAATAATTTTGTAATAGTCGTCTGTGAGACTACAGGGGCCTCTATCAGTTTCGTTCCATTGTTAAATCTTTTTTTTTATTATTTGTATCTAAGTTTTGTAATTTTTCTTAGATAATTTAAAAACAAGTTTTGATTGATTCGCTATCAAATTTTCCTTTCAACTAACAATTTACATAGATAAATAGTGATTTCATATGTTGTTTTTATTAAAAAAAAACATTTTCAACTAACAACAACTTTAATTTCAGAAAATTATATGTTTGTATACTGAATAAGTGAATAAGAAGCATTTGAAAAAAAATATTTTAAAATTATTGAAAAAATCTACTTTTAAATAAAGTACGTTTAGGAGTGAACAATTATGAAAAGTTATTAAAGTTTGACTAAAATTAGTAGTTTAAAGAATATATAGAAAAGTAGTAACAATTAATTAATATGTCGTTAGCTCACTATTGGTTGGGCGCATATGCCAAAAATTCGTAGTGAAGAAAAATTACAATGAAAGTTAACATTGAGTTTTCTGAAAAAATTTCCGATAGAATATTTTTATATTTTCACCACTGTGAACTTTCATGAACGAAGTAAAAAGTTAATAGTATTCTACTGAATGTGTAAATTATTGTTTTGCAACTTTTCTAAATTGAAAATTTAAATTGAAAATTGAACTTTTTGTGCTGCACACGTTGTTGTCATTGTACTTACAAAAAACAAAAACAAAATTATATGAAAATCTATATTAAAATATGAATTGATATTTAAATACAGTTGGTGAAATCGACCCACATTCTGAGTCAATCTAACGATGTCCGTCCGGCTGGCTCGCTGTCCATGTTAACTTTGAGCGTAAAGTACAGGTCGCATTTTTTGTTATAATTAGATGAAATACATACATAGGTTCTAATTGGCACAAGGACCAAGTCTATTGAAAATGGGGCGAATCGGTTCAAAATGTAATAACTACACAAAACTCCATACAGGATTCTTTCCGGAATAGAGTCTTTGTGCCCATAAACCCTCTTAATATGTTGGTATTAAGATTAAATTTGGTCCAAACTAATTTTATTGCAATTTAAACCGTCTAACCAAATTTGATTGGAATCGGTCCATATTTGAAAAATAGGTCCCATATAAACCCTCTTTCTAAAACCACTAAAAGGCAAACAAATTTTATATATGTGCATAGATGAAGATGTCTAAATAATATTTTGTACAAAGAATTTTTGTATGAATTTTAAAGTCAATTACATAATTTTGTTCTGGCGGGTACATGATTGCCCATGGGTCCGAAAAAGGATACATTTGCAAAAATTTGTTCATATATACTGTAAAGTAGGGTATCATATGGGGCTTGAACGACTATACTTTCTAACTTGTTTTATTTTGCTTTTGCTTTAACTACTTATTTTCTTGCGGCAATGCAGCAAAGAAGAGTGATATTTATATTGTATGTTTTTTCATAAGAATTTTAATAGCAAAACTTAATGAAGAAAATGTGACAGAAGTATACAACAAGCTAAATGTCGATATATGTAGGTACATATATACGTATGTATATCGATTTTACAATTTAATTAACCAAATCAAACAAAAATTTTAAAATAAACATAGAAGAGGTCCAAACGACTTGGATAACTCAATTTTACATGGTGGCAATTATCAAAGGAATTTTTTTTAAAATTGTAAAATCTTTGCAAATTGTATATTTTATTTAAATATAAATTTTGAAGAGTAGAAACAAATTAAAATATTCAACTCTTAACGATGTCCATAACAAAACGAAACAATTACACTTTTTGAATTTTTTGACTGAATCATATTCTATACATTAAAATCTATGTATGTAGCTATTTTTATGAAACATGCCAAAACTCAATAATTACACTGCAATTTAATAGCAAATATAATAAAAGATCATATTAAATGGTTCAGACCAAAATGAAACAGCAATTCCACATCTGTGCAATGAATCACTACGTGAGATTTTTGAAAAGTCAATGGTACAAATTAATTATGTTTTAATGGTATCTCTTAGATAACTGTAAAATGTTAAGAATTTAATAACAGCTGTTTCCGCAGTACAAGTGACTGAACGTGTACACTCACAATATTATTACAGTAACGGACGGTAGTTTATTTAAGAAGTATTCCGTTCAGATATTTTTAAATAAATAAACATTTAATATTCCAAGCAAATTTATTTTAAACTGATTCAGTTAATTAAAAAACTAAGGGGGTAATTTTGTTGTTCACTTCACCTTGCGTTGAGAATAAAATTTTTTGAATTTTGAAAATTTTCTCAACGCAAGGTGAAGTGAACAACAAAATTAACCCCTAAGTGTTAATATGCAATATACGGATTTTCAGTTGCAGTTAATATTGTCCGTTGATTAACGAAAAGTTCATTTAATTTTTACTGTCAAGAATTTAACCGCGAATTCCGTAAAAACAAATTAATTTTCAGTTATTTTATATAAATAAATTATCAAAAAATTAACTGAATAATCCGTAAAAAACAAAAAAAAATTTACAGTTATTTTATATAAATTAACTACAAATTCCGTAAAAACACAGGAATATTCAGTTATTTTATGTAAATACATATGTAGCTATTGTGTTCAAACAAATAAAGATCATTATATTTTTTAAATTTCATTAAAATCTATAAAATAGTTTCGGGGAGGCAGAAATTTTCCCCTATCTCCCTTTTAGTCATATTTTTAAAAAATACATGGCTTATATGTCTATGTATATAAATATGGATCTGTCTATATTTTTAATTTCATTAAGATCTGTTGAATAGTTTTGGAGAGACCTAAATTGCCCCCTATCTCCCCTCGCTATCCTATTTTTTTTTTTAAATACATAGCTTAAGTGTCTATATAAATATTAATCTATCTATGTTTAAAATATCATTAAAATCTGTCAGATAGCTTCGAAGAGCAGAAATTGCCCCTTCCCATCCCTCGTGGTCCTATTTTTTTTTCATAAAAATGTATACCTTATGTGTAGTTTAACATTGGTACTGTTGATATTACGGACAAATTTATTTTATGTATCATAAATAATATGTACATAGTCCCATACCTGGTATAAAGGTATGATTTTTCCGACCGTATAAAAAGACTTCCATTATAACAACTTTGTTTCTGCTTTGCTTTCGGACAAACTCAACTTTGGTTTCAAAACATTTAAACGTGTTCTTTTGACATTAATATTGTGGCTTGTGGCTGTTTTATTTTCTAAATATATATTAACCAGTACCCATGTTCTGTAACTTTATTGTAAACTTCTCGCATCAAAAAGATGTGAAACAAAATATTCCATCGTTTCTCGAAAAATGAGACAAAACTGTGTCTGTAACTCATGTCGAAAACTATTAAAAGAGATTACGTCGTTACGTTATAACTGTCATAACAATGCACCCGAAGCCGCTATGACATTGCAGACGTTGACAACGTCAGTAACACATATCGTTGACGGCGACAAAAATTTACTAAATTTTAAAATTTTTCAACGACGGCGGCGAAAATACAACCGTCGGCTATACCAAATAATGTAAAGTGCGGCTTTAATGTTTGTTGTTTGCAAACGTGCTTTGAACAAATTCGTTTATTTTGTAAAAATGTTAAAAGCAAAATAATTAAACAATGGAAAAATGTGCTAAGAACAAAATGTTATTATTATTATTCTTTGCATTTTAATTTTTAATTGTTTTTTAATGTTGAAATTTTTTCTCGCCCCATTTTTATTCGTGAGTCTTTTGACAGTTCAAAGCGGGAACTTTTCTCACAAAAATGTTACAGACACACTTTTTCTGTAAATTGGCGAGTAATTTTCTTACGTGACAGCTAGTACTCGCCAAAAAAAGTTACAGAAACAGTTTAGGGAGAAAAACAGCTGTTTGTTTCAATATATGGCATTTTTGTTTCATTTCACACATTTCAATCGAAAAGTTTCTCGACGCGAGAGTTACAGAACATGGGCACAGTACGACAGAATCGCTTGCTTGTTATTTGAAAAAAAAATTGATTTTGTTGTGCAGTGTAATTTGCATATTGTTTATTTGATTAACCGAAGAAAACAAAAAAAAAATAAATAATAAATACTATAAAAGTTTTTGGCCAACTTTTTCACTTTTACGTTATCAGCAACAAATAAATGTTTAAACAAGATTGTACCAACTAAAAATAGATTTAAGCGTAATACTAAATAACGTTATTTATAAACAATTAAAAAAACAAACAAAATAAAACAAAAACCACTTTTAAAATCTATTAAGTCCAAGTCAAGGATGTTCAATGGTACAAATTGAGTTAAATAAAGTTGTTGTTAACACAGTGTTCAAGAAAACAACAACTACGGCGCACCTACTTTACAAATTTTACATTAACCGATATTTTTGTGTCTGATTTTGAATTGAGTGTAGATATTTCGTAATAATGAATTGTTTTCATTAGAGAAAAAAAATTTAAAACAAAATATTATTTAACGTTATTAAGTTAAATAACTAACTAAATAATGAAAACAATTTCGTTTCAAAAATAAAAGTTAATGTACATAATATATTTTAACAAGAAAAGTATAGTCGGGCAAGACCAACCATCTAATACGCTGCACAAGAGCTCCCAAACTAAAATCTTCTTGCCCAAAATTTATATATCTCTAGTTTTAGAATTAAATTACTTTATATTTTTATAAAAAATACTAGCTTAACCCGATGCGCTTTGCTACCCCATCGAAATATAATTAGTAAAAATTTTTTAAAACAGATCTCGTGTATTGATAACAAAGCATCTTGTACCAAATTTTATTGATTTTACAGAACCCGCTCTACTGATATGTATACAGAAATCGCATGTGTTCGTATGGGAGGTGCCATGACTACTTTTCCTATTGAACCTACTTTTGGAAGATGTTGCGTATTTTTATATAAGCTATTTGTAAAAAATTGGAGCACCTTCACTGTAACAGTACTCCAACTATGACGAAATCTTTATTGTCATTGTATGAGAGGTACCACCCGCACTTAAAAATTATAAAATAATAATTGTCTATGTTAAGAGCCGGGTTAGAAGTCTATAGGGAACAAAATTTCATACGCTTTTTGACTTATATATTATCGATTGCTCCTCCTGCACCTAACCCCTTTATTTTTATTTTCAAAAGTGTAGTATACCATAAGAGTGACTTCTAAAAACTTTGAACATTCTCACTATAACAGTTCTTAAGATATGCGATATTAAACATTGACGTCCTATGGGGGCACCACTTACCCCGCTACTATTTTATTTCAATTTTGAGGCTCAGAAGATATTTAATATTGTCATCCTATGGGGGTACCAATTTCCCTGCCCCTATAGAAAAAATAAGTAGCCTATTTTATTTTTAGGACTCACGTGATGTTACTGTAAAAATTCAAGAAAATCGGTTCAGTACTTTAGAAGTCTATAAGGCAACAAACAAAAAAACAAACAAACATACAAACATTTTTCATTTTTATATATATAGAATAAATTACTTAAACCAATATTTTTTTTATAAAAAGGGGACCTCAAGCTTAATTAAATAATAATAATAATAACAAGTATATTCTCATAAGAAAAAAATAATTTTTACTTTTTTGCCCTTGTTATAAAAAATTTGAAAACTCTTTCGAAATAAGATTATTTTTTCGCCAAAGGAAGATTTTTTCCAAATCTTCTGACAACGCTGTTTATAGACTATTTAGAAAGGTTGTTTGTATTAGGGTTAGGTGAATGAATATACATATAAACCGATTCTAATCATTTTAAACAGGCTTCGTTCTGTATTCAAAAAATTCTATGTGCCAAATTTGATAAAAGTGTCCTTTAAATTGGGAATACAGACGGCGTGCTGGACGGACATCCTATAATCGACCGAAAAAGTGATTATGAGCTGATTTGTGTACCAAATGTTAGGTCAAGTACTTATACTTTTATACGTTACAAACATTAGCACAAACTCATATTACCCTGCCCCACGTATTGTAGTGTAGGGTGAAAAAATATAAATAAATTACATAAGATGATTATGTCTGGGCCTTTTTTTTTGTATTAATATTTTTAACGTGCAAACATTGTTTTTGATTTCTTTTTAACACTTACTTAATTTTTTTTAAATTATCACACAATTAAAAAAAAGATAGGTACATGAGATTTTTTATTAGAGTCTTAAAAACGTTCGACAATAAGACAATTTGTTATTTAATGATTTCAAAAAAAGGACCGAAATACAAGTAATAAGCCAATTGGTACTAAATACTTTTTATAACTGAAAGTTTGGTGGCACAGTGGCTAAGCATTAAAATAATTTAGAAATAAATTTCTATTTTCTCGTTACTTTCGAAACTGATCATACCTAAAACTTTAGATACCTTTATAGCAGGTAAAACTGTTAGGAACTGGAGGTCCATATACCAAGCGTTTAATTTGTTTTGCTTGATTTTCCATCAGGCGTTGACGCAAGACAATCACATTTTCACTAATATTACTATAGAGCTTAATGAGTACTTAATTTTGATAAGTTCAGATATTTGATAATTATGCCTGGTTTCCCTTAAGTGCTTAAACAAGTAATTGACTTACTTGGATTTAGGGTAGAAATTTGGGGTTTTCAAAAATTTTCAATTAATACAAATTTTAAAAACGCATAAGTAAAATCTGTCTGGGCTACTGACTTTCAAAAATGTTCTTTTATTTGTATAATTTGTATTAAATTGTAAAGTCACCATTGTAATTTAACTTTTTTATGCTCTCCACCACCACTAGTGGTGAATGAGGGAATACTAACTTTGGCATTCCGTGTTAAACTTTTTTACTATACATCTAAGACCCCTAATATATAAATATTCTGGCTCCTTGAGTAATTCTAAGTCAATTTAGCTACGTCCATCTGTCTGTTTGTCTGTTGAAGAACACGCTCACTTTTGAAAAACTCAAAAGAAGTAAACACACTTGGTGCCAAATTGCTTTTAGTTATCCTAAGCAGTTTCGGATTGAAATCCAGCAAAATCGGTTCAGTAGGATCAGAGCTATGAATCAAAATGTGGAACCACCACCCTAAAAAAATGATAATTTTGTTACAAAAACTAAAATAAATGGTGGAATAATGCACGGAATGATTTTAGATTTTGCACAAATTCGTTATATTCTATTGGATATCACACGGATAATTCGGTCCATATTTTATCCTAGGCTCCTATAAACCCTACTTCCGGAAAATAGTTAAGAACGCCTAAAACCGTAAAATACATGCCATCATAATAAAATTTAAAACGTCACATTTTTATAGGACTTGAAATGACGCTAGGAAATTTCGTGCAGATCAGTTCATAATTAACTGTAAACGCCTTAACTAATTTCACCGCTGTATTGAAATTTATTTAAATTGTTTTTTTTTATACCAGAAATAACCTTAAATAACTTTGGGATGATTGGTCCGGTCCATAAAATACCATGGCTCCAATATAATTAACCTACTAAAAATCATTTAAGTTCGGCTTAAACTGTTACGAATCATGATATTTTACTCAAGCTAGTAAAAATTGCTAAAAAATAAGCATAAAACTTTCTGATTGTCGGTCAGTAATTTAATAAAAGATTAATTAATAATAAATAGATATTATATAGATCCCACTCCTGAAATATTCGAACTGACGGTGGAGGGTATCAAAGATTCGGCACAGCCGAATATAGCACTCTATCTTATTTAGTTGTATCTTTAAATAAAGTTTGTACATACGTTTAAATAAATATGTGGTGATTATTTAAAACGCATTTATCAATCTCCCAAATGCAATCAATTTATTAAAAATAAATATAAAAATAAAAGACTTAAATTACTGCAAAGCTATTCATCATTATACTATTATTCGAAAAAAACCACAGGTTTTAGTATTAAGCAAGTTTTGTTTTTAAATTAATAATTTTTCAAATTTTAAAAAAAAATCTTCGTACGTTGTAAAAAGTAATTAAAGTCTTGGGAATGAATATCTTTGTTACGGATGTAGCGAACAATTTTTATAACGAATAAAAAGTGTCGGTGTTTTCAAAATCGTTAGAATTGTGTTCTACTATATATACATCAGACATGACAACAAAAAACAATACGAAAACATCACCATCATTTACCGATGATACAGCGCTTCAAAGCGTCCGCCAAAAAACACCATGAAGCAACACAATACTTACATGATCATTTATTTAATTTACAAATGTCGTTAAGACATCGAAAAAAAAGGTAAATTAAAACAAGTAAAAAGGTATAGTTGGTCAAGCCTGACCATGTAATACCCGAGACCATAGTAGTAAAAGACAAGTTTCGACCAGTGTCGGTTTTATCTATTTTAGATAAAGTTCTTGAAAAAATAATTTTTAATCAATTAGTTATCTGAACATTTAGAAAAAACAAAATATCTTATTTAAACGCCAATTTGGATTCTGTAAAGGTTCTGGTACAGACGAAGCGGTTGCGAATATTGTTGACTATATATGTGGAGGCTTTGATGAAGGGTTTAATGGTGTAGCGGGCGTTTTCTTTGATTTGTCAAAAGCTTTTGGCCTGGTTTTTTTCACTTCAATTCAATTCTTTATTTATAATAATATTTGTACAAAGTCCAATGTGTAAATACAATATTTATGTTTTAAATGTAGAATGTTTAGACTCAAAAATAGTATTTTGTTAATCCAATATAAAAAAGAAACAAATAACAGTTTAGTTAATTACGATATTTTGATTAAAAAGTGATCGTTAATTGGCGTGTCTAATAACTCTATTAAGCTATTAAAAGATTATTAAACACAATTAGAGCAATTTGTTAAGATCGGAGAAGCCAAAAGTTAGGTTGGAGAAGCCAAATGTTAAATGTGGTGTACCTCAAGGTAGTGTGCTTCGGCCACTGTTATTCAAAATGTTTATAAACGATATTGGAAACATAAACTTTAATGTTACACTGTTATGCCTGTATTCAGAAAAAATTTTTGAATTTAATAAAGGTTAAAAGAACAAATTTACTATGGAAATTATCTTTAAAAAATGTTTGTTAAATTTAATAATCGTTTATGAATACGGGGGTCAATGTTTGCGGATGATATTTGCTTGCTATATCGGTATAAGTAGAGCATAAGCAATATTAGCTAAATTTATAAGACTAATTTTCTTGTAAAATAAAAAATACTGTAAATACATAATTAATATTTAAATGTAAATAGTTAATATTTTATGTTAATACTGAATTAACACTAGTTGCCTTTTACCTTCACACTTCTGTAACACTTTTTCTGTAATTTTAACAACTTCATTAACTGAGACACATTGGCCTGCAATCACACCTGTATCAATGCCAATAGTTGTGCTGAGCCTTTAAACTACTTTTAAAAGTTTTTAAAATCGTACTCGTTTAATGACACACAGACAATCATACCCCCGCCAAAATAAAATTATGTTAAGTAGGCCAACCAAAAAAAAAACAAATGCTTATTTTTTGTTTTATAAGAAAGAATGTTTTTGATTGAAAACAAATTCCGATCATAAAATTGGCTTTTTGTGCTTATTTTGCCATCTTAAGATAATTTTTCATTTTTTTTATACAAAAAAAAAACAAAAGCTTGACTAAGAGTTAAATATAAAGCAAAACAAAGAGTGGTTTATAAACAAAACGAATAAAAACATACCGACATACATACAGTGGCTACTCTCACTGCGTCCCACACATGCTATATCTACAACAAATAAAACATTCCCGCTTTTTAAATGCATTGCTGAAGGGGAAGACTGTGTACAAACTCTTGAAAATAAGGAGAAACAAGAGAACGCAAGAATAAAATTAAGACCCCTTTCACACTCGGCAAGTTACTTGCGCAAGTCTCTTGCGCAACTTATGGTTTGCAGAAGTCAGCGGTATGGTCGGGGTTAGGAAAAAAAAATTTAGTACAGACTTTGTTGTACTCGGCACGTAACTTGCGCAACTAACTTGACGAGTGTGAAAGGGGTCTAACATCGTTACTGGACAACCATTTGGAAAGAACAAGCATTAACAAAAGGGATAGAAAAATACTTGATACAGTCGGGCAATCAATACAATTTTTGAACAAAAACGATGACATTATTATTCTTAAAGCTGATAAGGGAAGTAAAACAGTAGCGATGGACAAAAATGAATATAAGGAGAAGATGAAAACAATTTAACAAGATTTTTGCACATATCGTCGTTTAAAGAGTGATCCGACATCTAATTTACAGAGTAAAAACAACTTATTTGTTGACCAACTATACAAACTTGTATATGTATATGAAAAGGACAAACTGACCATAGAGAATGCGAAAGCTCCTAGAATATATATGGACTTCCTAAGGTTCACAAGACTAATATGCTCGTCGATAAATTCACCCTCCCATGGTCTCTCTAAATATATGATAGACGTACTACAAAACACTTGATAAATAATTCAAAATATAAAATTAAGGATGCTGTAGAATTTAGTTCAAAAATAAACAACACATATGTACATCGCCGATGACGAAGCACTTATTTCATTTGACGTGGTTTCATTTTTTAAACACAATTGAAGAAAAATAGGAACTTTTAGGGACACATACACATATACCAAAGGATTTGTTTATAGACATTCTGAGGTTTTATAATAAGGAAAGTAGATATTTTATGTATGACGACAAAATCTATGAACAAAAAAAGGAATGCCGATGTGCTCTCCAGCCTCACCAGTGATAGCTGACATTATTATGGAACAACTTCTGGACATATCACTAGATAAAGTGGGCGAAAACCCGAGGATAATGATGAAATACGTAGATCACTTATTCGCAATATTAAAAAAGGAAAGAATAAATGACACCATCAAAAAACTCAATTCATTTCATGGACAAATATAATTTACCATGGAGGAGGAAAGTGATAACCATCTACCATACTTAGACGCTATTACCATAAGAAAAACGTGCAAAAACCCGCAGGCAGCAGGAGGAAAGAAAACCAAAAAGATATAAAAGCGTAAAAATATATTTCTGTACTTTCTGAAAGATGGAAAAACTCAGATATTTATGACAAAGAAAGTTTTGAACTAGCATTTAGAACGGACAACACTGTGAATCAGTTGTTTAGTAAGACAAAATCGAAAACTTAAAAGGAAGAAAAGTCAAATGGACTACAAAAACAGAGCTTAAGACGAGATTATCTTCACATAAATCTGACCAAAAAGCTAGTAACAAGCCTATTCAGCAAAAAAACTACGCTAGAAGTACGCTGGTACCTCCATGACTCATTTGGTACTATTTTTCAATCCAGAACTTCGTCGCAATTACCCACAAGATACAGAAAATTGTGCACACATAAACAGACAAATAATAAATAAAAACAGACGATCAAAAAACTCTATTTAGTTAAGAAAATTCTATAGCAAGAAAAACAAGTGTTTTTGTGAAGAGTTGTTATTATTTTTTAATTGTTTACATGTAATTATATTTGTTAAATTATGTTTTGTTTTTGTTAAATAGGTAGGTAGCAAGGCGAATTGACTTTCAGGTGGCGTTGAAAACACAGCTGTGCTACTTTTTTTTCTTAATTAGAGAGAGGAACGTCAAAAGTTACTTGTGTTTTTGACATATCGGCCAACGAAAGCAACAAAAAATACATTGTTGTGTTTTTGGTGTTGTTGCTTGTTGTAGTATCGACACCACCGTTTACATGAATTCGCCTTGGTAGGTAGGTATTAATAATAATTCATTTATGTATTTAAATTAGGGATGCCAAAAAGGACCAGGTTTTTTGAAACCCGGGATTCGGGATTTTTATTCAAAAAAACGGGTTCCCGGGACGGATCAAGATTTTTCGGGACTCTAGTTTTTATGGAGAAATTGTGAAATTGCAGACCGATTCCCACCATTTACATAGACTTCGTCCTTAGTACAAATAAAATGTATTGACCAAATTTGATCAAATTATCTAGAAGATTGCATGCAACTTGTACTTTGCGCACAAGGTTAACATACACATACCACCAGTCAGACGTACGGATGGACATCGTTAGATCACTTTAAAAAATGTCATTCTGAGTATATAATTGCTGTTTCCTTAATTTTTGCTTATTTATTAAATATAAAAGTTTAAAATAACATTTATTTATAATGACAACCTGCTTTATCTTACAATTGTCGAGTAAAAATTTATGTAGATGGCTAAATTGAACACATAGATATTTAAAACAAAAAAGCAAGAATTTCTGCGAAAGCTCTTATAAGTATCTAAAAAGATTTTACGTGTATTAAAAAGGCATAATATGCGCTAAAAACTTAAAATATGCTACTAAAGGGCTATTTTAACTAAATTATGCAACAAAATGCTGCAAACGGTAAAATATGCACTAACAAATCGCACAAGAAAAAATTTGCAATTTCATATTTATGATTTTCCTGCTGATTGATTACTTTTAAAGATACAAGTGGCTCACTTTTGTATCAACAACAAAAATAAAATTTTGTTTTTATTAACCAAAAACCAAATAAAAATTTTGTTTTTATTAACTTTTTCTTATCATAAGCGTACATTATTATGCTTTGTTGAACACTTTAAATTAAAAGATTTTATGGTCATGAGATTTATTTCTTAATGTGTTTATTAAAATATTTGTCTAAATTCAAATAAAAGTTAAAGATATTATTTTTTACAACTTATTTGTTTAACCCATTTCCATTCTCTGTTCGCTCTTGCGAACAGTAAACTTATTCATTTAAATCGGTATTTTTTCTGCTTTTTTAAACTGTTATGTCTAAATTTTTATAGAATACGTACCGTGTGTATTCTAAGCTTTAATAAACAATAATTAACAATTTTATTAATAATATATTTTTCAAGCTATACCTACATGGTTTTTCTACACCACATATTTTAGAGGGATTTCATTCAGCCAGTCATATGCATAAATTGTCCAAAATAAAAATTGTAACTATGTAGCTTTTGCAGCAAAGAATCAAAATAGTAAAATCCAAACAAAAAATTACAACAAAGTTGATTCAGACAGAGAAAAATATTGGTGTTCGCAAGCAAGAACGTTGGCTGCTATTCAACATATAAAATTTACTTTTGGCTGAGTGTTGAAAGATATTTAGTGGATTGACGAAGAGCTGTGTCTTTAGATTTTCGTCTCCTAGTTGTGAATTTAGTTGAGTTTTAAGTGTCTTAAAAGTTGGGAATCGTATTTTAAATAAAATATGACGCGTGAAATTTTTACCATTGAAGAAATAATTGGTATAATTGTGGAATAAGATGATAGTGTGGACACCGTTTGTGTGGTACAAAGGACGAAATTGAAATTCCCATAAATTATATTGTATGTTTATCTAAATTTTATTATTTCCAATACAAACTTACATGTATGCTTGAATGTATGTCTTACCTCATTTTTAAATTATCAAACTGTTTTGCAAGAAGCTGTTGGAACGTTTAAAATATATATTTGGAATCAAGAGGATCCTTTGCAGGATATAGATATTACTGATCAACCATCAAAGTCTGCAGAAGCCATGAGCAAAACAAAACGTGTCAAAATAATGAACAGTTTCATACGGACATGAAAAATCCATAGTGACACAGCGGACTGATAGATCAGGAAAAATTTTAATTATTTTACAACCAAATTCAAATGAGCTCGATCAAAGTTATTTTCTGAAATTAAAGAATTGTGATCACTGCGGTATTTTTTTCCAGAAAATGTTCGATGCTACCATAAAAGTATCAAATAACTATGCACAAAAAATTATAGACATCACATTGAAAGATTGAGTGATTCTGACTTCCAATTCGATCAAACAAACAAGATATTAGTTTGCCGTTGGGCTGATAATAAGAAGTCACAACGGTTACAAATTTTGACCAAATTCAACCAATGCACGCTGTCAAAAGATGGAAAAAAGGAGAAAAAATTCAGCAGCCACAAATATTTTTTAATATATCCAAGGAATGGGTTTTTTTAATTGGCGTGACAAGGCCATTCAAAATTATAGTATAAATATCCGGCCTTAAAAGTGGTATTTTATATAAGTTTTAAGCTCTTCTGTTGTCAACACATAGAGGCTAAACTTCTTTGTTTCAATAGAAAAAAAAACGAAAAACCTATGCCACAAAAAAACTTTCGTGATACAGCAAAATAACTTTTGCTATGATCTAAACGGTTGAAGAATTCTCCAGAATTTTAACCTCTCAACTGACGGATAGCCGAGATTGCAAATACATTCCTACTGAACATAAAGATGGAAAAACTAGACGTTGCAGATAAAAACCTTGACACAGCCAAAAAAAGGATGTGCAAAAAATGCAATGTATATTTACATCCAAAACGTTTTGAAGCGTGCCATAAAAAGTAATTTTTTATAAATACAAAAACTATAATTTTTTATATTTTCAATAAACATATTTTATGAAATTAAAAGAAACTTGTGTGAATATATGTTTTATGCAATAAAAACAAAATTTTTTTTAAACTTACATAAAAAATTAATGTTGAATAGCGGCCAACGTTCGCGCTTGCGAACACCGGGTTCTGAAGGCCCCTGTAGGGCTAGCTCAATTTTGTGAACGGATTTGAATTCAGGAAGCCCAAATTAGATACGAACTCAAATTTCATCGAAATCGAACTACTTTTTTTCACAGTTTTCGATATATTCAAAATAACCGTTGTTTGTGTTTTAAATGAAGATGATGTCACTTAAATGCAAATATCTTCAAAAATATAAAACGCCTTATATATTTCTTTTTTTAATAAATGATAGTAAACTTACTAATATAATCATGGGTGGCCTCTAAAAATTGGTCAAAAAAAGGAAAAAAGAAAGGAGAAAACTTCAAACTTCATGAAAAATGTTATGCTTTTTTGCAATTTTTCTCTGTTCAAGTTATTTTTTGTTTACTTTTTTTTTTTTTTTTTTTTCATTCTTTATTTGCAATCTATCTTAAGATATTAAGCAAATTTGCTCATAATTAGTACTATGACATACATATCGATTTTCAGTAAAATTAATAATATTATCTACATACATACATATGTACAAATTTACAATGTTTTTTTTTTAAAAGTTACTTTTAAAATTGCTCAACATTTTGTTTACTTAAATTAAATTTTTATATCAATACGAAAATTTTGCATCCAATGAGAGTTAGATTGTCCGATTGAGTATTACCATCATAACTGAAAATTCTGTGCCGATTTAAAGTTGTTGCTATGACTGGTTTGCAACAAGGCCACACGCAATATTGCTGTTTTTTGTGCAAATGAGAGAGCCGAGCGTGCCACAAAGAAACGTTAAACGAGTACACCGCCATGTCAATAATTGAAGCACAGCCGCGAATAACGTTGTAAGTGAAAAAATAATTATTTTTCAGGAGAGCAAAAAAACGTTTTTAAAAGGCAGGATAACTCATTTTTATTTTTTTTTTTAGATTATCAAAATTAATGATAATAAAAACTTGTATGCAAAATATTAAGAAATTTGAATTTAAAATAATATTCAAATTTACAGTTTATAACTTGGAAAAACGTTTCATATCCACAATCGCGATGTCATTTAAAACCTTTTTCCACTACACAAGCGGCTTTTAAAACGTTATTCCAATTTGAAAAACCATTAGATTGTATCATTTTTTTTAGTAACTTACAACGTTCTTTCATTGGCTGAATCTCTGTATTTTTAAGAGGTTAAGGTGCACTCTTTAATACGTTTGCGCATATGTCTTTCGCATCTTTTATTTTTTTTTCTTTTCGTAAATCATCGCTTTATTTTATTTAAATTTTCCAATTTAAAATATTTTTACACACTTTGGCATTTCATTACTGTAAATCCGCGCCATTTTTAATTTTTATTGCCACTATTCAGCTTTTTTTCAGAAACTTTTGCGAAAGTGATAGAGAGTACCATGTTGGCATTTAGCTTTCGCTACGAAATTTTTTTCGCATCGCAATGGAGAGTAGACCCCCAGATTTTGAAAAAAGTTGCGTTTAGAACGTTATTCGCGTTTGTGCTTCGATTAGTGAGCCGCTAAAGAAATCGATAATGAGTGATTTGTTGTCGCTCGCTTACATTAGGGCGACGATAAAAACGCTGTAAATAAAGTATTTCAAAAGCATCGTGTCTTTATCTATATGGGTCAATATAAGATGTATTCTGTATAACAAAACTTTTTATAAGTAACAAGAAATAATTTGCAATGCAGTAATAATAAAAATACCTACAAAAAAGTTTTTTATATGGTAATACTGTATTTACTTGCGCAAAATATCCAACCAAATGCCTACATACTTTCTTGCACAAAATATCCAACTTAGTGTGACCATTTGAATGCAAGTTTTAAGCCAAAAGTTTTTGTTTTCTTATAGCATAGTATAAACTTTTATAATGATTTTTTTTAAAAATACGCTTTTAAGCAACATTTTCATGGTTTTTGTTTTAATTTCTTATATCCGTTACCTACTGTATTTGGAACTCATTATGGACTGTTGGCTATTTAAATCCCCATTATAACTACGTGTATTGGCCAGTTTTATGGACAAACCGCTTTTAATTTTTTTAATCATTGCCATAAACCATCTAGAACTGTTAGACATTTTTAGTTTTTCTGACTGACTTTTATTTGATCACTCTTTTCCGACTATTTTCTGTCTTAGAAAAACCCTTAATTTTACACATATGAAAACTAAATGTAAAAATCAATAATTATTTATTATATTATATTAAAGTTTTTTTTTGGCCTTTGCAAGAATTTTTTTTTATATAAATACCCTTTAGGCAGGAATGGGTTAAGTAACTTTTCATTGTTACACTCACTGCTGTACAACAAGTATTTTAAATATATTAGTTTAAACATAACACATTAAAATAACTTTTAATTTTAGCAAAGTGAAGGTCAATTATTTGTTGATTTTAATTTTGAGTATTTTAAAATTAATTTCGCTTTTTAACAATTTTTTTAAAGCTTTTAAATTGTCATTTCCAATGTCTACCTGTATACCTAAAATTATATTAATTTGATAATAAATCTTTTATAAATTATTTCTAAATAAATACATACATACATATGTATAAAAAAAATTTCGGGGTTATTCCAGTTTGGCGTTTAAAAATAAAGTTTTGTTTTAAGTACGTTTTTTTGTTAGAATATTAATTTATTTTTTTTGCATATAAATTGGGTCATTCAAATTTAACCAATTTAGGAAAATATTTAACATTGTAGGAGGATTTGTTTATTCAATGACGTTACGGAATATTTGATTTTGATTAATATGATTTCAATTAATTATATGTATATTATATTTTATGTATTTAATAAGTGACAAAATAAACAATTAATTATGTTTTATACGAATTAACTGAATTTAAATTTTTATACCCTCCACCATACGTGTTGAATTAAGGCCGTGATGCCAGGAGAAATTTAAAAAATCCCTACGTGTCAAAAAAATCCATTTTTTTCCTAACAACCAAAAAATTTCCCTACATTTTTCCCTACGGTAAAAATTTATTGTTTTTAGCAACAGGAAAACAAATATGTACATCTTTTGTTAACATTTTGTAAATATTAAAATTAAAGCATTTACATATTGACATTTGTTCACAATCAGAGAAACAATTTCGTTTTTTTTTAATCTTATTTGTCCCAAAGAAGGTATTTCCTATAATTTTCCTTTCATTTTTCAAACAAAAGTGTAACTAAAGTGTTTTTAAAAATTTGAATCAACTTTTACTTCAGCAACAATTTGTATGCAATTTTATATGACGTTTATTATAATTTTATTTAGTTTTGAATGAAAATTTAAACAAAATGTTCCAACAAATAAATATAAACACATACGTAATATTGTTCTTGGCAAAATTTGCAAACGTTTTATTTATTTAAATTGTGTGTGGTCGCGAAAAAATGGTGTAAACTTACAACAAGAAAAAAAAGCAAAAATATTCAACAGGGACCGTAACAGTTATTCCTTTTTTCATAAAAGTCAGATGAAAACAGTAATTTTTTGAATTTTTTTTTTGAACAAAAATAACAGTAATTTTTTGATTTTTATGTTTTTGAACAAAACTAACAGTTATTTTTTGATTTTTATTTATTCGAGCAAAAATAAAAGTTATTCTCTAAAGAAATGTATGTACGTGGTTTAATAATTTAGTTGACTTTAAATATTTATTTTAATGCGCATACGAAATCCCAATGATGATTACACTTAAAAAACATTTAAAGTCAACTAAATTATTATTACACGTATGTACATTTCATTAGAGAATAACTTTTATTTTTGCTCGAAAAAACAAATATAAAAAAATAACTGTTATTTTTGTTTCAAAAAATAAAAATCAAAAAATAACTGTTATTTTAGTTCATAAAAATCCAAAATAACTGTTAATTTTGATCAAAAAATGAAAGTTTTAAAAATCAGTATATTTTATGATAGACGTGTTCATAAGGATCAGTATGGTATACTTTAGACCGGGTCGACCTCCATACAAAAAAAGTTGTGCCAGTCACCCCCTAAAACGAAAGATATGTCAATGAAGTTGCTAAAACAGGAAACAAATTTTTTTTTCCACGCCCCAAAATACAGCACTTTTGGTTTTTTATATGTAGCGCTGCCATTTAAAGTCCGATCTTATCATCTTATCGCACATTGTTGTTCATGGCTTGCCAGAGGCTTAATATTTTCCTTTGGTGAATTTTCTATTAGACCTCAAATTCTGGGCGCCACTTATTATTTCAGAAATAATTATTATTTTTTTTTTTTTTTTTTAATACAGTATATAAATGGGGAATATTTTTAGTTTAGTTATGAAAAATTTTAAATTATTAATGATAATGGTACGAATATTTACGTATTTTTGCACAATGCATTATAAATGAGATATATTTTCAGTATTCGTTTTATTTTCTTTTAAAAATTAAAATTTTTCATATACAATAGCATTTATGTGGTATATTTTAACATAAGCTTTGAGTCCTAGTAGTCTGGCAATCTTCAGCAATTGCCAAAACAATTTAGCCGAATATTCGTTGCCCTCCCTAATTTACAATAAGAGTGCAATGGCTATTCGCGTTCGCAGTTGCAAACTAATCTCTTATTTTTGCTAATTGCATTCGCATTCGCTAAAATGAATGCGAATATTAAAAGCGAATATCTAACGAGTGAAATTTCTACATAGAAATTAATTTTATACCGAGATTCACTCCTTCTAAACTAAGGTTTAAATTTTTTACAAAAATTTTATTAAAACTTTAAGATTATAAGGATATATTTTTCAAAGGATTTTTTTTTTATATTTTAGTTCAGGGAAACTGAAGAAAATATTTTTTTAAAATTTTGCAGAGCGCTCCCTTATACCAAGTTTGCTAAAGGAGCATATAGACGACATGTTTTTGTCATCTGACATGTCAAATTTTCAAGTCACATGTAATTGTGCATGTCTGTCAAAATCGCTGTTTTACATAAGGTTTATAATATTCGGTCACAAACGTACATGTAATTTGCTTCTGACATTGTCTCTGTTTTTTCGCATTGTTATTGCAGAAACCAAAGTAGTGGTCGGTTTTCAAACAGTTTGCTGCCGCCATGAAATTTTTTAGTTGCGCCGTAAAATAGTTTAGTCATCTTAACATTTTTTTCTTTTAATTCAAAGATACCAATTTAGGATTTTATAATAAAACGATTTTTATATATATATTCACATAAATTCTATTCAATGGTAAGATGATCAAACATATCTCGGTATTGTAAAAAATAAACTTCAGCCGGCTAATGATTCCGTCAATAGTGGACGCCGCTGCCGTTTTCTTCCCGGCATAGATTTCTGATGTCAGATGGTTTGTCAGAAGAAAATAGAACACGCTCTAATTGAAATTTTGTCAGATGACTTTGCGTCTGACTTTTACAGAAGCAAAGTTAAAAAGGTAACACACGACATGTATGTATTTTGCAGTGGGAAATTTGACATGTCAGATGACAAATACATGTCGTGTACGGTCGCCTTAAAAGAAATTTGACTATGTTTTGTCTCTAGAATAAAGAGGCGTTTCTGCCAATGAAAACAAATTTAAATTTGTCACAGTGTTATTTTTGAAATTGAATTTTTATATGTGGCTTTTTTACTTCTTGTTGTTAATAGATGCTTTAATAATAATATTTACAAAATGTTAACAAAATATGTATTTGTTTGCCTGTTGCTAAAAACAATAAATTTTTAACGTAGTGAAAAAGGGATTTTTTTTTGTCCACGTATGGACTTTTTGAAATTTCTCATGGCATCACTGGTTATGAACCCAAATGAGAACCAACCTCTCTAAAAAATGTTTATGTTTATTGCAACAACTAAATTTTAAAAATTTTTATTACTGGAATGCAAATTGTTCTAATTTAGGTTTGATTGATACTAGAAATCATCTTACCGAATCTTGTAATAACTATCCATAATCATTTTAATACGCCTAATATTATTTCGGAAGCAAATCACGATATTTTATTTAAATTAGTCAGCGAACTAAAATACTGTGAGGTTAGGTTTCGTAAAAAATTGGTTTATATAAAGCCCACTCCTGTAATATTCAAACTCTGGGTGGAGGGTATTAAAGATTCTGCACAGCCCAATATATCACTCTCTTTAGTTTGTTTTACTTATCCAAAGTACATTTTTTAAAAGGGGTTGGGGTTTATTTGATTTTGGGGTTTTATTTCATTTACATTTTTTTTATAGCCAGTTACTTGATTAACTAACAAAGTGCTAAATCTTAAGAGTTAATGAACTTTTAACGTTTATTTTGCGAACTCTTCATATAAGAAAATATTTGTTATAACTTAAAAATAAATATGAAAGATTTTTACACTCACATAAAAAAAAACATTGAAAAAATGTGAAAAGAATATTTAACGTTTACTTTGTAATTTTGGAACTGTTGTATGGCTAAATATAGGGCAAAAAGCCAAACTGGATTGCCTTAAGTGTTGAACAGGCAACAAGTTAACTTTGTATGTATGAGACATTTATGGCTGATCCCATATGGATTTAATCTTGTGAATACCTTATTTTTGTGGAACATTTTTATGGTAGCTGCACAGAAAGAAAAAACTCGTACTAAATTTATTTTTTAAAGTGCTTAAAACAATCTAATATGGGATAACTTTCGAAAACCATTCGCGGAGGAACTTCCTGAAATATGTATATAATTCTTAAATCAAGTAAATTAAAGCTTGAACTTTAAGTTGTTCGTGCCACTCATATTACTTATATTCAATATGCGTTAATAAGCGTGTGTTTGTAAAATTTTGTTGTAGTAACAACAAAAACACTACAATAAAAGGTGAAAACGGGTTGCTTGTTTTGTGTAGAAACTACAATAATAACATTACAAGAAGAGAAACACATTATTTTCATAATTAAAAAGCAAAAGAAGAAGCAAAAATTCCTGAAATCTATTTGGTAAAATTATTTTGTTAAACACACCAAACTTTTAAAGCATAATTATTACGAAAATAATGCCGAACGAACTGCGTACGAGCACTTACGAGATATCTATGCTTAATTTCGTCGGGAACATACATACATACATATATGTAATATTTATGATTTATTTTGTTACCATACCATATCTCGAACAATTTGGGTGCAATAATTAACCCATTTTACCATTTCCAGCACCAAATGAGTTTCTTACATACGAGAACTTATGCCGTATGGTCTCTATCGTACACAGAAAGAAAAACACTCGGGATAAATCAAGTTTTTATACCCTTCACCGAAGGTTAGAGGGTATATAACTTTGTCATTCCGTTTGTAAGTTCTACCCTATAAAGTATATATATTCTGGGTCCTTATGAAAAGCGAAGTTCAAATTCGGTTGTCCGTGTGTATGTTGAAATGGGTTTTCCGAAGACCCCAGAAATGAAGTGGACTAGGTTGATATATATTTATGCCACAAATACACCGTTTAAGTTTGCTATCAGCCAGATCGGTCCAAAAATGACGGAGATATGAGCAAAAAACCACAACTGCCTCTGATTTTGCCCAAAATTTCTATATATCTTGAGAACGGCAAGAGCCAAAGTTTCCAAATTAGGTACAATCATTAAGATTATCCATATACAGCATCCCACAAAATGTGGGCGGGATTGGAGAAGTGGGCGTGGTACCTCCCGTACAAAAAATATTGAAAGTTTTATAAAAACCTGAATTTTTGGACTGTCATATGACCTATGGTTACGATTTATACATTAAAAGATCGGAAATGTTCAGTTCAGTTCTCAAAATGTGGGAAAAATCGGTTCAGATACAAAAAAGTTATGACCAAATTATAATTTTTTTTTAAAAATACCCATTTACGGAAGTCTTTCTGAGTCCAAGTTTTATCAAATGGTAAACTTATTCCTTAAGGCATTGGTATATAAATCTGTGAAATCGGTTAATAAATGGCTGAGTTATGTCCAAAGTACTGAAATCCCAAAAATTAGTATTTTTATGCACTTCACCGAATTTAAGAGGGTATATATAACTTTGTCATTCCGTTTGTAAGTTCCACAATATTGATCCTACACCCTATAAAGTATATATATTATGGGTCCTTATGAAAAGCACAGTTCAAATCCGATTGTCCGTATCTTCCCCCTTTCGTTATCACCCTTCTTTATTATTTCACGAAGTAATTTTAACAAATAGAAACTGAGAATTATGGTCTCTTTTAGCTACTTAAAAACTCGCCAAAAAAGATAAATCTACGGTATGGCAACACTACCTATACTAAAAGAATACAAACAAACACGCGTAAATGGTACAAGCCATTTTGGTGTATATATACCCCTATTACGGTTCACAACTTAAATAAGTTGATTTTTAATTTTTGTATTATGGTTTACAACTTTGCTTTATTGCGGTGAACAAAAACATGAAAAATAATTACAACTGAACTGTGTTGAGTTGTGAACCGGTAAACGGGCCATATTTCATTTTAATGACATTCAAACAGCGTTCCTTCATGGTTCAGTTGTCTAGGGGGTTTGTTAATGTTAGAAACTGTGAGTCCCCTGGTTCGAATCTTGGTTTTTCAAAAATAAATTTTTATTTTAATTTTTGTATTTTTTAAAAACGATTTTAAGAAAATATGAACCAGTTTTCGCTTCTTAAATTTAATTTATAATGAAGTTTTAAGTATTGTAAATACATATGTATGTATATGTAAAATTATTTAGTTTTTGTTGAGTTGCTCTGTATTCTGCTCGAACAATGGTGAAGAGTATATAAGATTCGGCACAGCCGAATATAGCAATTTTACTTGTTTATGATTACTTTAAGTATGAGTCGTACTCAAAAATTCAAGTACAAATAACACTAAAACGTACTCAAAACAATCCTAAATGCGATGAATTTCGAAAATCAACTCAGGAATTTCATTTAATAAGTATAAAATTCTTAAATTAAGTAAAAAAATCAAATTTAATTTTCATTAAATATTTTTGTACTTTTTGTCAAGAATTCTTCTTGAAGTCGAAAGTACATTTATTATTTTTTGGTTTTAATTTTTTTTTGTGGTTGCGATTGAAACACGTAAAAACGCCTGGGTTCGAGCCCAAGTCAAGAATGAAAAATTATCAATAAATTTTAATTAATTTCATGTTGTAAAATTCCTTTCTTCATAAAAATAATTTAATGAAAATTAAATTTGATGAACTTTATCCTTATTAAAAATATGAAAAATTTGGTTAAAAATCATAAACAGTTCAACAAAATAACCACAGTACTGATTAAGTAAAAAAAATATTAAACTTTTCGTTGTGTTTAACTCTTCGGCTAACGCATGTTTTGATTTTTACACATTGAAAAAAAAGATCTAGCCAGACTCATGTGTACCACGAAGGGTTAATAAGCAAATTTGAACTCTTGCTTCTCATTTAGTTTATATTTTTGGTTAAATATGTACATAAGATTTCTAAAGTAAAAACCATATCGGGCATGATGTTGGAGTTTAATCTTTCTGTTATGTGTCAATCATAATAATTTTTTCTTTCTAATTCGGGATAAAATCAACTTTATAGTACTTGGATTAAACGCATTTTGAGATTCATTCAGTCTTAGTTTTACTTAAATCAATCTCATTTTCGGATTATTTTTGGTACGAATTCGGATTAAAACAGTTTTATGATTCTTGAATCAAGCGCATTTTGAGGTTGATTCAATCTTAGTTTTACTTAAATCAATCTCATTTTCGGATCCGGGATTTAATATGTATACTTTAAGTATTTTGCGATTGAAAATCCGTACTTGAATCAATCTTTCTGTACTTGATTCAAGAAAATCGTTACTCACCGTACTATTAATACCGCTTCGGATTGATTTGAGTACGAATGGATTGATTTTTCTTTTAAGTATAAAAAAATTTTAATTTCGAGGGAACATTCGTATAGGCTATATTTTAGATACATGAGACTATAAATAACAAAACAAAACAGAAATATTTTTTAGATTTATTTTTTTTTTATTACAATCTGTAGTGCGATTCTCTATTCAATTTTAACGTAATTTAAATTGTTAAAAATATTTAACAGCAAAGTTAACGTAAATTTTATTCAGTAACTTTGTTAACAATAACGTTTACTGCTATGTCTTATCTTAACGACAGGTATTTAAATTATCTTAACGGCAAAATATTTTTCATTGTTTATTTTAAAATTCGTAGTTTTTTTTTCAAAAAAAAAAAAAAAACAAACAAACAAAAATTTTGGCAAATAAAAGCCACATTAACATTTTTAAAATTTACGTTATTTACACACGTTTTGCCAAAATAATTTTAAAAAATTAGTTTTTTGGGAATTTATACATATCATTAAAAATATTAAATTTTAGATGCAGCTTATGGAAATCACTAAAAGTGTTTTCTTTTCTACACAAAAAATAAGTGGAAGACTTTCCAATCATGCCGCTGTTAGCAAATTTTTGCCATTCTTTATAGTTTTAGTGGCTTTAATGAATTTTATGGTTTGTTTTTTATTTTGATTTTTTAAGCGATTTAGCGATTTCCAATAAATTTTACGTTTTTTTTGCAAGTTTGCAATTTTTCGCGAATTTTAGCCATGTTTGCGATATAAGCGATTTTTTCTTGTGTTTCTTTAGAGCTTTAACGATTTTAAATAAACAGCCGCTGTTTGCAAATTTTTGCGAATTTTCGCTAATTTAACAATTTTTACTCAATTTTTGCAATTCCTTATAATTTTAGCGACTTTTAATCAATTTTATAGCTTGTTTGATATATTAAAAATTTTCGCTATTTTTGCAAATTTTCAGAATTTTTGCAATTTTCGCTAGAATAGAAAAACCTAAATGGGGGTTTGTTAGTTTAGAAAGTACTTTAAGTCGTTCCACACGATACATTGTTTTGCCCTCGATGACAGTGTTTGTTAAATGTACTAAGGGCCATTATTACAACTTGCCGATAGTTAAAAGTCGAATTTTGTTGGACCGATAAATAGCTTTGCATTATTATAACTTCCATTTTTTATTGCTGTTATTTTTAATAATAATAATATTTAATAGATGAAAACATAATAAATGAAGGTTTTATAATGCAAAGCTATTTATCGGTCCGACAAAATCCGACTTTTAACTATTGGCAAGTTGTAATAATGGCCCTAAGTAATTAACAAAGATGCCACTTGATTGAAATTGTTGTTAAAATTGAGTTACTGAATTGCTGTATTGTTACCGTAAGCAATAAACCATGCCAGTAAAATTAACGTTAACGTTATTCGGTAAAAGTTAGAGAATTCCACTTCTGGTTATGATTCCATTACATTTATTTTTACGAATAACACTTTAAAGTACTTAAAACAATCCAAAATGGAATTACTTTCGAAAACCAATATGCGTGCATACGCGTGTGTTTGTAAAAGTTTGTTGTACAAACAACAACAAAACTTCAAAAGAAGGTGAAAACGATTTAATTATTTTGTATAGAAAGAGCAGCAACACTACAAGAATATATATATAGATTGTTTTCATGTTTTAAAAGTTAAATAAGATGCAATAATTCTCATATTCTACTTGTTTAAATTGTTTAGTTAAATACATGAAATTTTTAAAGTACATAGAATGATTACGAAAACCATATTAGGCATACTGCTGGTGTCTTAAAATCTTCTATAAACAAATGGTAGAAAACAGCAAAAGTAAAATAAACATGTGTAATGATTAAGTAAAAAAATAATATTATTCTCTCTGGTTCTCTTGGGGAAGTGTTAAGGTTGGAATCTTATCTCACTTTCGGATTATTTAAAGTACGATTTTAGATTAATCCATCTTAGAAATTCTTGAATCAAGCACAATTTGTGAGTAATTTTATCTCCCTTTTGAGTAAGTCAATCCTGTTTTCGGATTATCTTAAGTACGGGGCACTTAAATAATCCGTACTTTAATCAAGCATTCAATACTTGATTTAAGGAAATCCGCTTGACTAAAGTTAAGATGGATTGACATGTTTTTTTAATGTAGGAGTCTATAATAATATAGGTCTGGATGTGTGGTAATTAAAAATAACTAGACAAGTGCTTAAAGTAAGCAATTTGCTTGCCGAATCAGGGCTGGTGAAAGGTAATCCAGCTTAAAAACTGTGAAATTCTTAAAATGGTTTTATCGGCCTAGTCTTAAGGGTCCAATGCATATTTTGTCTTAAATTACTATCAACCCAAACATTTTTGAATTTTATTAAATTTAATTAATGTTAAACTGAAATAATATGTATCTTCCTACAACAACTCTTTCAAGTTTAAGTCCTCATTAGTACTAAATCAAATACAAAAACATTATATATACAAATGTTTCTGCAAGATACATATCAGAAATTGATTTAAATAAACTACATAATATATTATACTGAATTTATACAAATGTTAATACAATCAAAGTTAAAAATGGTATTTAAAAGCAGACGTTATCAGATTTTGATAGCGTATTTTACACATTTTGAATACAAAAGATGGAATATTTTTTAGAGCTTTATGGGTTTAGCTTGTTTATAGTTAGATTTACATATAAATAAAAAAGTAAATCAAAAACAATTTCAACAAAATCAATTAATTTATATACATGGACATGTTCGTTAATGCATTACTGCGCTGCATATGAATATTTAAATGTCCTAAAATTCTTAGGTACAGCTGTTGACATACAAAAAAGTGTCGCATTCAAAGTAGAAAAAATTTCTCCTGCTATACAAGATCATAAGCTTATTGCCGACTCTCTCTAAATTGTTTGAAAACATCTTGGCCATTAAGTTTTGGATCAGAATAACATAACCCCTGTGCCCTAATTTGGATTTCGAATAACACATGTCACCACTTAACAAGTACATAGAATTCTCAGCGCTATCCGAAATGCTTTTAGGAAGAAAAAGTTTTACTCGCGGCTCAATTATAAGATCAAGCAGTGCTCTTGCAAAGCTACATACTAAATCGGAAATTTTGAATTAAATATAATAACTTTGTAAGGTATATAACTCTTATAAGAGTTTAGATATCGCTACATTAAAATGATGGAAGACAATCCACCAACACTTAATTATAATTAGAGTTGATTAGTTATTGCAAGCTCACAAATATCAAGTGAAGATTCAATAACTAAATATGTGAGAAAAAAAATCAAAAATCAAAATAGCATTGGCAATATAAAGCAATGTTTGCACAGCCGTGATGATGATGGGAGATCGATTATTTAACTTTTATCAAATATTTTGAATATTCCGAATAGTTGCTTTTTTTAAAAACCCGGTTTTCGGTTAAGCATTTTAAAAATAACCGGTTAACCGGTTTTAATTCAAATTCATAAAAATATTAAAATTAAATTAGTTTTTGTAATAAAAAGTTAATTAGAATAAGAACAAAACAATTCACGCAGGTAAGGAACCAACAATATACAAAGATATGACTTAAGGTATGTTCACACCCAACAAATATTTGACGATAAAATAAAAAAAAAGCGTGACCACTAAATTGATTTAACTTAAGCTTTATTTTTCACAATTTCTATTTAATCATTTACTACCAATAACAATTTTAGTACTTCCTAAATCAACAAAAAAGGGAAAAATACGTGGAAAATTAATAAAGAAAACAAATACATTCTGAATACAATCAATTCACAAAAAAAAGTTTAATAATTTACATATGTATGTATATTAACAATTGGCCTTCATTACAACTAATTTTTCAAAAGAAAAATCAGACAATGATTGCCGCCTTGGAACTTGACGATCCCGGCAAATGAAAACTGTCGTTCAACTGGAGCTGAAGACGTTAAGGGCGTGTTAAAAAAATAAATGCATCCCTTAGTAAATCATATTTTTGGTTAATATCGTCAGCTTTTGCATTATCATTTATATAGCTGAAGAACTGATGTTTTATTGCGGATCGTTGGTCAACTTTAATCTGTTCTTGTGGAGAATAACTTACTTTAATTTCATCATCTGCAAAGTCAAATGTACGCATAAGCTCACCGTCATCAATGGAATCAAAAAAATCGGGCATTGTCGACCCGTGAACCATTGATAAATAAGAAGAATGCAGAATCATGAAGAATGTAAACAGGTTATCAATCATCAAATCGTTGAACATCAATAATAATAATAATAACAAAAAATTAAAAAAAAAACTAACATTAAACAGTATTGCCATTATTTCGCAAAATAAAAAAAAATAATCAAAAGTAATCTTCGAAAGTAGTTAAATTATTTTTCGATTGCGTTTTATTATTTTTGATTATTTTTTCGTAATTTTTATTTATCTTGATTAATCAATTAATAACCGTGCGAATCTGAAAATAATCGTATTATAATCATTACTTCGCTTTTCAAAAAAAAAATAAAATAATATGATTACTAATTATTATGATTAGTAATCATTACTTAACAGCTATGTTTAGAACATATCACAATTTTAAACCTAATTATTTTTTTTATTTTAAATATTCTTAACAACAAACTTTATTTCCAAGCAGTTCAAATATCTTACCAATAAAACTTCCTCCGACATTTTGATATTGTTTGACTAAGAAGAAATAATTCACTTTCTAAATAGTTCACTCTTATTAAAATAATTAAATAATTTTTTATAACAGTAAATAAAACTTTTTTCTTTTCGTATTATTTTCAAAAAAAGACCAGAAATTTTTTAAATCAAACAATATAATACTGGATTTTTGAACTTAGCCAGTCTGTCAGTTGTTAGCCCGGCTTTATTATTTTACAATATTTAAAAAGCTTTTTTCTATTATTATGATTAAAACGTATTTTCTATATTTTTATAAACAATCAAATTGTGTGTTAGACTTCATGACGTGCAATACAAAACCGTTCAACAATAAAATATAGACTGAAACTTGGAATAGACCATTCCAATCATCAATTGTTAGTTAAGGTTGGTGTTTAACTAAAACAAATTTTCTCTGTTTGTTTTCATTTTATTATATGCATCATTTATCAAAGTCTGTATAAGAAACAGACATGCAGTTAGTCTGTCTCTTTTCAGAGAGTTGAGAAAGAGACACCGGAAATAAAAATTACCAAATACATTTGAAATTATTTTAATTGTTTTAAAAGTTTTGTGATTTGACTAAGTACTCTTTATTAAACAAAGGGAAGGGAGATAGATAGATGTGTTTATTGTTTATTTAAATATTCTAATTGTCACTTTATTTCTTGATAAAAAAAAATTACAGTGCACTCGGGAAAACGTCAACACTCGTTTACGTCAACATCCCAAAACGTCAACCCTTTTTTTTTTACATTGCCTACTCTAAAACGTCAACCCAACTATAAAGCTCTAAAACGTCAACTCTGAATAAAATAAAATTTCGAATTTAGCAGCAGTTAAAATACACACATTTGTACAGACACACATTTATTTTATGAAATCAATTCAGAAATTGGGGATCCACCTTGTAAGTAGAGTAAAAAAAAATACAACTGTATGTCTGTATTGTCTTTTTATTTATGTTCAGTTGCTTTTTTGTGCAGACAATAAAACCAAGCGAAGCCGTCGAAATATTTAACAGGGCTTTGGATTGGGCTCAATGCGAGAATGTTGAGCAAAATGACTTAAATGTATTAAGACGTTTAAGAGAGAAGGCTCTCTTCCAAGTGTTGGATAGAAAAAAACAGCAGAAAAAAATAACAGATTTTTTTAAATGCATATGTGTGCATGTAAAATTAAAAATATGATCTCATTTAAAATGTATTCTTTTAGTTCCAGTTGTCTTCTATGGTTTTAGTCAGGTTGAATGCCTTTTATATTTCCTTTTTGAATTTGTTTATGTTTGGATTTAGTTTATAATTAATAAAAACGTTTAAAAGCACATTATCGATATGTTTTTTATATAAAAATTTTACATTCGTAAACGTCAACAATTTGTTAAACGTCAACACCCGCGGTTTTAATTAGTTGACGTTTTCCAGAGTGCACTGTATGTTCAATTCAAGATTAACCCTACAGGGGCTTTTGCTTGTCTGTATTTTAACCAATTAGCCTTGATAGTAATACAGCTATTTAGATATTTCTAATCAGATTATTAATTAAGATCATAAGATCAGGCAGGGGCTTAATAACAGTTTTCAACATTTAAAATTAATTATGCTATAATGTACAAAAAAAAAATCAATTCAATGTCTGAATTAAGCCAATGACAAAAATGTTTGATTTATTTATTAATTACACAGAAACAAATATCTCAAGATAATTTTGAACAACACAGTTTGTTAAAAATAAAATTTTAGGTCAAAAAGCTTTTTGTATGATTCAATGAAAAAATTTATTAAAACTACACTTTGCACTTTGCAAACTAACACGCAGTAAATCAAATATTTCTTGGTATTCAATAAAAAAAATATTTGAATCAAAGTAAAGACAGTATTTTTACCAGTGTCATCCAAGTAGCTGATACTGGGATCTACCTTATTCTATATCATGGAAAAATGCATAGGAATTAGCACTGAGAATTTAGCACATCATAATAAATAAATAAACTTGGTTGTTGGCTAAAAAATTTATTAACTACATATACCTACTACTTCTTTACAAATACCGCAAAAATTGTTATCGCAGAAAATTCAAAAATTTGTTTTAATCAAATATGCGAGTTTCCTATTCAAATATGAAAATTAATTTTTTCTGTGTAGAGAATTCGGTGATACCAACTCTTAGGGCACTAAATGCGTGGAGATTGGCTATATTGGAAAGAAGACGGTGTAAGTACATTTTTATACCATTTTTCAAAAAATAGCTATAAGATATTTTTGGAAGGAAGCATCACCAATTTTAAACAAAACAATTTGTGAAAAAAATTTATTGGTCATTCTTCATTTTCACTCGTATAAAATTAGTCATTGGTCAATTAATTTTGAGTTCTTGGTCATCTTGATTTCATAAATGACTATCTATATGATATTGTGACTTTTCGTATGTTTATTTAGAATAAATTTTGTGGCACAACACGAACAATAACGATTATCTCATTTTAGACCACATGGCCACCATCTTAATTTTTGTTGTTGGTAAACATATTTGGGGGATTCACAAGGTGGGCTTTCAAGTCATATCGTCATAATATTCTAAATAATATTTTACAATTGTTTGAAAAAAATATTGTTGTGTTTCAAACAAAATAAAAACTTTAATGAAGTGTTCATTGATTCGTCATAACTGTACAGTAGACATCTAAATTATAAGCGGTTACCCACAACAGTCACATATATTTCTTGTAATTATTTTAAGACATATGACTTTACTACTTTTTGACTACCATTTGAATCCCTCAATTATTATTATTAACCATACAATTTTCGAAGGCAATCATAATGTCCGTGGCCGTATGGAAAAACGCGTTAACTCCACTTTTTGCGAAAATTGAGATAACATAATTGAAAGCGTGTTTCATTTACTATCACCCTGTCAGATCGAAATTTTTATAAAGTTTCTCATTTAAAAGTTATTCGAAAGCAAAAATCAGAAAAACACCAATTTTTTTTGTAAAAAAAAACAAGATAACTCCAAGCTAAATTGAACAAATTCGGGTCACAAGCTCTTTGGGTCGAAATGTTGAACCTAAAAATTGTAACTCCCGATAGTTCAGAGTATTTTTTTATGCATATTATATCATTTTAGAAGCTCTTTATTTATAGAATACGACTGTCAAACATCCGAAATCCTATCGTATACTAGTTTTTAACCTCCATAGATCGACCGTACCCTATGTGATACAGTAAATTGAAAAAACCTTTCGACTTAATCAATAATAATTTATTTTTTTTCTGTTGCAAAGATAAGAAAGTATTTTTGGCCAGCTAAACTAAACAACTAAAAACGATATTACTACCAAGATCAGTACAAAAATTTAACGGAACACCTTTTGTTTAAAATTTTATGCATAAAAATAGACAAAAACTGGGGTTATCAAGAAAGTCTGAATTTATGGGTGAGAGAAGAAAAACATGTTCTCTTCCCCTCTCACCAATAACCACGGACTTCCTGACGAAAATTTTTATAGTGTGTTCCCAGACTATATATATAAAATTGTGACGTTACTGACTGATTCATCATCGCTTAGTCTGAAAGTCTGATGTTAAAAACTTGACAGGAGGTTGGTCTTTCCCTAAATTGATCCACTAAGACGGGTTTTAGGGGAAAGATGAGGTAAAAACGGGTAAATTCGGTAACCTTATATCTCCAGAACTTCAAGAAATTCAAAACAAATTTTAATACTTATCCCTGTTCATTAGAAAGATAAGCGGACTAGTGTCTGGTAATTTTTTGAAATTCAGCCTTTTTATGGAGTAAACGAAGTAAACATGTATTTTGGAACTTTTTTGTCATCCCATCTATCTTTTAAACATAGAAATAAAGTTTATATCACATTCGAAACTAATCTAAAAAGTCCAAATACGAATTCGGTACTTTTTCGAAATTCGAACGGTTATTTTTGGGCTACTACTGCAATATTGCAATTTCAGATACAGAAAAAAGTACCAAAAAGGGGGAATTACGGAAAACTAAATTCCTTTCTTTAGCTTTTTTTTACAATTGGTACTTTCTTTAATTCTAGTTAATATTTTACATATAAACATACAATTAAACATCCCAGTAAAAAATGTGCTCCAAAAGGAGCAGGTTTTACGTATGAATACATACCTTAAATCGCTTCAAATCTGCTGATAAGATGCCTGATTTTTGTATGGAGTGTTCCCGGTTTGAAGGACTATTTACTGGTGACAATAAGCGCTTTTCTATCATGCAAACAAAGCACTCCTAAAGCGCTTTTTTAAGGGATAACTATATTTTCATATTCATTGATTTTTTGCTTTTAATTGCTTAAATACATTGTTTCAATAATTTTCGTAAACCATTATATATTTGTATTTTTTTCGCTTTAAAATCTCATCGTTGTCAGCACTAAAATAGCAGCTTTTTGCTATATTTTATTCTTTATCATTTGCTGCTATATAAAAGCTATCTTATTGAAGCGCTCGAATTTGCGCTTTTTCTCTAAAGTGCTTCAAAAAACCCAATTTTTTTTTACTGGGATGTAACGTCCTAAGTGGATAAGTACCTATAAATGATTTTTTTGGTACTTTTATTTGATAGCCATGTGAAGTTTCTATTTGTAAGCGAATGTGGCAATGATTTATTTAACTTCCTATTTGTATGCTAAAGCGGTAATGACTTATTTAACTCACTATTTGTAAGCGGGGGTGTTAACTACCTCCCTCCAATGAAATAACCGAGTTAAAATGCCAATGTATAAGTAGTGCAAAGTAGATATATTAGCTTTTTAACTCATTACTTTGCAATATATGTTTTTGCTAAGTTACAATCTTTTCTATCCCAAAGTGCACCGAAGAAGTCAGTGCATAAACAATAAGCAAACTGTGCATCGTTAAACTTGATGATACATTTTGGACTTTAACTGCAAAGTATTATGATGTTTTGGAACTCAGCCTTACTTATCTTTTAATTCTCCAGGGTATTAACAAAATTTAAGAGACGAAATTTTACTAAATGGTGCTTTGAGTGCGTATTTAACTTGATATGATGATATAAATCTTATCTACTGATACGAATTTCTCAGGTATACCAAGTTCAAATTCAAGGGTCCGTTATTTCTTGCTATAAATTTCACTGTAGGGTAAATTATAAATGTACACAAAAACAAATCACAATAAAAATTTAAATCTTATCATCTCAGATAACCGTAACCAAAATCATAAAAAAAAGATATTTATATAAATGTTATTAAAACATTTAATTAAATAATTGACTAATAAAATTTCATTCATCACATTCTGCTGTCATTTTATACCACTTTTCTTCAAAAATTTATACAAATTAAGCAAATAAGAATTTATTACAATTTTAAGATCAAGTTACTTTTAATTTTTTTTATCACAATTATTCATTTAAATTTACAGAATTTGTGTGATTGTACTCGTAAATAAAAAAATTAAATGCAATTATTTTTACAATAAACTGAATAGGGCGATACTTTTCAAATTACAAGCCGTAGACTTAAAAAGTTTATACAATCCGTTTTGTAATTATCATTACTCTCGTAGTAAATTTTTAAATTGTCAAGTGCAACCAACCAACAACAACAATCAATGGATGGTCGACTGGCAGATAGACAGACTGGCACAATGGCTGTCAGCGCAAGTGAATATTCATATGATGAGCCATATTTCTATTTACTATTTGAAAATTTGTTTGAGAAACTATACGGAAGATGAAAAGTTTAATACGTTGCAATTTTTAAGTTGTAAATTGTAACTCGTATCTGATCATACCGCATTGAAATGACTCTATTAAGATGATTTGTAACAATCGTCAACAAACACTTTCTCGAATTATGGGCATCGCATGGGAAAAAGTGACAATAATATGAAATGTGATGGTAATTTGAAATGTAGGCATAATGATTATAATGACGGCAATAATTTAATATACATATGTATGTTGTTGAAGAAAGTATTAAGACAGAGAAGGGAACTTTGTAAGAAATTTGTGTGTTATAAGTTATAACACTTTTTAGAAAATTGGAATTAAAGTTTTTATTTTATAGAAGAGTTCTGTGACATTGGCTATTAGCATCTTTATGAAGCTAATCTGGGTTTAATCCAATGTCTAGGATGCTTCAGGAAAAAAAGGCAGGTAGTGAAGCGGGTATTTGGCTATTTTATGAATATGAGACAAACAATTAATAAAACTCTGCTTGAATTTGACGCTTTCCTTCTGTTAAGCGGGGCACGCAGCGGTAAAACCCAATTCGACTATGCCCAGTGGTTCTAACCGCTTTTTAGATTATCTCTTGTTTCCGAGATATACCGTTATTTCGAAAATGGAGGAGGTAACACAACATATATTCGTGATTTTTCTTTTATGTATAGACTTGAAAGAAATAATTAGCAAAATATTCCATATTAATAGATCATATTACAATAAAATTAATAAAAAAAAAAATACTCCAGCCCTGGTGGAAATGTATCGGAAATAATTAGTATTGTGGTTATTTGATTGAACTGTTTATGGTTTTTAATCCAAATATTGATTAAAATACTTTTTCCATTCGAAAGCTATTTAATTCGTAATTTATTCAGTCGATACAGAATGAATCGAAAACATTTTTTCTGTGTTGGGAAAATTCAAAAAAAAAAATGCTTTAAAACACTGAAAAAATAATTTCGATTCGTACAAAAGCGACGAAAATAATAAGACGTCAAATTGCTTTCGAACCGAAAAATTATTCGATCACGACTGCCAGAATTAGCCCCCAGGCTAAAGTTCATTGAATTAAATTTCCATTAAATTATTTTTATGACGAAAGCAATTTTCCAACATGAAATGAATTAAAATTTATTGATGTTTAATTTTTGACAGAACTGGGAATCGAAGCTAGCTTTTCACGGACAGATTACCTTAACATGTTTCAATTGTAACCACTCAATCTCTTCAGAGAGTTTTGCCGTTTAACACTCACAGCCATTGAAGACTGCTGGCAGTCAATAGTCAAACATAAATCTTTAAACCAAATGGTATATTGACTTTGGTAGATCGAAAATTGTTTTGACCGATTATCTGTTTTAACTGATTTACATGTTCTTCTTTAATTTAGTTTTTTTGGAAATATTTAAAACAATTTTCTTTATTTAATTTAGGTAGATACAACCTTCTGGAGGTATTCAAATTTATTGGAAGACTTTTTTCCTACATACATTGTCGGTCAACCCTACCGTACAATGTGGAATATGCCTTAACAATTTGTATAATAGTTTAAACCCTTTTATTTTTCGAAGGTTTATCTTAGATCTACCGATAGAACAGAGTATATTTTTACTTGGATCCATTTTAAGGGAAACTATTTAACATTGTAGCTTCTTCTTTTACATTTATACTCAGTAAAAACCTCTCTTACCAAGTAATGGATACACATATGTAATATCCCTGCAAATATTATTGGACCACCTGATCCAATTTGATTAAATGGACTACTCCATGGACTGGTCCGATGTAATGCAAGCATGGACCATGTCATTGTTAAAAAGTGTTGGTAGTGAGACGACATGTCTTCGTTTTTTAACGACGTGCTTTAGTTTTTAAACGACTTCAAAACTAATCCTCTTGAGTATACTATGGAGTAGTTAAAAACTACTCCTTTGTAGTCCAAAGCTGGGTTATATGGTCCTGCCCTAGGCCATCGTAATGTTAAATAGACCATGTTTTTTCCATACGTTTGGGTAACTTTTGGACTAGTCCTTGTCCCTTGTGGGCTACTCTTTACACGCGTGTTTTGACTGGTCCTATTATTTGCAAGGATTAAGCGACACTTTCTTTTCAAGTGCAGACTCATTATTATTACAAGGACTATTCCCATTTAACCGCATTTTTAGTTTAATGCAAAGAGTTCCGAACCCAGATGAACAGCACTCAAAAAACTGAGTGATTGTAGAAAAACTTCAATTTCTTCAACTTATTTATTTGTCATTGGCCAAAAAAACTTTTGCTTTTACTTCTAATTCATTTAATGTAAACAGTCGCTGTCAAGTCAAATCAAAAAGCGAAAAATTGTAGACAAATTTCCTATTTTTGTTCGACAGTTTTTGGTTTCGACTGCAGTTTTTTAAACCCTAAATTTCACCCCACAATCCATTGCCTGTCATCTGGAAAAAGCACATTAATATTTGTAAAAAAAAATGTTTTTGTCCCAGTTGAGATTATAACTTGAGTCCTTTTTTTGCCATTTACACTTCAGTCAACTGAACTACGTGCATATGCGTATTACGAGAAAGTGCTTAATAAAATGTACTGTAATGTAATGCTGCAAGTAGCAATTAGGCATAAAATATAATGCGTTTGGTAAGTTGTTACTGAGGTGGTTGCTGGTAAAATAATAAAATAAATAAGTATATTCTAGCTTCTGCGTTAAGATGGCCCCTTTGTCATTCATATTGGATATCTCGGAATTAAATCTTAGTTTACAATGTTTCCCATATTAATTAAAGGCTTATTACACACACAACAGTACAATGTCGTTAAAATAAAGAAACAGAGAGATTAAAATATTATGAAATTTTTACATAGTATCGAACATTGCAAAATAATACTTTAATTTACTTGTAGTATTAATTTATAAAAACTCAAAACAAAGCAATGAGAAATGACAAATATTTAAACTTTCTTTTTAATGATTTCTCAGATAGCATGTATTAAAATAACAAAAAAACTTCTCTTTTTAATGAGTTATTTTAAGAGAAAATCGAACTCTCATTATAAACATTCCTCTTAACATGCAGTAGTTTTTAGAATGACATTTTCATAATTTGTTCAAGTATGTATGTAGGTACATAGTGCATATGCCTGCTCAAGGCGAATTCACTTTACAGGTAGTGTTAAAAATACAGGCGAGCTACTTTTTTATACTTAAAGAAAACAATTTGAAAAGTTGCTTCAGTTTTTGACTTATCGACCAACTAAAACAACAACAAAAATACTTTCTTGTTTTTTATTGTTGTAGCATTTCCAGTTCATACCATCATTCGTCTTGTACCTGATTGTTGTTTGCATTTAGTTCTTGCAATTTTTATTGTTTTTGCTAGTTGTTTTCAATTTTCTTTGAATTGAAGAAAAACGTGAAGAGTTTTAATAATTTATTTACAACATTTGTCTTTGTTTCATATTAACCCATTAACGCTCTCTGTGCCAATTTGGGAACACTTCATTATTGGCGGCTTACGACAAAATTCAATATATGTTTGCATTATTGATTAACTAAAAATTTAGACATTTCTATTACATCCAAAAAAAATTTTTTTTTTTAATTTTCATACTTAAGTGACCATTGTGCCAATTTGGGTACACCTCTTTAATTAAAAAAAAAAAAATTCGGTTTTTTTGTTTATACCCAGTACATTTGAATGCGTTCCTTCATTTTGGGACATCCCCTGTAAAATTCATAGGTTCTTTCAGTAGAATTGTAAGTAGTGCTTTTGGTTTGTTCTGATTACTAAATACATTATTTTGTAGGCGAAGTTTTTACTGGGTATGTAATGGATTTTATAATTAAATAAAACAAATTTAATTTTTCGTTCGGTAGTGTTTGTTTGGGCTTAAATGGGTTAAAACATTACCAAGTTTCAACAATTTGTTATCAGAACATTTATTTAGATACTAGTGGATGTAGAGTAGATCTAATTTGAATAGACATTTCATCTAATTTCAAGCTGTTTGGTTGGAAAACATTAGCGGCCTTAATTATAAAAAATAAAACAGGTTAGTAAAAGGTTTATTAAACAAAATGAGTATAACAAACCTTTATTGCCCTGTTTTATTTTTTTATAAATAGGGCCGTAGACATAGAAAATTGTATGTATGAATTAAATTGGTAAGAAAATCATTGTAAAATTCTATATTCGGCAACGCATTTAACAAATATTTGACCAAATAAAATCATTAACCATTCATTTTCATTTAACATTTTTAAAGTTTGGACCCAAGATGGCCTCGTTATCCCTCATCATCAGCGGTTGTATAAAGGCGAATTGGCTATTCAAACCCCAAGTGTCGAAAATTGTTTATGTTTTAGTATTGGCTTTTATAAAAATTCTTAAATTTAAAGATTGTGCAAGTGAAAGCTAAAAAATCAAATAAAATTTAGCAAACAATAATAATAAATAATCATTTAAGACGAACATTGTTACACTTTTTTCATATTTCCTTTTTGGTTTAAGTTTAATGTTTTCAACAGTTTGGTAAAGTTGCAGTAGGCGAACTTGGTGTTTTTCTATGAATTCGCCAACGAGGCCATCTTATATTTGGGTTGGATTTTACCATTTGTGAGAAAGTTCGGCCTTCAGGACAGACCATCCCTAAATGCTCTTACTTTGCAACAGATGCTGCTAGCGTAGTGTCAAAAGCAGCGGGGGTTATCTAGCTCATAAACACTCAAAATTGCTACCTGTGCATGTAAGTTGCACTTATACATATGTAGGAGATGATGGTAAGCGCATTGCTTGTCATAGAATGGTTAAGACTATCTTGAGATGGGTTTACATGGCAGGTGCTTAAAAAAATCTTTTGTACTCATACCCCTTCCTCGCCCATGGTGAAGGGTATTAAAACGCACTTTGTTTTAATAACTTTTTATATTCGTCAATCTATTGTTTGATCTTAGCGCAATAAATTATCTTAATAGTAAACTAATTCAGTTTACCAAAACAACTAAGTACATAAAAATCAGTTAAAAAACTTGTTTACATTTTTTTGTGTTTCTCTTTTTTTAAATTCCTGTGCAGTATTTAACTAGAAAAATAGCAGTAAGTATTTACTTAAAACGTTGGGTTAGGTAGGGTGTTCAGTTCATTGTTCGAATAATTTAAAATTGCTAATTTCGATCAAAGAATTAATCGAAGGATTTCTACCAATTAATCGAATGATAATAATACAAAGTGTTTATGTTAAATGTATATTTTTTTGTTTTAGTTTTAAGTCTAATAAACAAACCAAATATATGTATGTGTCCATTGGAACTAAAAATAAACAGTTATGTTTAGTCAGTAATTTAGCTTATATTTTTGTTACATGTTTTCAACACAATTTAATAATTCATTATACAAAAGAAAAAACGACAAAGGTACATATGTTTTCGGATATGTTCTACAAATCAAAATGAAGTGAAATTTAACGATTATTTAAATTCAATTATTTAATAAATGCAAAAATTATATATGTATACTTAAAGAATGGCACCTCAAAAGGGGAGTGATGTGCTAAACCCGATAGCGGATCCACGGAAATGAAGCTTCTCACCTCTCACTCTCAATCTCCTTAATTCGCCTTCAAGTGGTGGTGCTGTTAACCTAACCCGGAAACTTTAATACTAATTATATAATATTAAATCGAAGGGAAGGGAACAGAAGGATTAAGGTGAGACCCCCGTATGGGACTGGTCTTGGGGCCGACAACTCCATATCAATATAAAAAACTATTGTTATGAACCTGCAACAGAAGCCTCTAAATGAAAGATCTTTAAGATGCCAACCCACGCAACGAATAAAGGACTATGATTTACGTATAGCTACATGGAATGTAAGAACAATGCTCCAACCGGGCAAAATGGCAGAAATCGCTGACGAACTTCTTAGATACAAAGTTGACATTGCTGATCTTCAAGAAATTAGATGGAGTGATCACGGTAAAATTAAAAAACAAAACTACAGTATTTACTACAGCGGTCCCAAAATTCAGGACAAAGAGGTACTGGGTTTTACGTCAGCAAATATATACGAAACAGTATAATGGCCTTCGAACCCATAAATGATAGAATATGCTATCTCAGACTAAAAGGCAAATTTCAGAACATTTCACTACTCTCTGTTTATGCACCCACCGAAGTTAGCTCCGATGACTTAAAAGATGCATTTTATGATGAATTAACCGCTGCTATATCAAAGATAAGTAGGCATGATATAATTAATGTAATTGGCGATTTCAACACACAAATAGGCAAAGAAGAATCTATAGTTGGAAAGGTAGCTAGAAGATTTTCACTACACACCAACACAAATGACAACGGACTGATACTATGTAATTTTGCGTCCGCCAATGGATTATGGATAAGATTTCAAACATAAGAAAATTCACAAACAAACATGGAAAATGCCAGGTAGAAATGTATACAATCAAATCGATCATATTTTAATTGATAAAAGACACGCAACCACAGTTACTGATACCCGAACGTACAAAGGCGCTAACTGTGATTCAGATCATTTACTAGTCTTAGCAAAACTACGTCAGAGAATATCCACAATAAACAGCAAAAATCGATATATAAAGAAAAACTGGAACACCGAAGCCATTGTATCCGTTGAGAATACACGCAAAAGATACCAAGATACCCTCGCCCTTAAAATAAAGAAAAACTGGAACACCGAAGCCACTGTATCCGATGAGAATACACGCAAAAGATACCAAGATACCCTCGCCCTTAAAATCAATAACCTTAGTGAAGAAGGTGAACTATCCCAACGATGGAGCAATTTAAAAGATTGCATTAACGACGTCGCCACAAATACCATAGGCACAAAAAACAAAATCGTCAATGAATGGTTTGACGAATCCTGCAGAAAAGCAAATGATGAGAAAAATGAAGCAAGAAGGCAATGGCAAAATTATAATGAAAAGAGAAAAGCAGCTAAGAAGCTAATAAAAAATAAAAAAAAGCATGTATGAAAGAGAAAGTTAAAGAGATAGAAAACAACTATGGTCAGAAGGCGTCTAGGAATATGTACCTAAATATAAAGCGACAAACCAAGAATTTTCAACCAAGAACGAATATTTGTAAAAACAAAAACGGAACCCCAATAAGTGAAAAAATGAAATTGTAAACCGATGGAGAGAATATTTCAATGAACTTTTAAATAAACCTAATATTAACCACGAGGAGTCATTGCCGAATATAAATGAAATAGATGTTGGAGAACCAACGTTAGAAGACACAAAAATAGCATTGAACAAATTGAAGAATTATAAATGCAGCGGTGAAGATGGCATAGTTGCCGAATTATTAAAATACGCTGGAGATAAATGTCATAACTACATACATCAAATCCTCCTAGATATTTGGCATAATGAAACTCTCCCGACCGAATGGCTGACAAGCATAATCGTGCCTATCCACAAAAAAGGAGATAAGACAAACTGCAACAATTATCGTGGTATTTCACTTCTTAACTGTGGATATAAAATTTTCACCAATATACTTTATGAACGTCTAAATGATTATGCAGAAAATATATTAGGCGATTACCAATGTGGCTTCAGAAAAACCAGATCTACAACAGATCAAGGGTTTGTCATAACTCAAATTTTTGAAAAATGTTATGAATACATGGTCGATAAACATTGCCTATTTGTAGATTTTAAACAAGCATTTGATAGCCTAGATAGAACCGTAATTTCACTACGTCTTTTGGAAATGGGAATACCGCGCAAACTTGCAAATTTAGTAAATATGACATTAACAAATACAAACGCCAGGGTAATAATACAAGGCGAATTCTCAAACACATTCGATGTTGTTTCCGGAGTAAAACAAGGAGATGCGTTGTCCTCTCTCGTCTTCAATCTAGTTTTACATTCAGTAGTAGAAGAAATAGATCAAAAAGGCACCATTTACAATAAATCTACTCAAATTTGCGCTTACGCAGATGATATTTTGATAATTGCCAGAAGTAGAAACATACTGAAAGATACGTTTAAACAATTAGAAGAAGCAGCGCAGATTATAGGAGTGACAAAAACAAAATATATGCTCCGTTCACACATACAGCAAGACTCACCAGACCTTGTTATATCTAATAATGTGTACGAATCTGTTAAAGATTTAAATATCTTGGAATCAATCTAAGTTCACATGGGGACACCACTGTAGCAATACAAGATCGCATCCAATCTGCAAATAGAACATGGTTTCGTCATCTAAAACTCTTTAGATCCTCCTTGTTATCTAAGAAGCTAAAACTTAATTTATATAGAACGCTTATAAGACCAGTCCTATCGTATGGGAGTGAAATTGAAGAAGGATTGTACAGATCCCGGTACAATGATGAGTTAGAGATACTTAATGAAAATCAAAATATTATACGTTTTATAAAAGCACAGCGAATACGCTGGTTTGGACATGTTTTACGAATGAACGACTGCATGACAGTGAAGAAAGTTTTTGAACAACACCCAGAAGGTATTAGAAAAAAGGACGGCCAAGAAAAAGGTGGAAAGATGATGTTGAAGAAGATTTACAAGTAATCAAAGTTGAAAACTATAAACAAAAGGCCATTGACAGAGATAAATGGAGAACGATAGCCGCAGAAGTATTGGTCCATAAAGGACTGTAATTGCTAAGAATAATAATATACTTAAAGAATGAAGTAGATAAAATGGAATATTTTTATGAACTTTCATTACAGGGTCGTTATTAACATTTGCTCGATTTTACATCCACTTCATTTCGATTTCTAGCAAAAGCCCGTATTTTTTAACAAAATAGTTTAAAATAATAGTAGAATGAGATTATTTTAAAAATATTGTACAAAGGATAAATCTTATTAAGCTTACAGGGGTGCGCTGGAAATCGAAAACGTAAAACGCAAGAATTTTAAAAGTCGTTTTTTATAAGATTTCTGTAATAAAAGAATTATATGACAAAATTGATACAAATATTTCTCTTCTAAACAGAATTTTATAACACAAATTAAAAAAAAGTTGATTAAGGCCCGTTTTCACAACTTTCCGATAGCCTTATAAAAAGTGTTTCATTATTAAAATTGTACTTTAACCCAAAGTGAGCGATAAAGTAAGTTAAGGTCCATCCTACCTGGTAGGTTAAAGTAAAGTTGTAATAATGGAAAACTTTTTATACGTCGATAAGTTGTGAGAAGGGGCCTAAAAGTGTATTAAAAACAACTTCCAAATTCTTGCGTTTTACGTTTTCGATTTCCAGCACACTCCTGTAAATGTAACAGGTGTCCAAAAATTCATTAACAATGACTAAAAGATAGTACTTGAAGAAGATGCTCCACCAACAAAATAGAAGGGGCTACGAGTGATCCAATGAATAAATATTTTAAACAAGAAAGTAAAGCAACAGTTTTGAGCTTCATTGACAAAGTTTATTAAAAAAGTTTATTTACTCAAGTACTAATTTTTTCTAAAATTATCGAAAAAAATATCTCGTAATTTATAAAATTTCTGGAGTTAGAATTATTCGATTAATCGATTAATCGATTTATTTTAAAATTTTATTCGTTTAATCGAATAAGTTAAAATATCAAATATCGACTAATTGTTTATTCGAACAAAAAATATAACCCGATTAATTGAACACCCTAGTTGTCATAGGACAACGACATGACAACGAAAGTCAACTACAAGTCGAATATCAACGACCTTTTCTCCGTAATTATGGTTTTTTTGTAAGCACAAATATTCTAAAATAAATAAATGCAAATCGAGTGATTTATTAGTTTTAAAAATAGCTTATTGCCAGCAGAAAGTAGTCCTCCAAAAAAGAAATTCCCCATAGAGCAATCATGCATTCCATCAGCAGTTTTGTAAGCACTTAGTTTGCATTTTCATACCTAATACCTGCTCATTTTGGATATATTTTTTTTGGGTTGGTTTAAACTAATTGTTTTATTAACAGTCACAATCACAATTTTACTATTGCGGGGAATATTATTTTCAAACTTTTTGTGTTACACTAACTTTAACAAATAGAAATGGGGAATTTATCCATCTTTTTATAAATTCTTTTATTTTTTAAACATAAACATAATTTATCAACCCTGAACCCACCAAATTTTTTTATTTTTCTCTTTGTAGTGCTAAAGTTGTTTGTACAACAAAAAATTAAATCGCTTTTTTATCAACTTTTGTAGTGTTGTTGTTCACACAACGAACAAGTAAATAATTTTTTATCAACACATAAAACCTTTTCGCTTTTTTTCAATTAAACCATTAATCAAAAATAAGGTCAGTTTTAATTAAAAATTTATTTAAGTGAATTAAACGGTTACTTATATCAACAACATTACTGCAGAAAATGTTGTTAATAACAAAGTAAAAATAACAAGCACATTTAATTAATTTTGTAATTAATATCACACATTTTTTAATTGCTGGTTTTATTCTCACTTGTAATTTCTGAACAAAAAGTCAATATCAAATATTATTTAAATGAATTTAATGTTAGATAACGTAAAAGAATATTGATAATATAGAGAAAAAAGAGCGATTAATCGCAATTACGATAACATTATGATCGACTTGCAAACCCTAGAGTATGCAAACAAATTTGGCATGTAAACACAGGTGTTTTAGGAAGCTTTCATTGTTATTTAAAAAGTAACAAAATTGTCAACTATTTAACTATCAAATTAGAGCATATAGAAACCGAAAAGCTACTTAGCAAATTTTTTATAATTATGGTAACAGGTCCTACACGTAATTGGTTAACTGCCCGGCAAATAATATTGAACTACTTGGCCCATTTTAGATAAAATGGACTGCTTACAACATGGTCCAATGTAATGCAATCATTGACCAGTCATTGTTAAAAAAGAGTCAGTAGTTAAACGACATGTTTTCATTTTTAAACGACATGTGCTCGTTTTTAAACGATTTAAAAACTAGTCCTCTGGCGTATATCAGGGAGTAGTTTCAAAACTAATCCTCTGGGAGTATGTATAAAAATGGGGCAGTTTGATGTCTACTTCGTTGTAATCCAAAGTTGGGTAATATGGTCCATCCCTAGAAAAGCGTAATGTTATATTTACCATGTTTTTATTCAATACATTTGGGTTACCTTTGAACAGTCCTAGTCTCTTATATGTTATATTTTGCATGCGTGTATGGACTAGTCGTATTATTTGCAGGGTAAATTCTAAAAATCTCATATCATTCGAAACAATTGCTAATATCAGTAAAATTAGTTAAAATAAAAGAATTGCTGAACTGGAATTTAGTCTCTAATTTGGAGAAACTGCTGGAAACAATTTTTATATTAATAGCATCTAGACACTAGAAAAAATATAACATTTCAAAGGCAACAAAAAAATTGTTTGGTAAAATTCGGAAAATTTACAAAACACATAAAAAAGAGCATGACAGTTTTTGACATATTAAAAACCTTTGGCGCTCTTGATAAGGACGCTAAAATGGATAAAAAAAACAAGATTTTAACTTTTTTTAACTTTTAATATTCTTTTTATTACAACCTGCGCTATGGCGTTTTCGTTCCGTCACCAAAAAGTAAATTTTTCGATTGATCGGTGCCGTTACGTTCCTAATTTTCGAATGGAATTAATTTTTGACGCCGATTACGGTACATGCGAAATCGCACCTTTAGAATTGTTATTCAATTATTTGAACAAATTTCATTAATTTGTATTTGTCGGTCTACATAAGTGAAAACAATTAATGTCTTTCTAGAAAATTTCGTTAATGTTTAATTTATCTTCTTTTTTTTATTTGTTTAGCTGTTGAAAGTTTGTGATATTGAGATATAATAAAACACATTTTTGATAAAAGGACGTTAAACCTTTTTTTAAACGTGTTAAAAATAAATTAAATTCTTTAACGAACTTAAATTATATTTGAAATGCATAATTTGTTTTTTTTTTTTTGAAAAAATGCAGTACAGTGGTAGTGAAATAAACAAATTTGAAACAAAATTTAATATTTCTTTTGGTACAATGAACTGTAAAGGTAATTAAACTTTTAAAAAGTTAAAAAATTTAAATTTATTAAAAAAAAATTAAATTGAACAAATGATTGTATAATAAAGAGGAAATTTTAAGTTTAAAAAAATTATAAAATTTTTATAAGAAATAAAACTGTAATGGCTAATAAATCAGAGCAAGTTAAACTCTGTTTTAGGTTTAAAATTTGTTTAAACCAACAAATCTATAAATCACTAAACATATAAACAATCTTTTAACGCATACAATTGGGCGTTTAAACTACCAATAAGGACCATATGAATAAATGAACTCTTGTTTATTTGCATAAAATTATAACCACTCGTGAACCACATTATCTCTATAAGCGTTTAAATTTTAGTCGCCTCGGAAGGAACACGAATCTTATTCACGCTTGTTTCGGAATGGCAAGTTTTTATAACTGCAATACGTCTCTGGAAGAATCTTCCTCCAACAATTAAAGAAACCAGTAGCGCTCTGCATTTCAAGCAACAGCTATCGTTTTGATTATTATAACAAACTTTGTTAATTATCGCTTTCAATATTGTTTTCGTATATAAATATGTATTTCACTATTCTTTTTTTTCACTTTTGTTATATTTTCTAATACCACATTAATTGTTAGCTTATTCGGACTAGTGGTTCTCGAGTTATGATAAACAAAAGAGCCTAAAACGTGACAAATGCCCCTATACGATACTTACTAATTTCAAATTAATTTTTAAATTATTATTTGAGCCGCCTTGACGAAACTAATGATGCAGAAGTTCTCCTTTTTTGGTCTACTTTCATAAACAATTATCAGAATTGTGTCCCGAAATCATGTGTTGTACTGTGTTATACAAAATAAAGGTATCTGTCATTTTCCAAAATATTAACTTTCATTTTCTTTATGCTAACAAAAATGTGCTACTTTGAGTTACCCATAATAAATGAATTCAAACACAACAAAACTGTTAACTTTTTAAACAAATTTTTTTGGTAACTAATTTGTTTGGTTTACAAATAAATTCATTCCTTAAACTAAGGCGACCAGATTTTGAAAATAAAAATAGAGGACAAAAAGAAAAAAAGTTAAAAATTTAAGATTTTTTTTACATATTTTACTGACAAATTTGCATTCCCACATTCACATATGTTAAGTAAATTAAAAAAAAATAACATATCCCTTAAAATGCAAACCTGTTAAATCCAATTTTTAAGTAAATGGAGATTTTGATGCCGTGTGGTAGAGAGAGATATTCCTCGTCGACCACCATGTAGTTTTCCTTTAATTTGAGTCTTGAAGTGTGTCAAATCAACTATATCCTTTCAAGCAGCAAATTGGGAAAAATAGTTTTCCTGTAAAATTTGTTGAAAGGGACTTAGTAGGTTTGCTTGCATATTCAGCCAGCGATATATACACATTTACGTTTACTTATAAATAAGTAAAATTACTAAAAAAAAATAACGAAAATTAAAATGCATTGCACTAACTTATTCAAAATTGTATACTGCAAGTGAATAAAAGTTCAGTAGAAGTATGAAAATAATAAGCACGGCACGACATTTTCCATACGATTTGACAGGAAAAATCCGGCGATCGCCGTGAAATAAAATTTGTTTTAGTTTATAAGAATAAAAACAAATATTGATTATGCATTTAAAAATAAAGAGGACAAAGATGACAGATTATGAAAAAAAGATGATAAAAGAGGACACAAATTTTATAGATGACAGCCAGTTAAAATAGATGATTGTCCTCTAAAAAAGAGTACGTATGGTCACCTTACTTAAACAAAACATTTCAAAGAATTTAATCAGATAGTTTACTTAACTTATCCTGCGCAGAATTTTACAATACATGATGTTTGTTTCCGATATTTAAAAACAGCACATTTATAAAGTAACGACCGTTATTTTTTAAGGGCCAAAAAAAGAATTGGAATTACATTTTTTCTGATTTCTTTCAGTTGCTACCGATGCTTTAACTTTCGTAAGTCCAAATTGGAGCAATCCTCGTGGCATATTTGGGTAAGTTGGAATTTAATTTAAAAAATTTCCGAAAATCGGTAACGACCGTTACTTTGGAAATACTCATAAATAAATAAAAAAAAATTGATAAGATTTATCGTAGTGCTGACACATGTTATTTTTTTAACAACATATAATACATGTGACACTGATTTATATTATATTTATTGAGTTTAAGCTACATATAAATTCAAGTTTAGTTAAATTAAACCAGTGTTTAAACCATCAGTGATGTATTAGCCATAAGTCTGCTCTCTTATCGCTAATAAATCAGTGAATGCTTCAACTTTACTTCAATTTATTTATAGTTTAAACTCAACAGCTGTAAATAAGTGCACCATATATTATTTGCAGTTTAAAAATAATAATGTGGCAGCACTACGAAAAATGTGATGAAATTCGAATGGTTCGCATCGGTAGTTTAAACTCCTTTTTTATGCGTTCACATTTAAAATAAATTTGTATTAGATTAAAAAAAATTTAACCTTAGATGCATTTTATTATGAATTCATTATAAATTTCGTTAATCAACTCATACACAAGCACTTATGTATCAGATTATATGTCAGCCATTACTAAACTACTTCTTTGTAATGCAGATGGTATGAAGTAGTCATTGAAAAGTAAGTTGTTCAGTAATTGCAAGTCATTACCCAGTTTTTGCTGGGTAGTTTATATGCTCACTGATTTATAGATTAGCCGGTTTAAACACGTTTTAAATCAAAAAGAGAGTTAAACTAGCACTGATTTATTAGCCCGTAATATGACTTTTGTTCTGACATGAAAGAAATAATAACAGGATAATTAAGCCTTTTACACTTTTCGCCTACAAAATCATGACTCTTCCTTTCATACTTTAAAAGTTTTTTAAAGTATGAAAAATAAACTTAATTTTATACTTTTTTTAATTCAAAAATTACAATTGGGTTGTTTATGAAAGTCGGATTATCAGGTTATATGGTTATGACATTAAATTTAATTTATGTAAACAGCCTACATTTTTTTAAGTGAGTACCTGCCACAGTGACCTTATGCATTGTATTTATGGCCTTATTTTGTCAAAAATTCAAACTTCATCACATCAATTAATACCAGTGCTGCAAAATTAGGCATTTAGTGGCTAGATTTAGCTATTTTTCATCTTGTTTAACCATGAAAAAATCAGTTAAGCCATTAGCCATATTTTTAGACATTTTTATTTAGCCAAATTTTTTAAAACTTTAGGCCAAAAAAGGTTATAAATACTGCTTTTTTGTAACGTTGAACTTTTATTAATTAGTTTAAAGTAACTTAATTGATAAATTGAGTTTTTCGTTATTCAAAGATATTTCTTATGCTTATTTTACCGTTACTTATAACTATTACTACAAGCAAAGTAATGTGTTATGTACGCAAGTTTTTTTTTATTAGTATTGATGCTTTTTTTGTAATAAAATCTTGTTTGGCCTTTTCTGTAACTATGAAGTCAATTTTTAGCAATTTTTTTTATAATTTACAAGATTTTGTTTTGTTGATAAAACACTTTTATTTCAACTTAAATTTATTTCAACAATAAATTTCAGTGTTTTTATCAAGAATTGTTGAAATAAATTTCAATGTTTTTATCAAGAATAAAAATTGGGAATTAAGCACGACTTACAAAATCTTGTAAATTAAAAATTTTCTATTCCCAAAAATAATTTTGATAATAAACAAACTAAACTGGCAACATGCTTTATTTATTGCAAGAACAATAAAGCAGGTTGTTTTTGTTTTCATTTTGTTTTTTCTTAACCTACTTAAAACTACAATTAATGTTGGAAGAATTCCAACCAATTGTAGTAGGGAATGTAAGAAAAGATAAACTCACTGTTTATTGCTGTTGTTTTTGTTTAAGCTTTGATATTGTTGCAAGCAATGTGGCTTATAATTCTTATTCGCTTAACGGTTTTATTTGTTTAATATCTTTAGTTTTTCTAAAATCTTTGGATGAAGTTTCCTGACGAGCTGGCCTAAGCAACCAGTGAAATGCGCATAGGAATAGCTTATCCCATCAACAATAAATTTCAGTGTTTTTATCAAGAATAAAAATTGGGAATTAAGCACGAATAACAAAATCTTTTGATTACTTTAAATTTTTTTTTATATTTTAAGTGTTAAAAGTTGGCAACACTAACTAATACACCAATTTATTTCTATATCTTTAAGTTAAGTTAAGCCGAATTTTGGGCAATTTATCAAAATAAAATTTACTAAAGGTCTCGTTACTCTTACGTAAACGTATACGTTGCTAATCAGCTGTTCCGTTTTCCTTACCAAGCTACTGTGCAAATAGGTACTCTTACGTAAACGTAACGTTGCGTTGCGGATGAACCTGATAAAATTAAAATTTCTCTCCGTTTTTACGTATCAGCTGTTAAGAATTGTATTTTTGTTTTGAAGCAGTGTTGTCAACAAAACTTATTAACCAGCGGCTTACTATTAAATTTTATTAATGAGATTGTCATCAAAACATTAATTTTAATATGATGTAATGAAATCCAATGCTATGGGTGTTTTGTTCGAACTGAAATTAATGTTGGCTTTATTTTTCACAGAAACCAAAGTTATCGGGTTTTTATTGAAAATAAAAGAAGCAGCTTACAGCTCTTGTTTATATGTTGGAAATAAATATTGTTGTTAAAAGTTAAATTTTACCGCAAGAATAACGTGTGAATTTCTGAAGAGGAAATTCTTAGCTGGATTATTAAATCTGACAATACTTCGTGGGAGCATACGCACTGCAAGAGAAGCAACCCTACATCACAAATTTTGTATTTAAAAAAAAATAACATTTAAAAAAAGCTTAACTGCCGTATTCATTAAAAACTAAATTGGTCTTGAAATATATTTTCAGAAAAATTTGTATAGAAATTTTGTTTGAAAATACGTTTGATACACGGCGAATTCATACAAGGTGGTCTTATTTGAAAACGTTTACAACACTGTAAAATATTTTAACGTTGTGTCAAATATTCAAACAAATATTTCATTTTGTTTTTAATTTTAAATTGTGTGTTTTGAAATATAATAAAATTTTAAATTTCATAATTTTAATCGATAATTATAGAATTTAGTAAAGATTCCCCAGAACCACCAGAAAGGTATATCATTTTGACACAAGGTTAGTTATCAGCTGTTGCTTACGTAGCAAAATAAGGTCACCTGGTGTAAATTCGCTTTGATTTTATATCTAAATTATGTTTTTAGAATACAAAACTTAATTTTTTCATTCTTGATTAATAAAAATAAAATAAATTAGTTTTAAAATCCTAGTTTGCGTTTTATTTTCGGAAATAGTGAATTTCAATACATAATAACAGCACATCCAGTAATCCGAATATCTCGTTAAACCGAATCAGGGACTGCAATCATTAATTCGAATTAGCAAGCTGGCACTGTATATCTGTGGCATTTTGACAAAACATCTTAAGTCAAATTCAAAAAGTTGAAGAAAATGTTGTTAATCATATGAATTTTCATTCAAAAAACATTTTTGTTATATTTTAAAATTTTGTATTATAAACGAAATTTTTCTTTAAGTTTGATTTTTTAAATGTTTTATTATTTGATAAAAAATGATTTTTTCATCGAGTTTTTTTAAAGCTTTTTGCTATCTTATCACGACTTAAGATGTTTTGTCAAAATGCCACAGATATGTATAAAGTATTTTATTTTTTTGTACAAGAATGTTAGCAACATGTCTTAGAACAAGACTGTGAGCAAAATCAAAACAAATTATAATTTACAAACATACATATGCACGAGAACACGCATACACCTCAACATATGACACGTTTACGTTTTTGTAGTAACTACCAACATTTCAAGTCGAACGCAACGTTAACGTATCCGCAACATTTACGTAAGAGTAACGAGGCCTTAAAGCGGTTTTTTATTTTATCTAGTCCACATACAAATGTCTCTTCCAAATAAAAGTTTTGACACGATAGGTGTTATTAAGTTTGATATACGAAATACTGCTTTAACATTCACTCTTATCGTGGCAAATGCGACTGTAGCACGTGAACTTATTTCCTTGAAACTATTACCGAACAGTCGCAGGCGTATTTTTAATTCGCGTAACACGATACGGGTGAATATGTTATTAAACTTATCTACTATTTAGTGATTTTTAAATTATTTCGATTCTACCGTTTTTGCACAAGATATTTCTGAGAAAGTGATTATTTGTCTTGAGATAGCGCCGTCCTTAAGGAGCAGCGCTATACCTTTAAATTGTGTAGTGCTTAGATCAAGGCGATTTCATGCAAAGGGCTATGGCAATACTAAAAAAATCAACATTGTATTTTTATTATGGCTTTTCTAACTTAATAACCTAAAATTTTAAGACCCAACCATAATGTACATAAGCTGGAATGACGGATGTCTGTGGAGGAGATAGTGGGACATTCAGTGGTTACTCTTAAATGGGTCCCCGGACACAAGTTTCATCTTACTACCGGTCAGAGATGACTTGTTGAAACTACCTGTAGGAAAAATAGGAAAATCTGGCACATCTTAGATGAAAAAAGGACTCGGCGGGCATTACAGCTGTCCATACATCACCTCAGAAACCAGATTGGCCCATTGGGAAGCCCGACCAAAGTTTCGGGCTAGATTAGTTCTAGACCTTATTTAAATAATTTTTTTATATAATCAAGTAATAAAGGTAGAAATCAGAGTTTTGAATACAATTTTGTGTACAAGTTGTTCTGGTTCATATATGATTGCGCCTATGGATTAGCATAAACCGCTAACAATTGTCAAGATCGTGACAGTATTTGCCACAAGTTGCATTTATTTTTATTAACATAAACAAATTTAAAAAATGTCGTTTAAATGCTCGTAGGAGTTAAGGTCAATTGTAGGGACCTTGACACTCAACAACATGCATTTTTGATGAATTAAAGCACTCTCACCGCCAAATTTCGAGAGAATAGGTCCATAATTGATCCTAATATCAGCGATGGTGGTCCAGGGTGGAGCATAAGGAACGTCATGATTTAATAAGTTAATGCATCTTTTGGTAACGCTTAGATTTTTAGAATTAACTTAGAAAAACTTGAAATTTATGATAGAAAAACAACGAACCAAAACTGTTTAATTTTATTTTAAATGTCAGCATTCGTTTCTTTAATCTTGAAGACAGCAGCGATGAGGCCCATTTTCATATCAATGGCAACCTCAGTAAAAATGTGGGGCACCATAAATCAAAAAATAATTGAAGCACAGCCGCGAATAACGTCGTTTGAAGTTCCAAAATAATAATTCTTCAGGAGTGCAAAAAACGTTTTTTACAGGCAGGAATATTTGTTTTAAAATTGTTAAATAATGATAATAAAAGCTTTTATGCAAGAGGTTTTTAAAATATTATTCCGCACTCCCAAACCATTTCGGTTTCAACATTTTGTTAGTAACTTACAACGTTCTTCCACTGGCTGACTCTTTGTATGCCATTTTAAAGCCGTTAAGGTGCATAATTTTGGTTGATTTGCTGTTTAAGCTGTGCAAGAGAGTAAGGTTAACGGCTATCTGGCTTTTAAAACGTTATTCGCGGCTGTGTTTCAATTGTTAAACATCAAATGCACCCACGTAGTTGCTCACTGTGGTGTGGACTAACTTTAGAAAAAATCATTTGACAATATGGAGCCACTTCTCCCATATAAAATATGGTTTTTGTGGAGATCATAATGTAACTTATGCGGCATTCTATATAAACATATAGTTTTATAATTACTTACATTTTTATCCGATATTTTTATAGAGCTGCTAACCATTTTAAATTTGTCGTTTTTCTCTTTAGGAATTATATTTAATAAATTCGCTATCTTTCAAGTGATGTACATACATAAATTGATAACAATTACACATTAACCTTTATGTGTTTTAACTGTACTTTATATTAATTTTGTTGTTGTTTTTTTTCTATAAAATTAACATACGAATGGCAAAAAAACAATTTTTTTTTTAAATATGGCACTTAAAGGAGAATTGGTATGTAAAAAATTAAATTAAAATAATTTTTTTTTAATTTTTATTATTCAATACAAAAAGTCACAGCATGGCCATAAATTTTAGCCAGGTTTACAATGAAATTGACACTTTTCAAATAAAATTAAATCGTTAAAATAAAAAATGTTACAAATATGGAAACAATGAAAAAAAAGAATTAAAACCCGACACTTGAGCCGCCATACATATTAGGAAACTCGAAACAGAAACACACTTATCACAATTCATATATTAAATTACTAGAAAATTCAAAATTTTAATATTTTACACTTTTTATTTTATTTTTTAACATAAAAGCTTTTGCTTTTTTCTAAAAAAAAATATTCCAAAATTAATATGCAATTGTCATTTTTATTTTATAATGCGTTTTTTCTGTTTGTTCTCGTTTTTTTTAATTGTAAAGTTAAGGTCGAGATTTTAAAATCGTGCTTAAATTTTAAATCAAGTTTTACCGGAGTTAAAAAAATAGCTTTTTGTTCAATTTATTAAAAACATTTAAAAGTTAAAAACACTAAGTTTCAAAATAAAAAATAAAATTTTAAAATTATTTTTAAAACAACACTGTCAACCGAATTTAAGGAGAAGACTGACTGAAAAACGTCTATTCTGAGCAACTGTTGTTGCGCAAATAATGGATCTTTGGTTAGTTACAACGGTTTATCATGAATTTTTATTGTTGTTGTTATATTTTCTTAATGTCTCTTTGTCTTGTTAAAAAGAGACTCAAAAACTGTGTTTAAAACAGAGTTACAAGTTTTCTCACTTCTACTTAAAATATAATATCTCAATTACATGATATTACATTCTTAACCCATTAGGGGTGGGTTTAGTTTAAGATTGAATATTTTTGTTGTACAAATGTATTTTTTTTTATTTGCTAAGCTAATTATAAAAACTTTTTTATCTCATTGTGGCGTTGAGAGAGAAATGTTACAAGTTGCTTTTGTTTTTTACTTATCAACCATCTTAAGCAACAATAAAAATACATTTGGGGTATTCACAAGGTGTCAATGAAATATGTTGTGTTGTAAATGAAATATTCTAATCATTCAAAGATGACTTCTAAACCCAGTTTAAATAAAGGGGTATCCATTTTCGGTTTTAAAAGTAAAGTTAAGATTTCGATTAAGAGTCTGAACACAATGTAACGATAATTTATTGCGGTGCGGGTTTTCACACGATTTTGAAGCAAAAAACCGCAGGGCGGAACGGCATAAAATTAAAATCAATTTTATTTTCATTGCGGACTTTCTTTCTCTCTCAATTTTTGATACTCGTTCTCTTTCTGATGTTGCCATAGTTTTTGAATAATTGTAAACAAAAAAAATTAAAAAAATGTATGCACAAATAAATGAATAAAACAAAACAACTATTGCCGTCTTCCGTTGTATTATGTTTATTTTTATCTCCCGCAACGAGAAATCGCAACGCAAACATTGTGTTTAGACTCTAACCCTTTTTTCATTATAATGCTTGGACCTTGCCACATTTTGGCCGGTACCTCGGCGATAATTTGACTTATATTGGTTTTCAAATACACCAACGTTATGACGTTTCGATTCGAAATAAATAATTTACGAGTTCGAACAATTAGTATACTAAAGTATATACACAGTATACTGTGTATTACGATTTTCGCAAACTTTCGAAACGATGGCAGAGGATGTATTTTTAAAGAAATTTAAAATTTGATGAAAACTTTTTGTTCGTAATGGAGAGGGGCTGTTAAGAAAGGAATTTTTTGTTTTCGATAAAGTATAAAAAACGTCCTTTTATTCGAAACAATTATTATGAAACTCTAAATACACAGTACAAATTTTTCGAATTCGTAAATGAATTCTTTCGAATCGAAATACGCAATAACCCCCTTGTTTATAATCTTCAAATGCTAGCCAAAAAAAAAGGCAGTTATCATACGGCTATTGCTGAGAGCTATGTGGAATCGACAAATTCGGATTATCCGCGACAGTTTCACTAGCAGAAGTGATATTTTTGGCAGTGCGCACATTGCGATGATGCACAGGCCTGACCCCATCTAAGTCGCTTCAAGCCTATTCTTAGTATTTCATTATAATGTTGCCAATTCCCTGCACAGTAGATCGATAATGACGATAATATTCTCCTTGTAATGCTCGAAAAGCTGCCATTCGTTTGAACCCCCCAGTTTTTTAATTTTTAACTATTTTTACGCGTTCTTCGATTGTTCAACGATTAATATTCGTAAATATCAAACCTTTTTCGATTGTTCAGCGATTAATATTCGTAAATAGCAAACCTTTCACTCAATAAATGTCACTTCAGAGGATAGATATTAAACAGCGGGCAGCCTTGCCAAACCGGCGGTTTTGAAACCAGTAAATGGATAACCATAATCGGATAACAATGCATAGCACAATTAATATACATTTCTTAATTTTTTATTTGAACTGTGCCTCTCAAGGAAGTGTGCCTCTCAAGGAAGAAATCGATCGATTTAGCGATATTTTTAAAAACCTTCCATTTTGCATTATGGACACTTGACAAATTTTCCGGTGTTCGAAGATCTTACGGAAGACGTTTTTATTTTAAATTATGCCCGCTTAGATCGTGTGACAATTAAAAAAATTTAGAAACCGAACCCTTCATTTTAAAATTTGTCCCGACCATTATTTTATGGTATTACCTTTTTTTTTAGTGCCAAAATTTATTAAATGTACTATATTCTTACTTTAATGTGTAAATTTATCACCCACCTTTTGATTTTTAGCTGCATATAAATTTTCTAGACCCGGAAGTTCTTCGTATTCACATTTAGCGTAATGTTTGTATTTAATTTTAAGACAATCAAAAATTTTTTTCATTATTGTACAATATTTAAAAATTTTATCGCTTTTGTTTTTAAGAGAACTTGGTTTCTGCTTGACTTTACAAACCAGGACGTTTAAAAAGAATAAAAATGTTTAATCTGAAGCTTCCATTTTTTCCTTTTTAAAATTTGAATTAAATAAGAAGCCAAAATTTAAACTTTATTTTTATAATCAGATTTGATTTTTTATTTATAAATCAGGAAGCAAAAAGTGATATAATAAAGCAATTGGCATAAATATTTTTTTTTTGTAGAAAACGCAATCAGTAATGACATAATTTTTTTTGTTTTTGAAAATTTTTAAAATTCAGTTTTGTTCCTTTTGAGATAAACCACATTAAAAAAAATTATGTGATTATGTGACAATGAACTTACCTAAATAATGTTAAATGATTTATACATAGATGAAATATTAATTAATTTTTTAAAGTGTATCCTAGCCTGACCTTCCCAGTTATGTGGGTATTTTAGCGACAAGCAACCAAAAAGCAAAAAAGCAGTAGTTGTAAAAATCACACCAAAAAATTTTGTTATGATTTATTTTACAACTAGCTTAACCCGGTGCGCTTCGCTACACTGCTTTAACCACGTTTGAAGACTCTTCCTTTAATAGTTTTTCAGTTGAAAGATATTTAATATATGCATCCTATTGTAGGTATTTCCCCCCTGCACCTAACCGCCTTATTTTTAATTTAAAAAGTGTAGTATACCATAAGAGTGACTTCCACAAAGTTTGAACATTCTCACTTTAACAGTTCTTAAGATATGCGATATTAAACATTGGCGTCCTATGGTGGGCACCACTTCCCCCGCTGCTATTTTATTTCAATTTTGGGGCTCAGAAGATCCTACTACCAAAAGTTCAACAAAATGCGTGCAGTGGCTCTTATTTATATTTCTTTCTATGAGGGGTGCTGCTCCTCCCCTGTCTACCCCGCCCATTTTTATACTGAAATTTATAGTTGACCATAGTAGTAGCTTTAACCACGTTTGAAGACTCTCCCTTTAATGGTTCTTCAGTTGAGCGATATTTAATATATGCATCCTATGGGAGGTGCTTCCCCCCCTGCACCTACCCGCTTTTTTTTTATTTTCAAAAGTGAAGTATACCATAAGAGTGACTTCCACAAAGTTTGAACATTCTCACTGTAACAGTTCTTAAGATATGCGACATTAAACATTGGCGTCCTATGGTGGGCACCACTTCCGCCGCTGCTATTTTATTTCAATTTTGGTGCTCAGAAGATCCTACTACCAAAAGTTCAAAAAAATGCGTTCAGTGGCTCTTATTTATATTTCTATATATGAGTGGTACTGCCTCCCCTGTCTTCCCCGCCAATTTTTATACTGAAATTCATAGTTTACCATAATAGTAGCTTTAACCACGTTTGAAGACTCTCTCTTTAATAGTTCTGCAGTTGAGCGATATTTAGTATATGTATCCTATGGGAGGAGTTTGCCCCCTTGCGCCTACCCGCTTTATTTTTATTTTCAAAAGTGTAGTATACCATAAGAGTGAGTTCCACAAAGTTTGAACATTCTCACTATAACAGTTCTTAAGATATGCGATATTAAACATTGGCGTCCTATGGTGGGCACCACTTCCCCCGCTGCTATTTTATTTCAATTTTAGAGCTCAAAAGATCCGACTACCAAAAGTTCAACAAAATGCGTGCAGAAGCTCTTAAGATATGCGATATTTAATATTGGCCTCCAATGAGGGATACCAATTCCCTTGCCCCTATCGAAAAAATATGGAGCCTATTTTATTTTTAGGGCTCACGTGATGTTACTGTAAAAATTTCAGGAAAATCGGTTCAGTAGTTTAGGAGTCTATAAGCCAACAAACAAACAAACATTTTTCATTTTTATATATGTATATAGATTTTTTATACTTCCGATAATTACTACGATTCAACTTAAATTAGAACTGAGTGCTTTTGACTCCCAATCACGCACGCTCATAAGGTAAAAATGTAAAGTTAAAAGTTCGCACCACGCGTTCAGCGTGTAAAAATGTACTGACAATTTACACAGCACAAGCGTAGAATATACATATGTACCATGAATCAAAAAAACAAGATTGCGCACTCAGTCGTACACTAAATATGAGTGTTTGTTGTAAAAAATGTAAGACACACACAAAGTCTATTATTTCGTCACAGACAAAAATAACGGACCTGCGCAATGCGCAATCTTGTTTCTTTAATTCATGCATATGTACACACCACACGCTTAAGGCCATGTCAGATAAAGCTTTTGCTTCGCGTCGCGTTAGAGATTCGCTTTGACATCCAAGATGAAATATTCATACTTATACGAAACATAGCACATAAAGAACTTTTAACGCAGAGCGATGTGAAAAGTTATGCAACTCTCATCTTTTTGCGCGCTTTGACAGTCTGCTAGTATAATTTTTTTTATTTATTTATTTTTAACAAACAATTCGTGTCTGTTGTCAAAGTTTTGCGTTACGCTTTTCTGTCAAAGTTAGAAACGTCACGCAAAGCGAAGAAGTTTTATCTGGCATGGCCTTTAAAGTAGGAGGAAAAAGATTAAGAAAGTATCAAACGAATAGAATGCTTGCTATGGACCGCCAGCTTAATTACGCATGCTCATACACAAGGAACTTTCAAATTCTCACTATAACGCACGCTCATTTATCACAATTTTACATTTTCTTAAAACAACCAGTGATGCCAGAAGTGTAGATTTATCTGTATTTTGCAGATTTTACACCCCAAAATTGCAAAAATGCAGATTTGAAGATTTTTGGTTTAACATTGCAGATATTTTAGTTCGGTAGAAACTTATTTTACATTGTCACCTTTATTTGTACTATTTTCACTTCTTGCATTGATAACAAATTGACCACATATTCAAAACTTAGTCCTCACTGCAAACATTTTGAATGCAAGTTTTTTTTCTCACTAAAACACAAATATTTAATATTCTAAATAATTATGGAGATGAGCCCTTTTCGAATTTCATTTTAAAAAGCAACCTGTTTTTCACCGCTATGGAAGGAGTATATAACCTTTCATTCTCACATTATATCTGTCTATGTGTGTACCTCCAAAAACAGCAAAAAAAACCATTTCCCTTTTCGAAATAAATGATTCAATTAAAATTGAACGAATTTTGAAAACTTTTCTGTGTTGAAAGTTCAAAAAATATTTTCTTTTTTTATAACTCTTACTTCGAATTACCAGAACTACTTTTAAAAACTACCGTCGATTTCAAATTCCTGAACATGGCTGTATATTTTGAAATTAATTGGATTATTTTTTTTTTCTAAATAATCTACATAAAAAATGCAATAAAAGTGTTTTGAAGATTTTTAAAATCTTGACGCAGATTTTGCATATTTTTTCATTAAAATGTATGGGTTTTTGCTGATTTTACCTCTAAAAGTTCTGGCAACACTGAATACAACGCAAAGAAATTTGTATATGTTCAATAGTTTCTAAAGAAATAATTTGTAAGAATAGTATGTACTTACTTAGAAAAATCGCACTCATAAGAAAAGCAAGCTTGATATGACATTTTTACGTTATACAAGACAAACACCTGGGATTAATGCATTCAACACATTCATCACAGCAGGCTACACGAACACACTACTACTAATGCTGCTTTCTGAAAATTTAGTCGTGTAGTCAGCTACTGAATTATGTTGAAGACGGGAGCTACAATTGAAAAAATATAAACAGCTGTTTTTGTTTACTATGGATTTATATTTCAGTGGTGCCACTATCATTTTTTTTAACTTTTATAAAATGGAAAAACATGCTTAATTGCAGACTCGTACACAAACTTAATTTAAGATTATAAATATTTATTTATTATGCATTTTATAACGTAAAAACAAATGAATTTATTAAAAAATATTTAAAACATTTTAATTTTGTTGTTTTTGAAACAAATAAGCAAAATAATTTTAACGACAGATTAAATAAAAAAATATATGTAAATACATAAACTGTTTTCCGTCAACGCATGTGGTAGAGGTCGTAAAAGTTTTAGAAAACTTTGGCTACGTACGTAAATGCATAAAAACTATGCATCACTGCTGCAGTGATGCAAAATGTTGGTGATGCGTGATTACCAGTTCATTTGATACATCTTTACTGCACAACAGCTGTGCACAGTTTGAATTTTTGAACACAAGCTAAATTTTAAAAGTTTAATAAGCAAACAAAAAATAATAATAAAAATGTTATCAACATTAACAATGACAAATATTTTTGGAAATATTGAACCAAAAAATGCCAGTTTCCTTATAAATGAAAAGAAAAAGCACAACAAAAGAAAAATAAAATGTCAACAATTTTTAGGTGAAAACTGGACCTAAGAAGAACTGGGGCCTGATTCTGGCAGTCGTGATCGAGTAATTTCTCGATTCGAAAGCAATTTATTATTTAATTATTTCAGTCAATACTTAACGAATCGGAATAATTTTTTCAGTTTTATAAAGCATTAATTTTAGTTTCACAATACTGAAAAAATAATTTCGATTCGTTAAGTATAGACTGAAATATAATTGCTTTCCAATCGAGGAAGTACTCGATCACGACTGCCAGAATTAGGCCCCTGTTATTATTAGAAACTACTTCGAAATATCTTTCACATGGTGTATTAAAAATTCCGATTTATTATCCCGTTAAGCCAATTTCAAAAATAAATATTTCTTTAACGATTTTTCTACAAAACTTTAAATTTCAATATATTTATTCAAACATAATATGTTTATAGAAGAACACTTCAAGCTTTAATATACCATATTTTTAGTAACTCCAGCAAATAAAATTTCAATGATTCACATATTTTATAGATTCATTTAATACCTAAAAAGATATGAATAAAGTATGTTGCAACTTCTACGAACAACACCTTCCTATGGAACTTCTGTCAAGAATACTAAAAAATTATATATAAATATCAATTTGGTGTAGAGCCGAGTTGATATTGTTGCTCCAAGCCGATTGATTCTTTTCTGTTAAAAAAAAATTTTAAGCACTCATTCTTTAATTATTTTTTAATATTAGCAAGACTTTTTATGTTTTGTAGTGGAGAAAAATAGAAATGAGTTTAATTTGACTAAAACGACAAACAAAGCACTGACAACAACCTGCAGCCATGTATCCGTGACGTCGTGAAAATAATCATTTGCATAACCACACATGTATTTTATGTTTGACATATTGAAGTCGGTAGCCTGTTGTCTCGAATGTGTTTATAGCATAACGACAAATTTGCCCAATTTGTTAGTATAAATTTCCTCAGTAAATTCGTCGTATGACCCACAATGATTACGTGAAACATAAAGTACGGTCGGTCAAGTCCAACAAGTGTTCGAGTAAACCCTATTCGGGACCCACGGGCAATCATGAATCCGCCAGAACAAAATTACGTTATGAGAGATTCATCATTATGATATTCATCTAAAGTTCTTTGTGCCGATTAACATTTGGATATATCCATCTGCATATATGAGATTCGTTAACCTTAGGTGACTTTGAGAAGACGTTTGTATGCATTAATATATGTATGTCATAACAACATTTTTATCATGACATATTAGCTATTGTAAAAGTTATTGTCGCAAATTGTATGCCAATACTAACATTTATTAGGTAGTTATAGCACTAAAAGCTACTTTCGGGAGTAGTATTTGTATGGGAGCTATTTTTGAATATGGACTGATTCCAATAAAATTTGGCAAGATGATTTAGATTGCAATGAAATATGTTGTAACAAATTTAATCGAAATAACACTATAATAAGATCGCTTATCGGTACAAAGATTCTGTTCCGGAATGAAGCTTGTATGGGGGCTATGTGAAATTAAGGATCGATTCAGTAGGCTCGTTCCTTGTGGCAAATATAACCAATGTACCTAATTTCGGCAAATTTTCTACAAAATTGCGGCTTGTACTTTACGTACAAGGTTTACGTGGGCAGCCAGCCGGAATGACGGAAACCGTTAGATCGTTTAAAAAAGTGATTCTAAGTCGATCAGTATACTAAAAGCTTCAGACCAAAGGCATAATACCATTTTTCCACTATTTTGGTCTGGTTTAAAAAGTAGCTATTCAACAAAACATTTACTAAACTAAACTAAAACCAAACATGTTCACCTGATACAAATTTTTTCGTCGGCGCGCGTTTGAAATATATTGATATTGCCAACTTCCAATCACTCCATATTTAAAACAGCAGTCAGAATAATACATTTTATATTAAACAGCGATTTGTTGATTCCAACTTTGAGAGAGCTTGACGTGAGTATCGATACAAAACGTAATTTTAATATTAATGATCTTTTACAAACGTTTAATTTTATTTTGTCATAGTCGATAAATGTTCTAATTTTAACTTAATTGTTGAATATTTCAATAGAATGTTTTTTTTTATTGTGTTGTGCCTTTAAATGTTAAAGCACAAGGTGAGGAAAGTGGGAAATTTAAAAAACGATCATTTGTAAAAATTGATTAATTAGAAAAACTTTACTTTAATTATACAAAAATTATACTTTGGTACGAAAACTTAAATTTAAATTGAAAACTGATAGTAGAAATTCCCAAAAATAAATCTTCTATATCTACTTGAGTGGCAGTAAAAATTTCGGCAGTCAACAGCTAAACACAAAATAATTTTGCAGTTGACTGCCAAAATTTAGCGGCCACACTATCGAGCAAGCGAAAATTTGAGCGAAACTGTCACTTATTATAGATAATTGGGGGATTCACAATGTGTCATAAAGTCATAAGTATTAAAATTATTAACTCCTTTGAGTTTATGCGTTCTTCTAGGAATCCCTTAATTCGTATACCAAGAATCTCAACATCCTGTTTCGAAAAATCTTTTATCGCTCGGATTGCTAGGCTTTGGAACTTTTTACCATTTTCGTTACGAGTTTTTTCCTATTCAAATAATGTCTTCCGGGTAAAAATTTTAGACTTCCTTAATAATCTTGATTAGCTACTGATGGACGATACTTATGATATTTATATTTTAAATGTGGCTGGGGAGCCTTAATTTGAGGTATTAGTATGTATGTATATTATTCTTATATTTGTATATTATTTTCAATTTTCATTTCATTAGTTTTTATTATGAATTATAATTATTGATTAATGAATTTTTTATACACATGTATATGTAGCTTAAGCATATATTACTTGTAATATTGATTTTTGGGCCTAAATGGCTTAATATTACGTAAATAAATGAATAAATAAATAAAATAAATAAAATAATAACTGGAAAAAATAAGACTGTTGTGAACAACCCCTCATAAATTAGTGTGCTATTTTGAATTTAAATCAGCTAATTTAAAACAAATATAAAAAATAAATATTTACCTAACTTAAAAATATTTTTTAATTCTAATCCATGCATTAATAAATTAAATTAAATCTTACCTGACTTTTTTCCATTTTTTATACGCATATCACAAATAATTTTTTTTTGTTTGTTTACCAAACATCACAGTCCCAAGCCGGTCTAATTTGACGCCGCAAGTGTTTTGTTGCAAAAATTGCTAGCCGCAGGTTAAATCCGGATGATTGCATCAAACTATACCATCAACGGCGACGGTTACAAAAACAAAGCAGCTCGGCTCAGCGCAGGTCTCTTCTTATTAATTAGGACAGCACAATTTAATTAATTTAACACACTTTTTGTTTACAAAGCAACAACAATATTTTTAAACCATTGTAAAATGTTAGAACATTATGACATTACAACATGATAGCACACCTTGTGAATACCCCAAATGTGTACCCTACTTTACAGTTCAATCGCAATAAGAGCAGAAACAAAGTCGACTTCATGCACACATTTGCAGCAATACATACCGCACTTGATGGAAATTCAACTTTTTTTTCACTTTTTCAAACGACGACGTGTCATTTCTACCCGCCGTAAAATTATCGTGCTTTTTGGTAATGAAACAGTTGGGTAAAAAATTATTTTTCATGTGCCTTTAATATAAAATTAAAAATGCTTCTACTGAAAATTTTTAAATTTTGAGTTAATACCCTTTTTATGATCATGTTCATGTTATTGAAAAACGTTTGTTTCAAAAATTATGAAAATAATTTTATTAAACATTTTTAGGTGTGTTCATTAACTTTACTAGCAGAAACTTGCAACAAGAGAGTAAAGATATATTCATCCATTCGTTCGTTGAGAGTGTTCTGCAGAACGATTCACCCATTTCGGAAAATTTTGTAAACAAAAACATGAAACCGGTGTTTGAATATTTCTTTCTAGCAACGCGAATACTTTACATGTATATAATTGTTGGATGTAAAATTTATTTATTTATTTGTTTCTGTTTGACATTGTACAATGATCTTACAGAAAAGAAATTGCTTGTGGTTTTTTTGTAGCATTTGTAGTGAAGAGATAATCTGTAACAAATTCGACTACTTGCTAGTCAAAATCAGAGCCTTAAATGAATCATTCTTTTTTTATTTTAATTCGTTACGTTTTAGCTAAATTTTGAATTAATTATTTTCACAGCAAAAATAATTAAATGACATTGAAATCAATTCAAATGAATTAGGCAGAAATTAATTTCAATTCGTTTTTCAATTCAAATGAAATTATAAAATGAGCTGCAATTCGCTTCAAATTCAAATGAATTTGTTTAAGTGAATTACAATTAATTTTACAGATTCATTTGAATTGAATTAATTCAAATGAATAAGGAAAAAAGAATTAGCTAGTAATAATTATTGAAAATAAGAAATAATTTTCTGTTATTTAAAAAACCTATTATAAAATCAACACAAGTTGGTAAGAACTGTCAAAGTTAGCAGGTTTTTCGTTGCCACCTGAATTGTATTCGTTTTGAGCTGCAATCGTTTTTTGACGTCAAAGCTTTAAATGCAGGCTTTAAAAACCTCTACAACTCGATAACGACACTGGGCGGTTGAATAATAATATTAAAATATGCTACAGCAGAACCTAAACAAGAGCGGAAAGCATTTTCTAGCTGTCAAAATATGCTCATGCCCATACAGTTTGAATGAAGCATCCCTAAATAGCGCGGCGTCAACGGTTTGCAATTGAAAAATCCGATTTTGACAGCGCGTTTAATAGTGAAGTTGGCCGTTATTGGTAATAAATAATGGTCATTTAGCTATTTTTAGTCATTCTAGCGCTTTTTTATCTTCTTTTTATTTCTATTATGTGGGTTTTATTAAACAAAAAAGTTAACACTACTGTTTGTGATACAACGGTGACGCTCTTGCTTAGGTGTGACATATCAGCGTAAAAGCTAAGCGATAGAAAACTTTTAGCCTTCCGCTCTTGTTTAGGTACGGCTGTTAGTGAACTGATCGTTATTTGGGGTTTATTTTTTTTTTAATTTTTTGGACAAGTGAATTTTTGATGTGTAAAAAACGCTTGCCGCTCTTATTAAGGTTGAAATGTGAGAATTCTATGTAGTAGTACATTTAAAACATATTTATACCCACAACACAAAAGTGGAGAGGGTATTATGCATTTGTGTGTAATACCTTAAAATATTGGTTCTTGACACACCTTAAAGTATGCCGATCGATTGAAACAGGCCAATGTGTCTCAGTTAATAAAGTTGTTAAAATTATTGAAAAAGTGTGAAGTATACCGATCGGCTCAGAATTCAGAATTTCTGCGTCGATCTAACGATGTCCGTCCGGCTGGCTGGCTGGCTGTCCATGTAACCTTGTACGCAAAGTACAGGTCGCAATTTCGAAGATAGTTTGATGCAATTTGGTAAATAGGTTATAATTGGCACAAGGACAAATAAGGTCCATAATTTCGAAAACAGAAGCTCTTTTAATAATTATATATGTACGTTATCATTGATAAGAAAGAGTCTGATGCAAAATATGGATGTAACGATTCGCCTTTTTGCCGATACGATATTGAAAATAAAATATCGCTGAATCGATACCGATACGAATATTCGAATTCAAATTAAAATTAACAGAACTCAATTAGACTAATTTGTTTAAGTATACAAAATCACAGTGGAGGTGGGTTTTAATGTTTGAATTTTATAAGATTTAAAAAACAAAGAATTAAATCTTATTTCATATTAACAAAAAATTTAAGATTATTTTACAAAAAACCAAGCGTACACTAAGAGAAAAATGACGATCTAAATTTAAGAACGAAATTCTTGAATTTAGATTGCAGAAATCTTCAGATTTCAATCTTGAAATTTGGTCAGTAAGATTTACATTCTCAAATTATTAGAATGAATTCTAAAAATTAAGATCGTAATCTTAATTTTAAGATCGTATTCTTCAATTTAAGAACGTGGTCTTAAGCTGTAAGAACACATTTTTAAAATCAAGATTTCATTCTTAACATAAAGAACGCATCTTAATTTTAAGATCGTATTCTTGAATTTAAGAATATATTTTTAAAGTTAAGATTTAATTCTTGATTTTTTGCGAAATTTATCAACAATGAAAGCGTGTTGTTTAATTAAGTGCAAGACATTGAACGAAGAAGACGTTCAGAAAAAAAGTAAAAATGGAAAATCAAAATACAGGAAATTGCATCGGAATTGTCTGACGATGCATTATTAAAAAACCTCCTACTAGAGTTCCAAATGGAGTCTGTTTTCATGTTTCTCAAGGGTAAGTACGACTTCTTATTTATATAAAACAGAAAACGATAATATTTAAAGAAATATGTGCAAATAAAAAATTTATTAAAATCCTTGATTTAGTTTACCGCCTGTTATTAGACTTTTAATTAATTTGTTTCAGACTCAAAAGTGACCTTTAAAAGTTTGCAATATATGAAGAAAGAAGACATACAAGAAGCGATCCCTCCTCTGGGACTTATAATGGAGTTGTGTGGAAAAAGAAAGAGGTAATAACAAAAAAAAAAAAGGAAAAAGTAAAAAAACTAATAATTTTGATTTTAGTTTGGAATAGACGAAGAAACGCTTTCAATGTCATCAAAGGTAGGTGAATGGCTGAAAAATTGTAAAGATACATTTTCCACGCCAAGTTCTTCAGTAAACTCAGGAGTCATTTATACCCAATTAATAATAGACATATGTTAGACCTAAGATAATATAAACATGTATGTACTTATTATCATTATCATTGCGTTTTTTTTTTTTTAATACATATACATACATATGCAAATATTTATATAAATAAATTTTATAAATAAATAATTTGAATAAATAAAAATATATGTATGTGTTTGATTTCGACATTTGAATTCGGATAAAAACCAATAAGACTATTTTCAAGATAACATTCTTAAAACCGATCTTAAAACAAGAATTTTATTAAGATTAAATTCTTAAAATTTAAGAATTTATTCTTGATTTAAGATTCCTAACAAGAACACAATCTTAAATTCGAACTTAAAATAAGAATTTTTTCAAGATTATATTCTTAAATTTTTAAGAATGTGATCTAAATTTAAGATTTTTATTAAGAAAAAAATCTTGAATTCGATCTTAAAATGAGAATTTATTCAAGATTACAATCTTAAGTGCGATCTTAAAAAATTAAGATTTTATTCTTGAACTAAGAATTTTCGCATTTAACAGACTATTAAGATTGAAATGCTTTGATTTGAACGTAAAATCTTGATTTTAGCACGTTTTTCCCCTTAGTGTAAGAAAAATCACAGGATCACAGCATAGGATGGAAAGATGTTCATCATTCTTGGATTCTATTATAATTTAACTTGTTCCACCTGTAGGGTAACCTTGCTTTCAACACTTTTACGGACATTCCATCCTCTGCTATGCTTCTGCAAATAATTTCCTCTAGGGAATCGATCGAAGTATCCTGTTTAATTTATTTATTTATTGGACAAATTATATCCCCTTTTGATTTTGTTGGTGGAGCATCTTCCCTACAAGAAATGAATGAGCGAGTAGTCACATTTTTCATTTTGGTGTTAAGAAAGTGATAGAAAGAAATTACCGAAATCAGCTGTTAAAATACCTAGAAACTAATAAGCTGCTTTATAATTGTCAATATGGTTTTAGGAAGGGGAGCGGGACGGATAATGCTGTTGTGAATGTGGTAAACTACATCTGTCAAGGATTATATCAAGGCTTTTGCGGTGTGGGTGGCATTTTCTATGATTTTTCTAAAGCTTTTGATATCGTAGATCATGAAATTATAAGGGAAATCACGATGGGTAGTGCAAAGTGTGCAAACGATGCAAATGCGTGCAAAAATACACTCATTTGCACAACACAACAACAAATTATACTTCGTTTACACTAAAAAAAACATGAGCAAATTAAGTAGTGCATATTTGCTCAGTTGCAAACAAATTTAAATAATAAAATTTGACATATTAGCCGCCATATTGTTTTTAAGGAAACTTTTAAATTGTACATTTTCGTTACTATTTATGTAAATGATATCAAGAATCTTGGACTGTTTGGAAAGGTGTATATGTACGCAGATGATATTTCTGTGCTTTATCCATACAAACATGAAACAGTACTAAAAGTATAAATTGAAAGAGATGCAGCCTTAATCTTTGAATATTAAATGCGACAAAACCCAAACTCCTCAGGTTTCAACCTCATTTAAGTAACAATGATGGAAGTTTAAGTATTTTTGTGAATGGTAATGAAGTCTTTAAAAGCCAATCAATAAGATATTTGGAAATCAATTTGCAATGTAATTTGTCATGGAATTTACATGTGGAGGAGCTAAAGTCAAAAATATCAGCTGTTATTGGTGTGTTATATAAGTTTTAAAACAAATTTAATGAACAGACAAAATTAATGCTTTATCCGGCTTTAGTGCAAAGTCATCTGAACTATTTGGTGGTAGTATATGGTTGTAAAAATACCACGGAACTAAAATCCTTGCAGCGAGTTCAGAATATGGCATTAAAAAATGTAATTAATTTACCGTTACTGCATTTAACATTGTCCTTATACCAAGAAGTAGCAAAATCCATTTTACCCATAAGAGGAATATTTGGCACAACACAATCACTTTTCAAAGTAATCAAACCAGATTTAACACGAGAAACTGTTCTAATTTAAGAGTTACAAGATGCAGATTAGAAACAACGAAACAAAGAATTGAGTATGTTGGTGGATAAGAATTTAAAAATTTGCCTAAAAACTTAAAAGATATACAAAGAATATCAATTTTTAAATCAAGTGTAAAAAAAACATTTATTACAAAGTCTTGAAATGCTTTGAAAATCTTGAACTGCTTTTAATTAAATGAAAATCTTATATCGACAGTAAAATATCGCCGATACCGATATATTGGAATATCTAAAGTTTTGCCGATATATTGTTATCGGTATTCGTTACATCTCTAATCTTGCAAACAAACATATTATTTCTTAAAACAAGACAAGAATTTTAAAAATTATCTGTTAGGAAATGTTCCTAAAGAAATAATTTTGGTGTAGACCCTCGCATTAGGCGATAAAATCGAATTAAAACCAAACCGAAAAATAGTAAATTGAAAAAATAAATGTCTGTTAAAAGTTTTTTCAACCCTATTTCAATGTAGAGTTCATGGTGATTCAATGCACCCTCCTCCACAATCAACCACATTCTCTCTTATACGTTAATTAAAGTTGTATAAGAAAAGCTTAAATCTATTTTCAATTTAATTAAAGAACAAAGCTTAATTTAAAAGCTTTAAATTATTGATAACAAACAGTATGTGAGAGTGAGAGCGGTTAACAATAAATAACAACAATATTTTGTTGATGTTGGTCATGTAGACGAGGGTTTCCAAATTCGGAAACAGGTAAATAATAAATAGAAATTAACTTTTACACCTTCACATAGCACTGTCATGCCCAGTAGAATTTAAAAAGGTAAGTGCAACTCTACAACTACAAAAAGCCGCATTTATTATGTTTTTTGCAATTTAATTGTTTGTTGTCAAAAACACTGAACACCAACGCTTTTTTTTATTTAAAATTAGAATTTTTACTTTAAAAAAAAGAAATTAAGTAGTTCATTTTAATTAATCGCAGCTTCTTATTTGTTTTATTATAAAAATAATATTTTTCGCACTTTTTAATCAACTTCTTTTCAGAAATTTGTTAGGTTATTTTGGCGCAAAACATAAACAAAAGCATAGATTGACGTTTGGGAATTATATTTGCAATTAGTGCTGGGATTATTATTATTATTATTTAAAATACAGCTATGAAGACATGTAACAGCAACTATGCACACGCAGTTTTTCGCCGCAAGTTTTTAAGGCCTCGTTACTCTTACGTAAATGTTGCGGATACGTAAACGTTGCGGTCGACTTGAAATGTTGGTAGTTACTACAAAAACGTAAACGTGTCATATGGTGTTGAGGTGTATGTGTGTACTCGTACATATGTATGTATGTAAATTATTATTTGTTTAGATTTTGCTCACAGCCTTGTTGCAAGACATGTTGCTTACATTCTTGTTTAAAATCGCCAATACATACCGATACCGGCGCTTTTGTACAAAAAAATAAAATACCTTATACATCTGTGGCATTTTGACAAAACATCTTAAGTCGTGATAAGATAGCAAAAAGCTTTAAAAAAAACTCGCTGAAAAAATCATTTTTATCAAATAATAAAAAATCCAAACTTATAGAAAAATTTCGTTTTAATACAAAATTTTAAAAATGTAAACAAAAATTATTTTTGAATGAAAATTCGTATGATTAGCAAAATTTTTTTCGACTTTTTGAATTTGACTTAAGGAGCATATAGACGACATGTTTTTGTCATCTGACATGTCAATTTTTCAAGTCACATGTAATTGTGCATGTCTGTCAAAATTGCTGTTTTACATAAGGTTTATAATATTCGGTCACAAACGTACATGTAATTTGCTTCTGACATTGTCTCTGTTTTTTCGCATTGTTATTGCAGAAACCAAAGTAGTGGTCGGTTTTCAAACAGTTTGCTGCCGCCATGAAATTTTTTAGTTGCGCCGTAAAATAGTTTAGCCATCTTAACATTTTTTTCTTTTAATTTAAAGATACCAATTTAGGATTTTATAATAAAACGATTTTTATATATATATTCACATAAATTCTATTCAATGGTAAGTTGATCAAACATGTCTCGGTATTGTAAAAAATAAACTTCAGCCGGCTAATGATTCCGTCAATAGTGAACGCCGCTGCCGTTTTCTTCCCGGCATAGATTACTGATGTCATATGGTTTGTCAGAAGAAAATAGAACACGCTCTAATTGAAATTTTGTCAGATGACTTTGCGTCTGACTTTTACAGAAGCAAAGTTAAAAAGGTAACACACGACATGTATGTACATATTTTGCAGTGGGAAATTTGACATGTCAGATTACAAATACATGTCGTGTACGGTCGCGGTTAAGATGTTTTGTCAAAGTGCCATAGATATATATTTACATATCCAGCACAAAATTTGCTTTAAAAAATTTAATTTTTTATCTAGTTTTTATTGCGCCTGAGAATCTAGTTTTGGAGTTATGGACCTTAACATATTTTTAGCCCTTATTAATATCTCTTCAAATGAAACTTGATACAACCAATATGTGCCTAAGCAAAAATTGAAAAAAAAAAAATTTTTATAATATTTTATTGTAAACTTAATTTAATTTTCTAAAGATGTTAACCAAAGGTTAGCGCAATAATGAGAAAAATAAATAAATATAATATACATATGTATGTTTTTAAAAAAGACCTCAAGCTTAAATAGTTCAAAATAATTATAAAAAAAGAAAGGTCAAATAACAATAAATAATATATATATATTTAATATAATAAGGTCAAGGCGAATATTCGGAACTATGCGCTGATTTTTTTCTATTTGCATTGTCAAAAATGTATGCAAATAATTATTTTACAATAAAATCAATATTCGAATCAGCTGTTTTATGTTTTGGCTCATGTGTTTACAGCTTTTAATTAAATTTTTATTTAATAATTTTATAAATTATGATTTTTGCGTCAAAATATTGTTAAAACTTGTGTTGTAAATGTAAATGAAAATTATAGAAAAGAAAATAAGAAGTAGAAATACAGTAAACATACAAATGTACATATGAAATAAATGCCATCGTTGTATAACTTGCATTTGTTGTTTATATTTGTGTAATTTTATTGTTTTGTAAATATATAGCGAATTTAGTTAAAATACAAAAACATTTGTTCTTTCAAACTTATAAATAAATAAAATGACCATAGAAAAAGTGAGAAAAAGGCTTTTGCAAATTTGCAGCAGCCCGCTGCCGGAAACATGCAAAAATACAATTTTAACATTTATCAATTTAATTTACTTCCATCTATGGAAATAATCTAACTGTTGGATAAAATAAAATAAAACATTAAACTTTTAACAACAATATTTATTTCCAACAAATAAACAAGAGCTGTAAGCTGCTTCTCTTATTTTTAATAAAAACCCGATAACTTTGGTTTCTGTGGCACATAAAGCCAACATTAATTTCAGTTCGAACAACAAACCCATAACATTGAATTTCATTACATAAAATTTAAATTAATGTTTTGATGAGAATCTCATTTATAAAATTTAAAAGTAAACCGCTGGTTAATAAGTTTTGTTGACAACACTGCTTCATAACAAAAATACAAACTCTTAACAGCTGATACGTAAAAACGGAGAGAAATTTTAATTTTATCAGGTTCATCCGCAACCCAACGTTACGTTTACGTAAGAGTACCTATTTGCACAGTAGCTTGGTAAGGAAAACGGAACAGCTGATTAGCAACGTATACGTTTACGTAAGAGTAACGAGGCCTTTACTTGTTATTATTAATTCCCGCTGATTTCCAGCAATGATTTCAAACAACAAGAATGGTAGGTGGTATGGTTTGCTTAGCTGTGCTTTTAACTGCAAATTAAAGACCTTTAAGTCGAAATTCGTACATGTTTACATAGGGACTGAAATGTCAAATATTTTTGTAATGTTGTAAAAAAAAATGCAAATCCAAATGCAATTGCAATTGCGAGCATAGTATTTTTTACTGTCATGACAGTACTGTCAAATGTTAACGCTATGTAATGTTCGAGTAAGTTTTCTAATTTTCCGGACTTTTTTTATTGCAGGGAACATAATCGTGGACTCGCCTCAACAAAATAAGGTTAAGAATTATGTAAGACTCGCCTCAACAGAATTAGGTTATGAGGTTAAGAATTATGTAAAAGTCCTTTGTGACGAATATGTTTTAGATATCTTCTTCTATATGCGAGGTCTATATGGAACCTTTGGTGTGTCTTAAACCTACCAGCACAATATTTTGTGATGACATAGTACCTATCGTAACAAATATTTTCAATAACAACATTAATGAGGAAGTTAAGGCATTGAAAGCTATTTTCGAGAGCAGGATTTGTGTGGGAGTTATGGTCAATGGCTTTTATAAAATTTGGAAAGATGATTAAGATTGCAATAAAATAAGTTTGGTTAAAATTTTATCTTAATACCAAAATAAAAAAATCGTTTATGGTAAGAAAGGCTAATTTTCGGAAATAAGCTTGTATTGGGATATGTACAATTATAGAGCGATTTTCACTATTTGCAATAGACTTCGTCCTTATAACAATTGAAATCTATGTACCCACTTTCATTAAATAATCTTTAAAATTGTCACCTGTCCTTTTCGCACAAGGTTCAATGCACATACAACTAATCAGCCAGACGGACGGACATCGCTAGATCGACTCAGAAGTCAATCGGCTTGACTAACTATACTTTCTTAATCTTTATTTTTAAAAATTTCCAATAACTCTTATATAACCCTATTATGTATATCCTTCTCTGATTTTAAAAATTAACGTCTGCGGAATTTGGTACAAAAAAGTGTTTGTAGCAATTATACTTCAGAGGGCTGCAAAAGAAATTCATTGTCATTTTAAGCTTAGTATTCTTAAATATTCTTTAAAATTCATAGCAGTTGCAAAACAGATGACTTTTGGAAGGCTATACATCGTAGTAGTCAAGGCGAATTAACTACAGGTGGTGTCGAATCGGCATCTGATTTTGACAGTTCGAGCTCATTTTGATTTGATTTGATTTGTTAGTGTTTTACTAAAAATGACTGACATATTGAGCTAATAGCACTAACAATGCAATGCAAAAAACCCTATGTTGTGTCTGGTGTTTTTGGATTGATGTAGTTCCGATACCACCTGTAGTTGAATTCGCCTTGGTCGTAGTTTGCATAGTTTCGTTTGGGAAAAGTGATATTGTTATACACGGGTAACAATGCGATAATGAACGGTAGGTATCATCTCGCTCTTTATTCACTATTCTGGTTTTTGTTTTCTATGTAGCACAGTGTTAAAAATGTAAACAAAGATGATCTTGAACTTTGCTTTAAATAAAATAATAATAATGGAATAATAAATATAAGAGTACCAAATAGCAACATTAAGATAAGAACGAATAATATTTACCCTACAAAATCAAACGCAAAATGGTTAGAGTAACTTTTAAACCATCGTTTAAAAACATGTAGTCAAAGTAGAAAAACCGCAATTTCTTCCCCTTCTTCATTTGTAAAAGACTGTTGTTTTAACTTCTGATTCAGTAAATGTAAACGATCGCTGTTAAACAAACTTAAAAAGGCGAAAAGTTCAACACAAATTTTCGTTTTTTGTTCGACAGTTTTTGATTTCCACTGCCGTTTTTTAAACCCTGTTTTAAACAATAAGGATTTTATTTCAAACATTATCGCAAACTTTTTTATAAATGTTAAAAAAAATCTGTTTAAGTTTTAAGTCTTAAAAATGTGTTGTGTTGAACTGACCATTAAACGAAAACAAGTAAGTATTGCCTAGGCAGATAAACTTACCTTTAAGAATGAGGACAATGTTTTTCAGTAGGTACAACGTATGTATTTTGTTTTTAAAGAAGAAATTGAATTGGCTTTACAACTCTTTTAAAGTTTGCTAAGACTAATTTTGTTTATTAAAGTTTTAGGACTCGTTACTCATACATACGTAAATGTTGCAGACTCGTTTCGGTCGGACTTAATTGTTAGTAGTTACTAAAAATACCCTGCAGGCAAAGTGACAAGTATTTAGCTAGAAATATACTGGTTGGTATTTACTTTAAACTAGTTGCACTTTTGATTTTTTATGTACAAGTATAAAACCCTTTTTTTATACCTACTTTTGTAGTGTTGTTGTGGTTTCACGTCTAAAGCAGCGCAGCCGCAATTTCATCACATCTTTCTCATTTTTAGACGCCTAACAACTAGTAATAAACTAGTCCATAACCTTACTTATAACGATTTTGGCTGCAGGTGCTTAAATGTATTAAAAATATAACAAAAAAATTTTAAACAATTTTAACGATGATTACAAAAGTATTCGCATAAATTTAAGCTTTTAATATTTGTGCGTTTTGTATAAAAATAAAAAAGAAAACATTGGGTTTATCGATAAAATTTTCTTCAACTTCTGATACGTAAAAGCGGACTACACAAGGTTACGTTTACGTTAGAGTTTTTATACTATGATTTTTAAGGAAAACGGAACAGCTGTTACGTAACGCCTACGATTGCTTTGCGTGCGTATATGCAAGAAAATTATAATTTTGGACAAAGTTCTCTTCCTGTTGCATTTGGTAAGCAAAGTTAGCAACCCTAAAATGATGGACAAGGCACAACTTTATTGAAACATTTAAGAAAGTAACGTGGGTCAATCCCGGCCATTTTATACCCTTCACCACAGTAAATATTTTGTATTTGGATGGGACACTTTTACTAAAATTCGATAAGTTGAGTAACCCCTGTATTCATACTCGATTATTAAATTTAAAAAAAGTTGATTAAGTGAAATTTTTATTAAGTAAAACATAATTTAATATTATGAATACAGGCATGAGATTGCAATCAGATATTTGTAAACCAAATGTAATCTAAGTACAAACAAAATAAGTTTCTATTCCGGAAATAGGTTTTTTTGGGTTATATGAAATTATAGATCGATTCTCACCATTTTCAATAGGCTTGGTCCTTATGTACCAAATTTTATTAAATTATCTTTAAAATTGCAACCTTTACTTTGGGCACAAAGTTAACATGGACAGACATCCAGCCAACTGGAAAACCACACAACGTTAGATCGACTCAGAAAGTGAATTTCAGATCGGTAATACCCAATATTTTTATGTGCTACAGACATTTGCACAAAGGCATAATATCCCTATCCACTATTGTGGCGTGGGAATAAAAATTAAATGTTTGGTTTTATGTTTATGTCGATGGCGTCAACGATGTCCAACGGTGATCGCTACTGAGCTGCGATATCGTTTTGTTTTTTTTATTTATTAGTATTTCCATCAACAGAACTACGCAAATATTATTTCAACAAATACGCCAAGAATTTAAAATTGTATTTATTTTCTTTAAATTTAAATGCGATTTATTTCCATGTATTAATTAAATAGGCGCAGCAGTTTTATTACACGTTTTCTTAGCACGATTAATAATGAAAAAGGGTATTTTGTTTCTTTATTTCAGTTGTCATGCGATGATGCAGATGTTTTAAAACATTTTAATTACTTACAACAAAATGAACTCAATTGAATTGTTTCAATCAACTGATTAAATAAATAAATATTTTTCTCTACAGAACACATGCTGGCAGTGCAAAGAACATATTTCCGCTTTAAAAATAAATTGTATTTTATTTTATCAGTGAAATTATTTATACATATTTCAGTTCTGGAAAGAGCAAGCGATCAATTTCTTTGACATTGATCTTGTATTATTAACAGGCTTTTATTGCAAAATGTAATGAACTAGTTGCAATTTTTTTAAATAGATTTGCTTCCGAATTTTTTCGGAAATTTGAAAAGGTTTTAAATGGAATAAAAAACTTACTTACTTGGAAAGATTCGATTTGTAGCTTTTGTATTGGGGTTACAGTCGGCTTCTCGAGAATTTGAAATTTTTGTGTTTGGGGTTTTGGTAGTTGAAGTTCTGGTGTGTAGGAATCTGTTGTTTCTTCAGTTCCATTTTTCGGATCCAATTCATTGTAGGTCTTCTTACGTGTATTTTGTTTTCGACCAGATTTTGTTGGAGATTTCAGAGGAGTTGCTGTAAATAAAGAACAATTTTTCCTTTAATCGCTTAATATTCAGAATATTTGGAATTTATACATTATTTACTTTCACTTTCATTTTGTGTTATTTCTTTTTTATTTGTTTTTAATTTTTTAAAAAATTTTAACATTTTTTCAAAAGCTTAAATGTTAATATTTTAGAATGACAGGCTATATTTACATTAAGCAGGAAACAAGGCGAATTTATTACAGGTGGTCTTAAAAGTCCTGGTGATATTAGCTAAAATCACTGTTGGATGTCAAAATTTTGTTTATTCTCTTTTATTGTCTTTGTTTCTGTTTTGTTTTATTTCTGTTTTTGATATTGTACAATGATTTTACATATCAAATTGCTTGTGGTTTTTGTACGGGTTGTACTTGTTGTAGTACCGAGATTACCTGGGAGGAATTCGCCTTGGCAGGAAAGCACAGTTTTACTTAAATTTTTTTTAATTCATCAAATTCAACAAATTTACGTAGGTGTTGATAATACGTTTTCTTAGCATAGCCACACACCAAATTCATGCCATCATTCTATATTTAAAAGTTGTTGTAATCTGCGGAACTGCCGCACAGTACTTTGTTAAATACGTTCCGCCACTGCTAGAGGTCGCTAAACTTGTCCTAATTTTTAATAAAATTTTACAAGAAAAATTAAACTTTATTCATGTAGGTAATAGGAAAAAAATTATTATAAATTTATTTTAAAGAAATACCACAATTTTTAAAATATTCTTCTTTGATATTTAAAGTATGGCTTGGTAATGCACTGGATGAAACTTAAAAAAGTGTTGCCATAACTAAAAAAAAAAGTAACAACAATTTTTGATGGACAAAAAACTGAGTGAATACTTTTTTCAATTTTCTCTGCCGTTTAATAAGCCAAGTGTCCGCCATTAAGAATCAAAAGAGAAACTAACCACATTTTAGTTCTAACTTAGAGATATGTGATCTTTTTTAGAGGCCCATAACGCATTTATTATTTTTTTTATAATTTAGTACTTTACTATATTTCTGTACGATGAAACTATCCATTTTCTTTGTACTGTGTTTAAAAATTAACGTTCTAAAGAAATTAACTTTAAGAAAATCTATACCGTTATTAGACATTATTATAAAGCTATAAAAAATGCATGTTGTTTTTGCAAAAAATATTAAAAACGTCAATATTTACTTTAATTAAAAAAAACTGAGTTTTTTTTAGTTTTTTTAAAGAATATATGCTCCCTTGCCCTAACTATTGATGTAAAGAAAAAAATTTACCACATACCTATTGAGTTAAAGTGTAATTTTTTGTGCCAAATTGTACTTTTTTTATATTTTTGTATGAAATATTTTAATTATGAAATATTTAAATTGTTTGTATCATTGAATATTTATATAAATATACAGTGTAGCCTCGTTGAACGCAACCCTCGATATACGCAACCCCTCGCTTTACGCAACACCCAATTTCGTAACATTGGTGACTCTGTAAACGCAACTTTTCAAAACACAAAGCCTCAATTAACGCAACTTTGCAAAAGCGAAACAAGTAAGATTTTTTTTATTTTTTTGGTTTGGTTTTTGATAAATAAATTAAAAACTAAAACGTGTGTATGTAAAATCTTTGCTTAAGTGGAATAGTTTTTTTGATTTACTGCTATTCTAAGAATGACAAATATTTTGCGCGTATTATGTACTTCTGTTTTTGTAATCAATTTAGCTTATAAACTTCTTTGTTTACGAGTGGTTCTTTCATCAAAGTAACAAAAATGATTATCTGCAAGAAATAACTCCTGAAATTACAAATGAAGAAATACACTCTTGGATTTCCGAAAGCGGTCAAAACATTCAAATTAAAGAAGAAATTACATAAGAACAAAGCGGAACTGAAGACGACGATGAAAATGTTATGTTACATCCAATTCCTTTTAAAATAAGGAGTCTGGATGCAATAAAAAGCATCAACGTTTGTCTATAATGGGCAGAGGAGAATAGCTGTTCTTTTGAGTATATAATGTGGTATTGCAAAAGATTCGTGAAATTGCAGTTCAAAAAATATGATAAGCACAAAAACATCAGTTGAAAATTTCAGACTTTTTCCCTTAAAAACATGAATCTTAAACTCGATAACAACCATCAGTACAAATTAACATACATTTGAATGTGTATTTTATTAATTTTTTATTGGATGTATATTTTTTTCTGTTTTTATTCTTTATTTCAATCAAGTAAATACGATTATTAATGCTAACCTTAGTTTTTTTTTATAAAATTCTTGAGTTGTTTAAAATAAGCTTTTAACTAGAAATTTGTGACTTGGTTTGCGCAACAACTCAGTTCTCGCAACAGCCCAAAATGTCTATTGGTTGCGTTCACCGAGGTTACACTGTATGTATATACAGATTTGGTAATTTTCAAAAATTCAACATAAAAGTTGTTGCCAAATTAAATTTAAAAAAAAGGGATATATGGGAGGTACAAGAATCCTTTGACGGAAATTTTTCAAAACTTGAAATTTTGTTTATTTCTAGCATATATACCATGCAAAATATTATTAGTCTGTGTCAACTCCTTCTATTTTTGTACAATTTTGTTCTATATCAAAGTATTGTGTGCCGGTCCGATTTTAAATAATTTTCAACAAAATGAAGAATGAAACCTCCTAACGCACATAGGCTTTATAAGGTTCCACTGAAGTTCTTGAAATAGGGTCCAGGGGCACTAAATGTCCTATACTAAGGAATTATTAATTATCGTTCTTTTAAAGAAATAGATTCCGTACTCAAAAGAAAAACAAACAAAAATTGAACTTGAGTACGCGGTTTTACTTATGTTCCGCCTCCCCTGACCGAATGCGAAAATGACTTTTGCGTTTGCTACGCTTTATCGGCTAAATAGCTGAACCGACTTTGATGAAATTGGAAACACAGACTTTTAATTTTTTTTAAAACTAGGACCATGAGGGGGCTTAGAGAAAATTTCGGTCTCTCCGAAAATATCTAACAAATTTTGATGAAATTTAAATCATACATAGATCAGCGTGAATATAACACACAGGGTTTATATATTTTTAAAGCTAGGAATATGAAGGGACAGATGGGTAATTTCTGCTTATTTGAAACTATCTTACCGATTTTGATGAAATTTACGATAAAACACACAGGATTTATATATTTTTCAAACCTTGGAACAATAGGAAACAGAGAAGCAATTTTTGCCTCTCCGACTCTAAAGTTAATCCACAACTAACTCTGGGCTGTCCTCCGAGGGCATGGACAGTAATAAATAAAACTGAATTTTTGTATAGCCTATTCGGAAATAGGTAGTCGCAAAGTCTACTTTACGATTGCTCGGTAAATTAAAATATTAAACAATTTTTGATTGTATTTGTAATTAATAATAAATAAATAAATAAACAGAAACGGTTGGAATATTGTGCAAATAAAGGGAAAATTCAAAAGAATTAAAAAAGAATACTTAATGTAAACCAGGACATACCACTTATATTAAATGTGCTATACGATTCAATCACATAACTCAATATCGTTTATAGAATCTCTTGTCGGAGATTTTTTGTTTAGAACAGTGTTAGAAAATAAACAGTGCATTATTTAACGTTCGGCTCACACACGCAAGAACGATATCTATTTTTTTAGTGATTGTGTAGACGAACACAACACTTAATACCGTTCGTAACTATTTTCAAGAAAGATCCGAACATTATATAATGTTCTGTGCTTCGTTAAAAAACAGAACAATTGTAGTGATACTGTTTTTTTTACCTGCGAAAAGGTACGAACATTAATGAGCGGAACCGAATACAATGAAGTTTGTGGATTTGAGAAAAAAACCGAACGGAATATAATGTTCTCATCTTTTGTTGAGTTTGATAAAAACAGTATTATTTTTGTGTTCGAAAGATGACTAACAGGGAAACGTTATTTTTTTAATGATTTTCTACACAAACACTAGTAGCGTTTGTGTTTTCCACAAATCTACCGAACCGAACACTACACAGAAAAAATTATTGCCGAATTATTTTCAAACAAACGCTTGTTTGAATTTTTTTTTTGATTTCTACAAATTTGTTTACTGATTCAATTAATATTTTTGTTTGATTTTTATTTAAACAACAAAAATGTTGACAACTATTCAATAATATAATACACGCGCTATTGGTTTCAAGTTTTCATAATTTTGTATTAAATATTTAACGCTCTTTAATGTTGTCGTAAATTATTTGTTTGAAAAAATCAGTGTTTTTTTCCGTTAACAAAATGCAAATAAATTGTTTGAATATGCGAATTTGTTTGTAGGACCGATTTCAGACAAAACATGTTTTGATTCTACAAATTTTTTTGTTTGAATTCGAAAAATAATTTTTTTTGTGTAAGGAACGATATTTAGTGTTTATTTTCGAACACTGGTTTAAAATATTGATAATTAATCCAAATTTTTAATATTTTTAATTAGGCTTAAGTTCATTAAATTTAATTTTCATTAAATTATTTTTATGAAGAAAGGAATTTTACAACATGAAAATTAATTAAAATTTTTATTGATAATTTTTCATTCTTGACTCAATCTGGGCTCGAACCCAGGTGTTTACGGACAGGTTACCCTGACATGTTTCGATTGCAACCACTCAATCTCTTCAGAGGGCTTGCCGTTTAACACTCGCAGCCATCGACGACTGCTGACGTCATTAGTCAAACATCAATCCTTAAACCAAATTGTATTCAACCTTTTGGTAGATCGAAATTTGCTTTTGAATGATTATCTATTTTAATTTATTTTAACATGTTATTCCTTTACTTCTCTTTTTTCGTACTTTTGTCAAGAATTCTTCTTGAAGTTCAAAGTACATATATTTTTTGTTTTTTTTCTCATTTTTTTGTCTTTCTTTTTCTTGTTGACCTTTTCAGCACAACTTGAAGGACAAATGCAAACATAGAGCTCGTGCCTTAGCTTTAACAATTATTAGTATTGTGGTTATTTTATTGAACTATTTATGGTTTTTAATCCAAATTTTTAATATTTTTAATTAGGCTTAAGTTCATTAAATTTAATTTTCATTAAATTATTTTTATGAAGAAAGGAATTTTACAACATGAAAATTAATTAAAATTTTTATTGATAATTTTTCATTCTTGACTCAATCTGGGCTCGAACCCAGGTGTTTACGGACAGGTTACCCTGACATGTTTCGATTGCAACCACTCAATCTCTTCAGAGGGCTTGCCGTTTAACACTCGCAGCCATCGACGACTGCTGACGTCATTAGTCAAACATCAATCCTTAAACCAAATTGTATTCAACCTTTTGGTAGATCGAAATTTGCTTTTGAATGATTATCTATTTTAATTTATTTTAACATGTTATTCCTTTACTTCTCTTTTTTCGTACTTTTGTCAAGAATTCTTCTTGAAGTTCAAAGTACATATATTTTTTGTTTTTTTTTTCATTTTTTTGTCTTTCTTTTTCTTGTTGACCTTTTCAGCACAACTTGAAGGACAAATGCAAGCATAGAGCTCGTGCCTTAGCTTTAACAATTATTAGTATTGTGGTTATTTTATTGAACTATTTATGGTTTTTAATCCAAATTTTTAATATTTTTAATTAGGCTTAAGTTCATTAAATTTAATTTTCATTAAATTATTTTTATGAAGAAAGGAATTTTACAACATGAAAATTAATTAAAATTTTTATTGATAATTTTTCATTCTTGACTCAATCTGGGCTCGAACCCAGGTGTTTACGGACAGGTTACCCTGACATGTTTCGATTGCAACCACTCAATCTCTTCAGAGGGCTTGCCGTTTAACACTCGCAGCCATCGACGACTGCTGACGTCATTAGTCAAACATCAATCCTTAAACCAAATTGTATTCAACCTTTTGGTAGATCGAAATTTGCTTTTGAATGATTATCTATTTTAATTTATTTTAACATGTTATTCCTTTACTTCTCTTTTTTCGTACTTTTGTCAAGAATTCTTCTTGAAGTTCAAAGTACATATATTTTTTGTTTTTTTTTTTTTTTTTTTTTTTTTTTTTTTTTTTGTTTTTTTTCATTTTTTTGTCTTTCTTTTTCTTGTTGACCTTTTCAGCACAACTTGAAGGACAAATGCAAACATAGAGCTCGTGCCTTAGCTTTAACAATTATTAGTATTGTGGTTATTTTATTGAACTATTTATGGTTTTTAATCCAAATTTTTAATATTTTTAATTAGGCTTAAGTTCATTAAATTTAATTTTCATTAAATTATTTTTATGAAGAAAGGAATTTTACAACATGAAAATTAATTAAAATTTTTATTGATAATTTTTCATTCTTGACTCAATCTGGGCTCGAACCCAGGTGTTTACGGACAGGTTACCCTGACATGTTTCGATTGCAACCACTCAATCTCTTCAGAGGGCTTGCCGTTTAACACTCGCAGCCATCGACGACTGCTGACGTCATTAGTCAAACATCAATCCTTAAACCAAATTGTATTCAACCTTTTGGTAGATCGAAATTTGCTTTTGAATGATTATCTATTTTAATTTATTTTAACATGTTATTCCTTTACTTCTCTTTTTTCGTACTTTTGTCAAGAATTCTTCTTGAAGTTCAAAGTACATATATTTTTTGTTTTTTTTCTCATTTTTTTGTCTTTCTTTTTCTTGTTGACCTTTTCAGCACAACTTGACAAAAGTACGAAAAAAGAGAAGTAAAGGAATAACATGTTAAAATAAATTAAAATAGATAATCATTCAAAAGCAAATTTCGATCTACCAAAAGGTTGAATACAATTTGGTTTAAGGATTGATGTTTGACTAATGACGTCAGCAGTCGTCGATGGCTGCGAGTGTTAAACGGCAAGCCCTCTGAATAGATTGAGTGGTTGCAATCGAAACATGTCAGGGTAACCTGTCCGTAAACACCTGGGTTCGAGCCCAGATTGAGTCAAGAATGAAAAATTATCAATAAAAATTTTAATTAATTTTCATGTTGTAAAATTCCTTTCTTCATAAAAATAATTTAATGAAAATTAAATTTAATGAACTTAAGCCTAATTAAAAATATTAAAAATTTGGATTAAAAACCATAAATAGTTCAATAAAATAACCACAATACTAATAATATTGATAATTTTTTTTTTTAAATCCACAGATTACACGGAAGAAATTCTCCAAAAATGTTCACCAATTAAAGCATTAATCAAAAATAAAATCAGTTTAAATTAAAAATTTAATCAAGTTTAATTGATACCAATAAATTTTTTTTACTGGTGTAAATTTAATTAATTTTTTAATATCACAATTTGTTTAACTGAACTCAATTTTTATTTTTTTGTGTACCTTTAAAACTGCAAAATTCAGTTTTCCGTTCAAGACTTGCTATTTTAGTCTCAAAAACTTAAAAAATTAAATTACTTTTGCATTGTAAGCTTATTATATTTATTTCAAATGAACAGACACGACTTTGGATTTTGTTGACGATATGTCCAGAAAGACACTTTGAGTAAAAAGGCCTTTCAACACTATTTTTTATAATTTTTTCCAAAGAAAATATTATAAAATCATTTGTTTCTACACCCAGAGAAAAAATATTTTGAAAAATGGTCACCTCCAGCAAAACTATTGTTAAGGAAAGTTTTAAACATATTATGTTTAATTTAACCATGTAATTGCCCCCGACAACCATATTTTGGTTATACTAGTCCTCCGTCAAGAAGCCACAACCATAATATGGTTGCCTCGAAATATTTTATGGTTAATAATAACTAAAATATGTTAACACTTATAATAGTATGATTGGTTTTCAACCATAGCATGTTGCTCTTGGAAAAAAGGAAAATACTATTGTTAATTTAAAAACAAATTATTGTCATATTTAATAAGTCGGTGAAAATAATATGGTTAAATTAAACATAATCTGCCGTATTCATAAAAAATAAAATAAGTTTAAGATGTGTTTTAAGGCAAAATTTTCACACAAATTTTTTTTTAAATGCATTTAAAATCCATTTTAATTTTTTATATATACGGCAGAATATGTTTATAATTTTCTTTAAAATTGTTTTGTTGTAGGTAACCATATTTAAACATTTTTTTTCTCTTCGTATAAGTTTTTGTTTGGCAAGGCCTTAATATGTTCTGCTTTGTATGACATTATAGATAAATGTGTTCTAGTCAAATTATACTCTATAAACTCGAATTTTAAATGCCTGTATTCATAAATATTTTTAAAATTTAATAAAGGTTTACAAAACAAATTTTCTATTAAAATTTTCCTAAATAAACGTTTGTTAAATTGATTAATTGTTAATGAAGACGGGGGAAAAACTTTGCCAAGTATTTTAATTATTAGGGGAATAATGCGATTTATATATCTGTGGCATTTTGACAAAACAACTTAGTGAAAAATCATTTTTAATAAATAACAGAATAAACCGAAATTAAAGAAAATTTTAAAAACGTAAAGAACCTGTTTTTTTAATGAAAATTCGTACGATTAACAAAATTGTATTCAACTTTTTAAATATGACTTAAGATGTTTTGTCAAAATGCCACAGATACGTATAACTCACACGGTTCGATCGCGATCTGTCAATTTTATGCTACAATCAAGCTTGAGGTATTGGTTGCATCTACTTCAGTATAATGTGAAGAGAACCAAACCTTAAGACGCCTACGCAGATCTCTGGGGGACTGGAATAACCTTTTACAACTAAATGGAAAAAATCATTTACATATCCAGGTACAACGTAGACTCATTTGGGAGAGCTTAACAAAAATACCGGACTTGTCAAAATTGTCTCCATTTAAAACAAAAACAACTTAACGCACACATTTTGGCTCATACATACGAATTTGACATTTGGGGTTTGAGTCTGTCCGCCTTTGAGTCTACCTTGTGGAAATGAACCTTGATTTATACTAATTTAATGAGAAACTACCGATTTAAATTCCTAATAAAAGGTTCATGTTAATCAGTCCAATATTTATAGCGGATATCTAAATTTTCGATTTTAAAAGTAAATACTACAATAATCTTAACTAAAATTTCAATGAATTTTTCAAGTGACACTTGTATTCATTCCAATATTATCATAACTTTGACGTATGGATTTATTAGCTTTTATAGATAAAAACTTTAAACAGGTTTATTGCTCTAATAGTTTATTATCTTATTGTCATAATTCAAAAATATGTACACATCATAGGAAATTTTATTAATCACCAAAATTATAAGCCCGGAAAATCGAAAAAAAATTATTGTTAAACTCCGTCAGCGTTGCCAATTTTTCTAAGCAGCTTTGAAGTTCTTTGTTACAAAAAATAAGTTCTTTTGTAAATTGTGCAGGCTTAGCAAGTAAGTTTTTACTTTTAATTTAGTTTTTTTTATTTCTTATTTCTAAACTGCACATTTTTGATTTTTCTACAAACATGCTTTGATCCTTTTTCACTCCGTCTAACAACGCCTAATATTATCAAAAATATAGTGGAACTACCAAAAAAAAAATCCAGTAATAGAAGTCCTAATTTAAACAAAACCGGCACAAAGTTCTACAGTAAAGATTATAATTGAATAAAATGTATAAGTGTTGAATTATATACAGATACTAGCGGATCCGGCGAACTTCGCCTCGCCCCAATTTTGAATGCCAAAATGACACCTGTCAGATTGCGCAAAGTCTAACTCAACGTATATTGCCATATATTGGATTTTGGCTGAGAACTTTCTGTTTTTTCATTTTGAAAGCCATTAAGGAATAATTTAACACAAAATTTCGTACAAAAAAATCAATTTTCGATTTTTCCAATTTTCCGACTTTTGCGGAGAGATTTTCGAATTTTCCGCATTTCGCATTTTCTGCAATTTTCCATGATTTACACTAAGAACTTTCTTTTGTTTGATTTGGAAAGCCATTAAGGAATAATTTCACACAAAATTTCATACAAAAACTCGATTTTCGCTTTTTCCAATTTTCCGAAGGGATTTTCCACAATTTTACAGAAATCGGCCCAGCCGTTCTCATTTTATGAATTACTTTACATTTTTTGTATACATATTGGATTTGCCACGCCCCTTTGCCCGCCATTCATTACATACATGCATACACACATCCTGGTTATATATGTATATAGATAGATAGATATACAGGCTTATTCTGCAAATCACTTTTACTCAAATCACGTGATTTCAAATCACATGTGCCTACTTAAATCACACGTTTGATATTTTAGTGTTTCGTTTTTGTGTGTTTTGGTGTGATCTTCAATTGCCGAAAGCACACCGAGAAACACAAAAATGGTATGACCTTCAGAAGACCACAAAATCACACGTGTGATTTTCAAACACATGTGATTTTCAGAACAGGCCCGATAGACAAAGAATTTAAATAACATTGGGGTCTGTTCTGAAAATCACGTGATTTCAAATTACGTGCTTTTAAAATCAAACGCGTGATTTTGTGGTGTTTTGAAAGTTATACCGTTTTTGTGCTTCTCGGTGTGCTTTCGGCAACTGAAAATCACACCGAAATACACAAAAACGGAATGCCAAAATATCACAAGTGTAATTTTTAAAGGCACATGTGATTTGAAATCACGTGATTTAAGTTAAAGTGATTTTCAGAACAGGCCTGGTTAATAGTATAATTACACTGCACAACACACACAAAAAATAACGATATTCTGGCAACTGATTCTTGTAGAGGGGACTAAAAAAAGATATCGGCGATTTAAAAGTTCATATCTGATAATCGTTTTACGGCCTATTTAAAGTTCACCCATGTTTGAAAAGATTTTGTAAGTCGTGTAGTAGAAAATCGGAGGATACTTAATTTGGGATCAATTGTTTGGACCGTATATTACAAAATTGCATGACATTCTTTCAGGCTATATGAAGCTAGATTGTAACTGGGCTCTATATGGGGCCTATGGTAAATTATGGACCGATCATCACAACATTTATAGTGTGATTTCTAATCTTAGAAAACTGTGAAGTATTAAATTGTATTATCATAGCATTATTTATTACGCTTTTAGGCGTAACAAAGTGTTTTCCGGGAGTAGGGTTTATATGGGGCATATTGTACCAGTGTTCGAAAATAAACACTAAATATCGCTCCTTAGTGTTCAGTTCGGTATTTGTGGAAATAATGTTTGTGTAGAAAATTATTTAAAAAAATAACGTTTTCCTGTTTGCCATCTTTCGAACACAAAATAATACTGTTTTCATCCAACTCAACAAAAGATGAAAACATTTCATTCCGTTCGGTTTTTTTAAACCACAAACTTTATTGTGTTAGGTTCAGCTCATTAATGTTCGTACCTTTGGCAGGTAAAAAAAACCAAACAATTTTTACAAATACAAAATAGACATAAATACAAAAAAAAAAACAAAAAGGCAGCAAATATAATTTTACACAAAGAAAACATAAACACAATGCGCACACAAGCTGTTCGTGCTGCGGTCGCTGCAAAAATGTTTTGTTTGTTAATTTCCATGTTAATGTAAAATGAAACATTACAGAACATAAAAATTTAATGTTTGTCTACAGTATCACTACAATTGTTCTGTTTTTTAACGAAGAACAGAACAATATATAATCGGCTCTTTCTTGAAAATAGTTACAAACAGTATTAAGGGTTGTGTTCGTCTACACAAACACTAAAAAAATAGATATCGTTCCTGTGTGTGTGTGAGCCGAACGCTAAATAATGTTCTGTTTATTTCCGAACACTGTATAGTACATTATGGACCGATTTTCACAAAATTTTACATTGTGATTTCTAGTCCTACAAAACTGTAACGTACTTAAGATAGCATTGTATGGTTTATAGTTTATATGGGACCTAGGGTATATTATGGACCGAACTTCACGAAATTTTACATTGAGAAATAACAATGTTCTATAAAGCTGTGACACACCAAATTTGATTATAATAACACTTTTTATTACGGTCGTATAAATTTGTGTAAAATCTTTTATCTTACTAGCTGTTTGGTCCCGTCGCTGCTCGGGATTTTCTAAATAAAAATAAAAAATTAAATACTGGAGAATTTTGTTAATAACTTGACCCCAGCGCTATCACATAATAATATCACGACAACAGCGCCACCTATCGGCAGTTTTTTTATAAACCATCAGTGTAAGTAGACCTTTCCAAGGCATGTAACTGTTTGAAAATCAATTGAGTAATTCTCGAGTTGTAAAATGACGAACATAGGACAACTTAATTTTATATACATTGATTATGTAAGTTTTTGTTACAAAATTAATTTTTTAGGGTGGTGGTTCCACATTTTGATTCATAGCTTTACACCGTGGTAGTTGAAAAAATAGACAAGCCGGGCACATGGGGTTTTAACACAATTCGGGTACGCTAATTCCAATGTTGCTAACCGTTTTTAGCTCAGCTCTTATTTTCGAGATATACTGTTATTTAAAAAATGGAGGAGGTTGCACAACAAATATTCACGTAACTCAAAAACGGTTTAGTTTATTAAAATTACTAAAAAAAAAACCCGGAATTCCGCAATAAAATTTGAAATATGAATGAAATTATTAAATTTGGCCCCTGCAGCTGCTAGGATGCCTCTAGATGTGTCAAATGTATGGCCAACCCCACTTCATTTTTTATTTCAATCATTTATTTCTAACATACCTACCCGCTATCTCCATTCCTTAAGGGGCTCCCATACAAAATGTTCAATGCAGATTAGAAATATATTGAAGAAAAAGTCCCATAAATGCCCAGGAGTCGCCCCTATTGGTATAAAATGTATGGCCGACCTAAATTAGTTTTTATCACCACTTTTTAGGGGGGCTTCCATACAAATATTTCGTTTTATGAAATTCTTAAACTAATTAAAAATGTTTGACTTTTGTGAATAAAATCAAAAGTTGGTAACTGATTTTAATCATTTGTGGCTTGTTTTGTTTGCAATTTAATTTGTTTACGTCTTATGAATTTTTAAAAAACAAATATTTTAAAGTTTTAATAAAAAAATGATTTTTTTCAAAAAAAAAACATGTTTCTAAAACAACTGCGTATATTAGAAAAAAGTTGTTTTTGCGGAATTTCGTTTTTTTTAGTTTTTTCAATAAGCTAAAGCGTTTTTGAGTTACGCGAACATATGTTGTGCAACCTCCTCCATTTTCGAAATAACGGTATATCTCGAAAACCACAGCTAGCACCACTGGATTCAGCGTACCCGAATTAGATTAAAACGACAAGTGCCCAGCTTGTCTAAAAAAAGTGAAAATTTCTAGCACAGTGCTATTATTATTAGTTATTTTCCGATCCATCGAGGATTATAGGGCCATAACAAGTTCGTTCCACTGGCGTCCTTCAGTTGCTAAAGACCTCAGTTGACTCCAACTCATCCTGTGGGCTGCAGCTTCCTTCTTTATTTTTATTTTATTTGAGGTTTCTAATGGGGAGTAAATCAGTGAATGTTTAAGAGCTGGTTGCTTTAACTGAACATAAATTTATATGTAGTTTAAACTCAACAGCTGTAAAGCAGTGTCCCATATATTTATGTGGTGAAAAAAATAAATATCATGTGTCAGCACTTCGATAAATGTTGTCAAATTCATATGGTCTGTATTAGAAACACCTAATTTTATGCGATTGGAGATGGTTTATATGTTAACCGATTTATAGATTCGCTGTACTAAGCACATTTTATACCAAAAGAGAGAGTTTAACTTTCACTGATTTATAAACCCTAAGTCAATTAAATAAGAACAACACTTTGTCCACTTTTTAATAATTGTTTGTATTTTATTGAATTTAAGAAAGTAGAAAAATTACTCGTTATCATTTTGAAAATCTGATTACATATTTAAGTGCGCACGCTTCCCGATTTCGTTTAGTTGATAAATATTTAAGATACTAAACAACTTCTTATTATTAAATACTTTCGATTTAAACACTCAAAGCAAAATAAATAAAAATTAAAAAAGAAACTATGAAATTATAAGAAAAGAACAAATACAAAATAACATGTGATTAACAATCGATAAGCGTACCAAGTATCGATTAAAAAGGTTTATTGCGATATGATATAGAATAAAATATAAATTTTATTTGATACGTCAATGTTTCAAACAAGTGCATTGACTAGGGACATTTTTGGATTAATCTTTTGTATTTAGCAAAAATGATTAGACATCTAAAACTTCTTATCAGGTCTTATTATAAATAAAAGAAATATAATGACAAACGACACATATTCAATATTACGGAGATCAAACGAATAGTATTCGACCGTTTTTAACCGGCTATTTTAGTTTAGCCCAATTTGAATATATTAAAATGTCCATTTTTTGAACATCGAATACACCGGTTATTTTGGTAAAATAAACCTGTTAATTTTGTAATGTGTAATGTATTTTCGTTTCATTACTTTGTTATAAATGTGCCCGTAATTTAAGTACTTTTCTAATTGAATATTGGGCAAACTTAAACTTTTTTTGAAGAATGTCAAAACAAAATGTAACAAATGTCAAAACAAAGAGTAAAAAGGTCAAAAAACATTATGAGCTATGTAAATACAAATCGGTTGTATAAGCTTCTTGTTTTTGTAACAAAAACCAAAACCAATTCAAAATACATACTACAAAAAAATATTAGCTTAAAAAGTAATGAGCAATTGGACAGTATTCTAAATATTATCAGCCCAATTACTAATACAAATTCCCCGGGAGTTTTTTCCCTTTCCCCATTTTTACAATTGAATTTACATAGGAAAAATGGGGGAAGGGAGAAAATTCGCGGGGAATTTTTATTTGTAATTGAATTGTATATTTCGAACTGATTTTAAAGACAATAATGCTGAAAAGGCTCTAACATGATAAGTTGCAAAGTTTCTTCAACGTCACAACTTATTAATCACTTTAAATTAGTCCACAAGCTTGACATAAATATACGCCAAGTAAAACTTGGCTCTGTTCCAAGTAGTGTTTAAGATACTGCAAACAGGGATGCCAGAAGATTTTGATAAGAAATCGGCATATTTTCCAAAAAAAAATCGGCATTATCGGCACTTTAATTTAATAAAATCGGCAAATTGAAAATACCTATTTTAAATACCTACAATAAAAGAAATTTTAAATAACAAAACAGAACAATTCAGCATTAACTTATGTTTAAAACATATAAATTAATATAAAAATCAATAAAAAATAATAAACTAAATTAAACGAAACCTTGTTAATTTATTTTTGAATCCCAAGAAAACTCTTATAAATGTAGTTTTTGTATTTTTAGACTCACAACTGGAAAATTTTCAATAAATAGATAATAAACAAATATATTTTATTTTAAGGGTAAATTATTTTTTCAGAAACACTCTTTTTTAAAGTTATTTTTTAATAGACAAATATTTGAGTTTCATACTTAAAATAAGCTTAAATAATCTTTAGAAAAGAAAAACATTACATATTTAAATTTTTTTTTTTAGAAATGGCATTCTCTTTTCCCTTCTCTCCTAAAAGATCAAGACTTGAAGAGTCAAACTTGACGTGTGTGAACCGGCACTTACATTAGATTTGCTATAGGATGTACCTGCATCATCCTTGCGTATAATATTATAAGTATAATTTTTTAAATTATTTTCATTGATTGAGAATATAAAGTTTGCTTACCCTTACTCTTTTGTAAGTGTCAATTCATTTTCAAACTCAAATATTTACGGTCTAATTCATAAAAAATAAAACAGGTTAATAAAAGGTTTTTGTATGAAAATCGGTTTAACCTTTGTCCAGCGGAAAAATTTTACAACGTTAAAAGGCGGTATGGGTACAATTCTACCCTTATATACTTAACACGGCTTTCCTATTAATATAATTAAATTATTCTGTTCTTATTTAATAAACAAATGATAGAACAGGCCCGTGGCTAAAAAAAACTTATTTTACGTACCCATGTATACATTTTTTGCAATTATTTTCTTGTTCTTTTCTTACGACTTATATGAAGGTACAATTGTACCCCTTCAGCCTTTTAGGGATATCAAGTCAAAAAAGACTTATTTCGGTATGATATAATCAAAATCTTTTTTTTTAAATTTCAAATATGCAATCCGTAATAAAAGTTTAGAGATGTCAGAAAATTTTAGATATCTAGTATTAACAAAAAAAAGTTATTGCAATTTAAAAACGAAAAAGGTACAATTGTACCTCTTCCGCCAGACAAAGGTTAATAAACCTTCTATTAACCTGTTTTATTTATTATGAATAAGAGGGTTAGTATTTAATATTTTCCTTATAGAAAAAGAGATTTTAATTGCTTTGTTTTGGGTTTAAAAATCTTTGGCCAACAAAATAAATATTTGGATTTAGTTCTTTCATTATCCATAGTTGAGTATTTTTTAAATAAAATTTTAAAAATGTAACAAGTGTTGCAGAAAATTAAAAGGTTGTACTAACACAAACAAAAAGTTTGCCAATTTTTATTTATATGTTTGGAAAGACGAATGAAAAAGTGTAATTTGTTTCATGTACAAACAGTTTTTGTACGTTTATTATTGAAAGAAAGTGTTTCATAATATGAATGAGGACTCACATTCTAAAAATATTTTTTAAAAGTTCACTTAACAAATCGAACATTTCCAGGCCTGCTATGAAAACATGAATTTTTTAAACAAAAAAAATCAATCGTATATTAAGACAACACATTTGTATGAAAATTACCAAAAACATAAATATAATATTGTATAATTAGACGATTATAATAAGACAATACAACGAGCTTGTGAATTGGGCAACGCCGCTTATGTTAAAATATGCAAGATTTTGTTTTTATTTTATATTTTAACATGAGCGGCGTTACCTGATTTCGCTGCTGGCAGCTCAACTTTAGTTCAGTCGTCATCTATAGGTTTGGCCTGCAAGATGGTTATAATATGTTAAAATATTTCGCTACCACAGCTCATAAAAATATTCGCACATTGTAATTTACCTTAATAAACATAAATTAAAAATTCGACGATAATTTTTTTAATTTGAAACTTAGTTAACAATATTAAGCAATTAATTTTCTTATCAGTCACAAGTAGGCAATTTGGGAATTTTAGATTGACCAACTTCATTTGCAACAATCTTAAGTGGTTACCTTCGAAAGCTTTTTAAAATTTTTGAAATATTACTATCAAGTCAAGTGAACTATTAATATTTCGTGCGTGTCATATTGTTCGCCAAATCAATTGAAATATTAAATGATGTTGAAAAATAAAACACTTCGAAACAGATGCACAGAAGTTGAAGTTAATCGATTTATGTATAAAAGAATATAATTATTGATGGACCGAAAACTAGAATTACACTGTGCTAGAAGTTGACACTTTTTTTGTGACAAGCCGGGCACCTGGCGTTTTAACCTAACTCGGGTACGCTGAATCCAGTGGTGCTAATCGTTTTTTATGTTAGCTCTTGTTTTCGAGATACACCGTTATTTCGAAAATGGAGGAGGTTGCACAACATATGTTCGTGTAACTCGAAAAGAGTTCTGTTTATTGAAAAAACCGAAACTCCGCAATTTCCTTTAAGAAGTGTTAAACCTTTTTCTTATATGCGCAGTTGTTTTATAACCAAACATTTTTTAACCAAAAAAATTTTAGCAAATTTTCGAAATTTTTGTTTGATTAAAATTCATAAAAAATTGTAAAATGCAGCTTTGCTTCCAATTTTTTCTAGGCATATAAAGACTAGAAATATATTGAAGAAAAAGTCCCAAAACTGCCCAGTAATCACCCCTAGTGAGATGTATTGTATGACCGACCTCAGTTAGTTTTTGTCCTTAACATTTTTTCGATTCACCTATGCGTTCCGAACAATATTTTTGTCCGGAGAATAATTTTTTACAGAGAGTGTTCTGCAGAACGATTCACCCATTTCAGAAAATATGTCCGAACAAACGAAGTTTTCAGATGTAAACAATTATACAAAGTGGAAACAATTATACAGTTAGCAAACTATTAATTTTTTTATAAAAGTGTGTTAAAGAAAACGGACGAAAGAAGATAATTAATTTTATTATTAATAATTGCATTGCAAAAACCCCATTTACTTGCAAAACAAATTTATCTTAAAAGGTTGAAAGTAAAAGTATAGCAGTTGAAAAAATATTACAGCAAATACAGTCCATATATTTTGTTTTAAATAAGTATTTTTATACGCACGATTGCCCATATCATAAATTCACCTTCCTGTTTTTTTTAACTCCTGAATAAGTTTCAGGGCATTATTTTCTTTTACATCCATTTTTGTTTAATTTTTTATTTAATTATTCAGCACAATACGAAAAATGTAATAACACTACATATGTGGCAGCTCAATTCAACTTTTATGTACATATTGAAAAAAAAATTTTGTCTGGACAAAAATATTGTTCGGATCGCATGGGGGAATCGAGCTTCACTTGCCCTTTATCACTCTTCTTAGGGGGCTTCCATGCAAATATTGCGTTTTAATAAGATTTACAAATTATATTCTAACTTAATTAACCGAGCAATAGTAGCGTAGACCTTCAGCCCGTTGTCCAGAGAGAAACAGACCAGACTCTTTTAAATTAAATAAAAATGTTCGTCTTTTGTGAATAAAAAGTTGTTAACAGATTTTAATCATTTATAGCTTGTTAAATTTGTAACTTCGTTTCTTATAGTTGGGGGATTCACAAGGTGTCATAAAGTCACAAGTCTTAAAATAATTACATGAAAATATACGACTGTTTTGAACAACCCCTCATAATTTAATTTTAAATTTAAATCAGCTAATTTAAAACAAATATAAAAAAATAAATATTCACCTAAAATCAAAATAATTTTTAATTTTAATACATGAATTAATAAATTAAATTAGATCTTACATGGGGTCTTCACCTCAGATAATATCTGATATAATATGTGAGAGAATGTCGGCAGAATGAGAGAACAAATTTCTTCATGTTAATCTTAATCTTAAACAAGGGGAACACGCATATTATAAGATTTCATAATCGAATGATTGTCGTACAGTAAACTTGTGTTGTTTTTATTATTTTTTTTAGTTTTCTCTATTTTTTTAGTTAAAAATATTGTTTTTTTAAACATTTATCACAAGATTTTCACTATTTGCACTAAAAAATTAAACAATTTAATGAATGCGTCTTATTTTTGTTTTATATGTATGTATGTATGTGTATTTTTGACAGCTCATCTTATAAGATTGTTGCTATAAGATTTCTCATAACAACTGTCTCATAATATTTATTATAATAATAATATTAAATTTTTATTGTCATTGTATGAGAGGTACCACTCCCAGTTAAAAATTATAAAATATTAATTGCCTATGTTAAGAGCCGGGTTATCAGAAAATTACTGTGAAAATATTGGGAAAATCGGCTCTGCATTTTAGAAGTCTATAGGGAACAAAATTTCATACGCTTTTTTACTTATATGTATTTTTAATTTCTCCTGCTGCACCTAACCCCTTAATTTTTATTTTGAAATGTGTAGTTTACCATAAGAGTGGATCCTATAATGCTTTGTCTTCAGATATTCGGAATTTAATAATTGCGTTTAATGGGAGGTACTGCTCTTTCTTCCTCTACCCCGCCGATTATTATTTAAAAATTTATAGTTCACTATAAAAGTGGCTTTAACTACGTTTGAAGACTCCAGCTAAGATAGTTCTTCAGTTACGCGGTTGCTCCAGCTGCGCCTTCCCCGTTAAGAAGATGCTACTGAAAAAATTCAAGAAAATGGGTGCAGCGGCTCTTACCCTGCTCCTATCGAAAAAATAAGTTCTCTTCCTCTGTCTACCCTGCCCATTTTTATATTAAAATTTATAGTTTACCATAATAGTAGCTTTAACCATGTTTGAAGACTCTCCCTTTCATACTTCTTAAGTTGAGCGATACTTAATATATGCATCCTATGGGAGGTATTTACCACCCTGCGCCTAGATATTTTCAATTAATTCAAGTAAAAAGGTACTAAAGAAATCATGTAAACATAGCTTCTTCTTGAACTGAAAATCGATTATTATTGGTAAACTTATTATTTGTCGGTGATAATATTATTAATGTAATTGTAATATATTTGAATATTTTTATAACACATAGTTTTGCTGGAGGTGAACATATCGATAATATAAATTATTTTTGCAAGGAGGTTTCGAAAAAAACATATGGGAGATTCACAAGGTAGTCATAAAGTTGTGAAGTCATATGAGTTAAAATAATTACTTATAATTTAGATTTCGACTGTACAGTTTTGACGAATCAGTGAACACAGCATTAAAATTTTTATTTTCTTTGAAACATAACAATATTTTTTTAAACAATTGTAAAATATTATTTAGGACATCATGACGACATGAATTGATAGCACACCTTGTGAATCCCCAAATAGTTTTTTTTTGCCGAAGGTAGGGTCGCCTTTTTACACTTTTCTATCTATCTTAGGCATTTATAGTCCGATCTTAATGTTTTTGACTCGAGTAGACTAATGTTTTGCCCTTAAGGGCCATTGACCTCAAGTATCTTGTTCTAGTATTTGTACATCAGATCTCTGTTCGTACACCGTTGTGTACTACCCTTATGTCAGAATATTAAAACTCGCAAGAAACAATTTAACTTTTGCGAAGGAAGTAATTCGTGGTCTTCTCGAGAAAAAAGTATTGATATAACATTCTTTAAGATCGGACTGTAAATGCCTATTAAATGGTGAACGGGGAATCTTTTTTTAAGGTACGGCCTTATGCGCATATCTATGTATGTATGTTATCTCAGGGGAAAATATAAAAATTGTTTTTAAACTAAAAATTTAACAAATAGAAACTGGGAATTATTTCCTTCTGAAGTCATTTCTGAAAAATTGAAGGAATATGACTATTACAAAAAAGCTTTATAAAATACATAACTGAAATTTAGCTCATAGAATAAATTCGAAAAATAAAAAAAAATGTTGAATCTAAAAATTTAACTTTTAAAAAAACGGCCAACTCACGATAAGATAGGCCAAAAATTTTTGGGAATCATTGTAATAAATTCCAGAAACATATGAACGTTTTTAGCGGTTTAATTATACAAATTGTTTGCTCTCCGTTAAAAGTGTGTCCATCCAATTTAAATAAGAGACAATAACGTGAATTAAAAAATATACATGTATACACTGATAAAAATATGTGATCGCTTCGATATAATTAAACACGCAATGCTAAATTTAAAAACCTCAAACAGATGGCAAGTAAAAAAACGTGACTACACCCAGAGATAAAACATTTTAAAACATATTATGTTTAATTTAACCATATTATTGTCGCCGACAACAATATTACGGTTAAATTATTCCTACATCAAGAATCCACAACCATATTATGTTGCCTCCGAACATGTTATGGTTAATAATAACTAAAATATGTTTAACACTTATAATAGCTTAACATAGTTGTTGGTGACAATAAAATGGTTAATAACAATATGTATAAAATTTTCCTTAAAAATTATTTTTGTTGGAGGTGACCATATTTTAACATGTTTTTCTCTGCGTGTACGAATGTATTGTCTCTATTTTGTCGGGCCCCTTATTAAACTATGTCAAGTTGATTTCCCAATCTAAAATTAGGGTGTTTAAATTTTTTTAAGAATATAATCAACATTTAATTATGTAATTAATTTACAAGCGTTTTCTATGTTCTTTATAAAATTAAAATTTACTTCAAGAAAGATATTCATAATCGAAGAGAACGTCATAGTGTTTTTAACCTGAAAGAAACTTTAAATCAATTGGAATTTAGTAGAACTTTTTATTGTCAAATTACGATTAAAAAAATTAGTTTTGCGTTTATGTACGTGTTTTTAATAATGTCTCCTTTTTTTTTTTTGTTCATCATAAATTCTTAAACGTCTGATAACCAATTCTTTTGTTATCGCATCCCGAGCACTTCAAATGCATAGTTCTGATATATATTGTTGTTTTTGTTGCTGATATTGCTTTTTAGGTACTCGATACTTTTTTATATTAAAGTTAATAAGTATGTCTGAGTATGAGTTTAAATATCTACTAAATACATTCATAATTTGAAATACTAAGTAAGATTATTATTGTTTTCTCATTTTTATTACCCAACTAACAATTGATTTGTGGAATTGTGTTGTTTTACTGCCTGACGAAACGCCATTTATGATCGGGAAAATATGGTTTATTTGTTTTGAGAATCAGTCAGTCTGTTGAACGCCGTTTCTGGATTTAGACGCGTTCTCCTTCAAACGTTGGTTATAATAATACAAGTGTTAATAAAACTCTATGAATCTTTAACTTTAAAAAAATAACTTTATCCTTTAAACCCTACAAATTGTATTTAAACAAAGTAGGGATTGGATTTTGAGAAGGATTTAAGTGATTTTTATTCACAAAAAAGTGTTTAAAATAAAAATTTTATAAGTGTGACTTTCAAATAATCAACGTCCATAATGGCTGATGAAAACGGTACTAAAATTTAATTATTATTTTTAGTTTAATTAAAAAATGTCTACATCAGTTTGTTGTAACGAATTGATTGTGAAAAATGTTTGTGTTTTTTTTTAATTGTGCAAATCATATACAAACATGTTCGCATAAAATTTTAATTAAAATTCTTGATATGAAGGGGGAAAAATATATCGCACACTAAATCATAGGCCAGTTCTTAAATTTTAATTCTTACGTGAAAACGAAAATTTCGTTTCCTTCACTGACTTCGTTAACATTTGTGGAACTTACAGGGGTTGTGCTGAAAATCGTTAACGTAAAACGCAAGAATTTGGAAGTTGTTTTTAATACACTTTTAATCTAATTGTAAAAATGTTTGTAATAAAATTCTGTTTAATGGAGAAATATTTGTTTATAATTTATCATATATTTCTTTTATTACAGAAATCTTATTATAAAATTACTTTTAAAATTCTTGTGTTTTACGTTTTCGATTTCCAGCAAACCACTGGTAGTTTGATTAAAAAAACTTCAACCATATTTATTTGTGTAGCTAGTTTTCTGAATTGCCTTTAAATCCTTTTTAAATTTTGAGTTGTGCCTGTTTATGATTTAGCCTGCGATATGTATTAACACAGTTCAACACAAAAAAAAATTACGGGGTTCTGACGACGTAATCTAGTAGAGGAGTCCAAAAAACCAGTCAATTTCAAGATTGCCCATTAAGGGTAAATACTTTTTAATACTTTTGCTGCAAGATCAGGCCAAAGCTTGGAAACTTAAACCGCCTCTTAAATAAAATTCCGATGTGATCTTTCAAAACGCCGTCATACGTATATTTTTTTTGGTCTCCTCTTCTATATTCCGTTGTCAGAACCTCGTAATTATGGAGACAAGTTTGAAATTGTTGCATTATTTCATTCATTATTTGGCCAAAAATAGTGGATGCTGTTGTTAAATAAGTTAAAAACAACTTCAGCAAGTGTAAAAATTAACACCGGTTTTAACGTGTAAAGTATGCTTTTGCTTGTCTATAGTAGATCAAAAGGATATTTTTAATAAAAGTCTACTTTAAAACTCTTAGGCCCGTTTTCACAACTTACCGATAGCTTAAAGTAGACTTTAAATGGCCTTATAAAAAGTGTTCCATTATTAAAACTTTAATTTAATCTAAAGTGCGCGATAAAGTAAATTAAGGTTGATCCAAACTGGTAGGTTAAAGTAAAGTTGTAATAATGGAACCCTTTTTATACGGCCGATAACATCCTACCTTAAGCTATCGGTAAGTTGTGAAAACGGGCCTAAAAGTAAGCTTCGTCTATGACTATAGTTTTGGGCCAATGATTTTTTATTATTTGTAAAATAGTTTTGAAAAATTGTTTTTCTTAATTTTTTGCGATTAAGGCGAATTCATACAGAGAGAAAGGGCTTTGCTTGCTGTATATTTTTAGTGTGTAGGTATATGTATTCTAAAATACAAAAAAAACATTACAGCCAGTATTACTCTCTCAGCATAGCTCTCTCTCTGCAGTCATCTGTATGAATACGCCTTGGACAAGACTAACGCTCAACCTATTAACGTTGTCACTTAGGAAATAATACACCAAATGTCCTTTCAAAACGTATGGGTAACATTCATAAATATGAATTCATTTTCGCTATCAGAAATGGGAATGATTATTCTATATAAAATGAATACGAAAAATATCTAGGAACACAAAAAAAACCGGGTTTGAAGCCACCTTTCCAAACATGAATGTGTCATTTGTTTCCCCAAAATAAAAGAATTTCTTAAGAAAATTTTAAGACAAGAAGACGCCAATACGAGGTTAAAAACAAACATTTTAAAATCCTGAAATATGTAAATACATACATACATACATACATACATAAATATGAAAATTGTGATTCTTGTACTTCTGTTAACTGTGAAAGCACAAAAGTGTTAGCTTCTTGTCAAATGCATGGAAGGAAACTTTTAGTCCAAATTCTTTAAACTTTTAGATTAAAGCTAACAATTAAAATAAATAATAAGTATTGTGGTTATTTTGTTGAACTTTTCATGGTTTTTAATTAAATGGTTTAACTGGTTCAATTAAAATAAAAACTTTTTTAATTAAAAAAATTGTTTAAATGATTTTGTTATTCGTGCTTAATTCCCAATTTTTATTATTTGATAAAAACACTAAAATTTATTGTTGATGGCATAAGCTATTCCTATGCGCATTTCACTGGTTGCCTAGACCAGACCATCAGGAAACTTCATCCATAAAGATTTTAGAAAAACTAAAGATATTAAACCAAATAAAACTGTTAAGCGTATAAGAATTACAGAAACAGTTCTATTTGTAACAAAATCAAAGTTTAAACAAAATACAATAGAACTGTTTCTGTAGTTCTTATGGATGAAGTTTCCTGATGATCTGGCCTAAGAAACCATAAGAATAGCTTATCCCATCAAAAATAAATTTCAGTGTTTTTATCAAATAATAAAAATTGGGAATTAAGCACGAATAACAAAATCATTTAAATTAAATTTTGTTTTCCCACGAAAATTATGTTGATAAAAAATTGTTTATCTTAAACTTATAAATCGATTTAAAGTAATTATTAGCACAAAACACAGTAAGAAAAGATAAACTCATTGTTTATTGTTGTTGTTTTTTTAAGCTTTGATATTGTGGCTTATAATTCTTATTCGCTAAACAGTTTTGTTTGTTTAATATCTTTAGTTTTTCTAAAATCTAAGATCAGTGAAATGCGCAAAGGAGTAACTTATCCCATCAACAATAAATTTTAATTTATCAATAGTATAAAATGGGAATTTAGCATATTTAAACGAAACCTTGTTAATTCTTTTTCGATTGCATTTAACCATATATAAATTATAGAGCGATTTTAAACGGAAACAGCCCAAAAAATAAAATACCCCTTAAACAACATTTTCTAGATAGTTTTTAAGTTATAAAATTTGAAAACACTAACGAAATCAATTCTTTAGTATAGGAATTGTATTGATAAGAAGAAACAAAAATTCATAAAACAAATCACAAAATTTATAGACGTAACAAAATGTTTCACCCTCAGAATTCAAAGGGTAATAAATTTTACTTAAAAATGCGCCAGTGCAAAGATTACAGTCTCATTCATAACTTAAATATCCCACTCAGCAGTATAAATATAGTTTTATCACCTGTGAATAGTTCAGCACAATCATTAGTTTTTTTTTGGGTTTTTCTAATTTGTATACTGGCGTTGAAAGGTGTTTAATCGCTCGCTTGTCGTTTTGTACATTCGTGTAGATAAACAAGCAGTAATCGGTTTAATCACTGGCACGCTGGAACAAAAATTTCATAAATACCCAACAATCATGAGATAAAAAACTTAATTATATGTATTGAGTTCAGGTGTTCTGGGAAAAGTGACAGAGTGACACATTAAGCAAAAAGCGCAAAATTATACTCATTTGAGAATTTAGCCAAACAGATTTCTTTTCCCACGATAAAATAAACAAAACAAACATTTATTTCATTAGATAAAAAAAAAACATTCACTGCCGTCAAAACTGACTTTACGCAATTGAAAATAAACTTTAGAGTAATTAGGGTAAGGCAGTATTTGAAATACGTATTTAAAATACAAATATGTACGTAATTTGTATTTGTGCTTTAAAAACAATCACAAGTATTTTGTATTTCAAATACTTATTGTCTCAAAATACATTTTAGCAAAATAGATTTAGGACCAGAACAGACGGTGAAACGCAAGTGCAACGAAAATGCAACTTCTGATTATTTTTAAATTTCATTTTAGTTGATGCTGCACAGACGTGACCATTTTGAAACCGGTTTAAAATACATCGGAAATCAATAGTATTGAAACCGGCATGAAAAAAAACTCGTGTTTGCGTTTCATCTTCTCATGTTGGGATGTATCCACATAGTTCTTCTTTTTCGCTTTTTTCTTTGTCGAAGATACAAATACATAACCGCATTTTGAACTAGATATTTTGCAGACATCTGTTCTCAAAGGAAACCGAAATGTTTGTAATAATTTTAAAGATTGAAACTGGTTTCAAATCATTATATTCAAAACGGTTCCGTTGCAGTTGCGTTTTATCATCTCTTTGTCATACTTTATTACAGCATATTTCTTAGATATTTTTTATTTAGAAAAACTTAACACGATGAAATTTCTTTAGGTTCTTCCTTAAAATTTCGATCTAAAAAAATGCATATGAAAGAAAAAGACCGATATATTTTTATATTGTTATTGCAAAATATTGACTCATAAGCCATTCTTTTGTTAAAAAAGGCTGCCAACCTGCGTAATATGCAAAGTTTTTAAATATAAATAAATCAAAAGTTATTTTTTTGGGAAAAATCAGCAACAGCTTTTTCTTTCATGCAAGAAAAGCTTGCCCTGATTATTATCAATAATTCCTCTATTCGCAATTAATTAATCAAACGCGTGACAATATTAATCAATTATTAATACGAGTACACAATTATTTATTTACAATTATATATAAATACTTTTATAGAAAGTTACAGTAGAATTTAAGATGCGGAAAATCGGAGGAATTTGATAAATTATTTTGAACGCTTTAAATCGAAAAATTAATTTGAAATAAAATTTGCAGTTAAAAATTTTCTGGCTACTAAGCTTATCAACTTCAATTAAATAACTCAACTAAAATTTGGCGTTTTAATATTTTCTTGAAATATTAGGGCCACTTTAAAATGGCGCCGGGCAAAATACAAACTATAATCTTTATGCAGGTGTGTGTTTTAAGCAGTGTTCGAGAACAAACATTATACATACATCGTTCCATTGTGTTTGGTTCGGTAGATTTGTGAAAAACACAAACAAAAAAATAACGTTTCTCTCTTTGTGATCTTCGAACACAACAATAATACTGTCCTTATCTACCTCAACAAAAAGATGAGAACTTTTAATTGCGTTCTGTTTTTTTTAACCACAAACTTCGTTGTGTTCGGTTCGGCACATTAATGTTCGTTCGTTTCAGTTGCGCTTAGCACCCTTTTGGCTGTTAAAAAATATATCAAAAAATTGTTTACAACATCAAACAAATCAAAAAAACAAAAAGCTTTATCGATGTAAAAAAGAAACACTATAACACATGAAAATATAATGTATGTCTACAGTATCACTACAACTGCTATGAAAATAATTATAAACGTTATAAAGGGTTGTGTTCGTATACACTTACACTAAAAATATCGTTTCTGGGTGTGTGAGCCGAGCCGTACGTTAAAAAATGTTCAGTTTATTTTCGAACACCGCTTCAAAGCAACAAACAATTTACTTAATTTTTTGTAGAAACAAAAAGAACAAAACGATATTATTTTTGTAAACGTGTTTCGATTTTGTTGTGCTTTTACACGCGTGTCGGGAACAACTAATAATTTGATTATCACTGTAAGCAGTATGAATCTTATACACACCTCACTATGGAGCAATAAGAACAGAAAGTCATACAGGGTTTCTGCCGGGAAGGCATTCTACTCGGAGTAATTCCATTGTAATCCAGGTTATATGCGATGTTGCACCGTCTTGTTGATACCACATGTTAATCAAGCCCAAAGCATGCCGTTGTGGCGTCAAAAGGTGTTCAATCATATCACGATATCGCTCCCTATTCACAGTTACCGTTACGCCGTATTCATTTTCAAAGAAGTAAGGTCAATGATTCCACCTGACCAAATTACACACAAGACTGTCACTTTAATGGATGCAAAGGTGACTGATGAATAATTTGAGGGTTTTCCATTGCCCAAAACCGACTATTCTCTGTATTCACATATCCATTTAAATGAAAGTGCCTCGTCACTCATTATGATTTTTTATGAAAATCGGGTTTGTCATGGACGAGCTGTAACATCCTATTGGCATATGTACGGCGGCGTTAATGGTCTTGTGGAAGAAGCTCTTGTATCAACTGAATCTTAAATGGAAACCAATGCAAATCCTTGTGCAAAATTGATGCCAAAGTTGTTCTTTGAAGACCAAGCTCCTGAGCACGGCGTCGAATTGTGGTTGATGGATTGTTTTGAACACTTTCTTGAGCAGCAGTAATATTTTCAGCCGATATTGTAGTACGTTGTGATCCATGCTTGGGCCTATCACCTACAAACCCTTTTTATTCGAAATTCACGTCACGATAAATAGTGCGTTTTACATGCACGTTGTTTCTCCCATAAATTTCACGTAACTTTATCATCGTCACAGTAATCCATGATTGATAAATAAATTTAACACGTGGCTACTTTACGACTGCCAAATTTAAGCTGTCAAGACTAATGTTTACTAAAATGGCGGCAAAACATAGTAGTATACCTTCCCGGCGGACACACTGTATAAATAAATAAATACCGCCCACTTTTTTCGGATGGTTTGTATTTTTATCGAAGCTATTTGTACTAAATTTTTCAACCTTTACTGTAATTCATCTATGTTGTAATGTATGGAAGGTGCCACGCCCACGTATCCTATTACACCCACTTTTTGGCCAGTTTTTTGTTGGCATCCCAACTATGTGTACCAAACTTGCAAACATTTCCTTCTACCGCTATTCATATATAAAGAAATTCATTTTGTGTCATGCCCACTTTACCCACTTTTGTAGGCAGATGTCATGTATTGACAACGAAGCTATATGTACCAAATTAGGAAACTTTTATTGCTACGATTCTGCAGATATGCAGAAATCCATTTTATATTTGTATGGGAGGTAACTCTCCTTATTCTGCAATCCCGTACATTTCACGCCCTGAAGAGGATGTGTTTTAAGAACCCAGAGATGTGTGCAACATTTTTTTCTTACCGTTCTTAAGTTATAAATAAATCACGCCCAATTCTCTAACCCCGCCCACATTTTTTCGGATTTTGTATATTTATAACCAATATGTTTATACAAAATTTCTAAATTTGCTTTTTGCCATTCTCAAAATATACAGAAATTTATAATGTGTTTGCATGGCAAATGCCACGCCTACTTTTCTATTCCTAATCTTAAGGGCCTAAGATGGTTTACCTTAAAGAGGCAAAACGTGGTTAGAAATTTTTTTTGTTTTTCTTTTTGAAAGCATTTAAATAAATATCAGTATTTTGAGTAATTTTTTTACCTTCAAACGGACGTGCAATACCACACTTTTATATATTTTATAGGAGAAGCAAAAAACCTTATAAAATCCATAATAATTAATTTCCTTCGTATATTTAACGTATAGTATGGTGTCTTGATCGGTGGAGTTTTAAACTTTCCGTGAACATTACTAATAAAACGAACGATGGGCCGTTTAATGAAATTGTTAAATTTGGCCCCTGCAGCGCTAGATGGGTCAAGTGTATGACGAACCGCACTTTATTTTTCATCTCAATCATTTATTTCTAACATACCTACCCGCTATAACCAATCCTTAAGGGCCTACCATACAAAATGTTCAATGCAGACTAGAAATATATTGAAGAAAAAATCCCATAAATGCCCAGGGGTCGCCATTAGTGGAGTGGGATATAATGTATGACCGACCTCAATTAATTTTTTATCCTTAACATTTTCTCGTGACATACTTGCCCCTTAACCCCCCTTATGTTTATTAAAATGAGTGCTCATATTAGAAAAGGAGTTTTATTTTTCCTAAAGGAGATTTTGTTGCGGAATTTGGGGTTTTTAGTTTTTTTTTAATAAGCTAACGCGTTTTTGAGTTATGCGAACATATGTTGTACAACCTCCTCCATTTTCGAAATAACAAAAAACAAAGAGCTAACCTAAAAAAAGACACCACTGGATTCAGCGTACCCGAATTAGGTTAAAACGCCAGGTGCCCAGCTTGTCTGTTTTTTCAACTTGCACAGTGTAATAAATTTTTCGAAATTTTGTGTAGTAACATCCATTTGCATTTAAGTTGGCGATAAACGTAGAAAGAACCAACGTTATCTGTACAAATTATATTTTTATCGAGCTGCACGTAATAAAACAAGATTCAATTAATTCTTTGAAAAAGCTCGACATTTCGTTATTTCACTGTACGTAAATAAAGCAGACAAATTAAACAAATATGTATGTATACACCCGTTTTATCAGCAAAACCATAAAAAAAATGTTTATAAACTTGTTAACATATTTACTATTCTGGTGGCCTGTTTCAAAAAAAAAAAGAGACGATAAAAAATTCATAGAAAATTGTTTATTGCATAGTCGATTTTGATGATTAAATGGTGTTTTGTCAAAAATATAATTATAAGTGTTTACAAGAATTAAGTACTTCAATTGTTTTAACACATGTTTTTTTTAATATCATTGATAGATGGAGTTTTAACTAAAATTTATTACGCAGTGCACTTAGATTATGAAATAGTATGAAAACACTAGGGTAGAGCATTCAGAACTATTTTGCGAATTTAAATTTTTAATGGCACTAAAACGTTGCATTGTATTCTCAGATACATGGAAAAATTATGAAAAAAAAAATTTCAAAACGTACCAAAAAGGAGCAAGAAAACGCACCAACTTTTTTATTTAAAATGTTTATTGAGTTAATTTAGCATAAAAAGTATAATTTTTGTATTGAAAATACATTTAACAATAAAACAGTCTTTCACAGTTCAGGGTTTTGAAATAAAAGGAAAAACTTTACAAAAATTAAAAAAAAAAACTAAACAAATTTGTTTGTATTAATTTTTCATTGAAATTAAAATAATTTAAAATGAACATGAGAATTTAAATTCGAATTTGAGAAAATTCCAAAAAAAATGGAGAATTTCAATTTAAATGTTTATTTTTCTTTACATAATACAAATTAATTTGCAACAAGAAGACCGTTTTTCTTAGTGCATATGATTTGGTACGTCTTAAACATCCTTACTTGTTGTTGTTATTGTGGTCTGTAAAATTGTTTCAAAACAATTTTATTGTAACGGCCCTTTGTTCCAACTTGGAACCAAAGGAATCAATATACATATATATATATATATATTTTATTGTACAAAGATTTTTTTTCATACTGTAACAAAAAGTAGTGTTAAATTTGCTTTGGTGCCACCAAAAATTAAACGTACCGAAGTTAAAAAAATAGCTCACCACGCACCAACAAAGGAATTTTTCGCACACAAATTTAAAAACGCACTCAAAAAGGTGCGAAACGTCCCAAGTTGACAACTCTGCTGGGAGCTATTTTTATCCACCTGCACCAGCATCAACATTTTTAAAAGAAGATCAAATCCGTCAATTTGTTAAACATCATATGATGGTACATTATACCGGGTCGACCTTTATACAAAAAAAAAAGGCAACTTTGACATCCATATGAATATTTAGGGAAGAAATAATAAAACTGGGCGTGGCACTTTCCCTATGAATTAAATGCCACAATGTGTATATTTGGAAAACTATAACAGCTTGAATCCCGAATTTTTGTAGGAGTCACTTTAGTGTCAATATAAATATTTTGGACAGAAGTGGACGGACTACCAGTAGTGAACGTGGAACTTCCTATTTGAAGTAAATATTTGAGCTAGAGCCACCAAATTTTTAACGAGTAACTTTAATACCAATATGAATATTAGGCTGGGTCAAAAAAATATATTTTCTCTTATCGACTTCTAATAGCGTAAATATGTTGTATTTTTGTCTGAATTGGATCCCTGTAAAATATTATTAATTTATTTTTAGTGTAAGAGCCCGCGCTTTGACCTTCAGTTTTGTTAAATTTTTAATATAGCAACAATAGCATTGTATTGCAGAAAAGCATATTACTGTATTTTAACGACTTTTAGGTTCGTGAAAATAGTGTCAGAAGCATTCATGACACTTTGCGCTAAAAAAGTCAAGCGATGGTTTAATATAGACGAAACTTGAATCAAGACGAGAGATGCCCGGATTTGACAGTAAACAAGATTTTGTGACCAAAAAGGATTTTATTGTTTTATGTTGTATAAGAACCAAATTTTTTTTTTTTAAGTTTAATTCAAAATATTTTTAGTTTTAATTAATAATAATTGATAGTAAATAAAATATTAAAATTTAAAAAATGGACTTTTTTCAAATATTCTTAATTCTTAGGAGCTCATGCGCGGGCTCAAGATGACACTTTTTTGAACTTTTTTTTTGCAATTTTTATTTGTTTTAACGTAATACAAAAAAATATTGCTATTAGAATATGATTCGAGAACTTTTATTTTTTCTCATACATCAGTGACCCACCCTAATGAATATATAAGGCAAAAATGGGCGCATCACTAATTGGGGGCTGCCCACCTCTTGTATGAAGTAAATAATAAAATTATTATATCTGGGAAACTACAATAACTTCACTCTACAAATAGATGACGTGGTACCTTCCACGTGAATTGAACCCCAAAATTCGTATAGTTGGACAAGAGCCATCAAATTGTGCAAGACAATGTTGATATTCATATAAATTGCGCCTACCTCAAGGGTCGGTCTACGGAGACGGCGCTACACGAAGTAGTAGGGGCCATAGAACGATCACTGGAATATAAACAATTTACCATGGCCGCCTTCCTGGATATTGAGGGCGCTTTTAACAACGTCACGATCACTGCGATCGAACAGGCTCTAACTGATCTGGATGTCCAGGAGTACATCATTAGATGGTTGGTGAGCATGCTGAGGTCAAGGATCGTTACATCATGTCTTGGCAACAGTGTGAGGTCAAAGAATGTTAGCAGGGGTACACCCCAAGGTGGGGTGATCTCTCCTCTGCTCTGGCTCATCGTTGTTAACTCGATTCTTACTGGCCTGGATAACAGGGGCATCAAGACGGTGGCCTATGCGGATGATGTGGTGTTACTAGTATCTGGTGCGTTTCTGGATGTGATGAGTGACATTATGTCCAGTGCGTTGGGGGCGCTCAGTAACTGGGCCGCTGAGTGCGGACTGGGAGTGAACCCAAACAAAACGGAACTGGTACTATTCACCAGAAGGACAAAAATTCCGGCTTTCAAACTACCGCGGCTGGGGGGTTGCGAACTTCCCCTGTCGAATCACGCGAAATACCTGGGAATCATCCTGGACTCGAAACTATCATGGAGATTGAATACTCAACACAGGGTTAGGAAGGCTACGGTGGCTTACTACGCCTGCCGTAGAATGTTTGGCACCAGGTGGGGCCTTAATCCTAGACTGGTCAAATGGCTATACACGGCAATAGTACGGCCCATTCTTACATATGGATCTCTGGTATGGTGGACCGCGACGAGCAAGAAATACATCGTGGTTCAGCTGGGCAGAGTACAAAGATCAGCCTGCATTGGAGCAACAGGCGCTCTACGCACTAGTCCTTCAGAGGCTCTGAACACTATGCTGCACCTTGTTCCAATTGAAATACACCTTATGGCCATATCCGTCAATAGCGCGGTCAGGCTCTCTTCATCGGGATGTTGGAGGGCGAGGACGTACGGTCATGCAGGGATCTTACGGAAGCAACCCACATCTCTGAAACGACCAACGGACTACATGATACCCCGCATGGACTTTGATAGGAAATTCAAGGTCATATTCCCGTCAAGACGGGAATGGAGCAGGGGTATTCTGGACGAGGAATACCGCGCGAGGGTTTACACAGATGGGTCAAAGATGACTTGTGGTGTCGGCTCTGGGGTCTTCTCGGAGGAACTACACGTGAATCTCTCTTTTCGTCTGCCGGATTGGGCTAGCGTATTTCAGGCTGAAATATTGGCGATCAGGGAGGCATGCAGAACGCTATACGATAGGAACATCAGCGGCAAAATTGGCATCTTCGTCGATAGCCAGGCAGCTTTGATGTCACTGGAGTCATATAAAACAACATCCATACTCGTCAACCAGTGTAGGGAAGAACTGTCCAGACTGGGCAGTCTATCTGACATTACCTTAATTTGGATCCCTGCGCATAGGGACCATTATGGCAATGAACAAGCGGATGGGCTGGCCAAATCTGGAGCCGCTCTTGATATTTCACAGGCTGTGCCAGTCGCAACACCCCTGGGAACTATCAGGAGCGAAATCTTCAGGCACTATCTGGATATGGCTGACGACAAATGGAGGAAACTGGATGGCTGTAAGACTACCAAGGAAACGTGGCCCACATATGACATAGGTCGCTCTGAGCGACTTCTCAATTTCAGTCGGAAGGACGTGTCAAGACTTACGTACGTGCTCACTGGTCATTGGACGATCGGCAAGCACGCTATGAGACTCGGCCTCCCTTTCAATGAATGCTGCCGCAGCTGCAGGGAACCTGGAACTGAGGAGACAGTATTTCATCTTCTATGTGATTGCCCGGCGTTTAACTCTATACGACATGGACTGTTCGGGAATTACCTTCTACAAGGACTCTCGGAGATATCGCGGGTGGGACTCAACAGCCTGCTGAAATATCTCAACGCAACGGGCTGGCTCTAGCCACCTCAGCATTGCCCCTGGGTCAAGTTTTGATCGGGGGGCTCCGATTTCTTGACGAGTTGTGTGGTGTCAAAACGGAGCCACCGTCGGCTCTACTTGTTGCGCGCCGGGAACTGTGCGTGCTACCACGTTAACCAACCAACCATATAAATTGCTGGGGGTGGCGAAGCACACCGGGTATGAGCAAGTATTTCTCATAAAAAAACAGACCAGAATCCTTAAATACTGTGCTACAGTTTCTTATAGTAGCTGTTAGAATTTTGTTCAGCGTAGATCATTAAGCGATCTGTAAATTAAAAAGCCAGACTTGTTTTACACTTCGATATATCAGACAAAAAAATAACAGAGGTACTTCCGGGAAAGGTTTATACCTGCACTATTGCCTTCTCAATGGTAAATATCAACCACTGGATGACAAACACTTCGTTTACCAATGACCCCCTAGTTGAGTGCAATCAACATACACAGGTAAAAATTTAAGTTCAAGCAGTGAAAAATCAGTCCATGAGTGTGATTTTTCGAATATCCCTTCTCGGGACATTGGGTAGTAAACCACAACCATCACCTGAAACTATATTTTAAACTGAAAAACCAAATTTTCGCAAAGACAATTCACCTGAAATATAGAAAACTTTTCTCGACAGGCTTCAACCAATAGTCAGTCCATTTATGTGCCACCGGGGACTACACCGTGGTACCCATTAGGTTCTCTGTTTATTCGCAATCGTAAGAGATCGTGAAGATCTCCTTAGATCAGTCAATTTTGGGTTTTTGCCGAGTCCTATGTGTTGACTGCACTCGATTGGCCTAGAGGATGTCGCACCAAAAAATGAAATATCCTTAAGATAAGCCCCCGGGGAGAGCAACAGAATACAAGTATATCAGTAGCGCAATATAAGCTCTAGGATGTGGGCAGAAATTATTAAAATTATCTCTATACGATTTTAATGTTAACCACAGCCACTGCGTGATAACCGAAATGTCCTCACCAACAACTAGTCAAGGACCTGGGACTACTGGTTTCCGTAGTACCAGACATAATCATGTCCAGAGGTAAAAACTCATCCCAATATAATGCTCTGGAATGTGTTAAGGAGTGCTTAATCCCCTAAATAAACTTCAGGTTTTGGCCGCACCTGTATCCCCGAGGAAGCTACGTCAAGTAAGAAATCCAGGTGATGCTCATAGTCAACCCCAGAGGAGAATTGGTGTTAATTGTTTTGGAAATTAAAAAACTAAGCGTCCAAAATTTAAAATTTTTCAGAACAACATTGAGGTAAAAGACACATAATGTGCTGACCGCTAAAATGTTTTGCTTTTGCTAACAAAGACTTCTGGGTGCACATAAAAGCATGGTGTTGATAGCAGAAAAATTTCTCGCATTATCTATCCGTTAGCTGTGGGATAATGCGTTATTAATTTTTAAGGGAAATAAGTCATATATAATTTTCTTATATCAAATTGTAGTGAGAATAAAGAAAATCAGAAAATGGGGTTTTCAAATATACGAAAAATGTAAAAACCATTATTTGGAATGTAGCAGAAAAACTAGAAATATATTTATAATTTACTACTTATTTTAAATTCTTTCCAATTAAAAAGAAAAACAAAAAAAACTATAAACTCTCAATTTTTTTTTCACTGCAGCGATTAAATCAGAAAATGACATCACTCCGGTACCTGCAGCAACAGAGACTCAAGTCGCTGAAAATGTTTCTGAGGCCGAAGGACAAGTTAAGGTAAATTTTTTGCATAGCTTTAGAACTTGCAGTACATTACTCATCTAATAAATCTATTATCGCTTTACAGAAACTACCTTATCCTAAATCGGTTTTCTTCATCATCAGTAATGAATTTTGTGAACGGTTTAACTATTATGGCATGAGAAGTAAGTTTTAAATATACCTTTAATGGTTTTTTTTTTTTTTGTTACTTTCTCAACTACATACTTGTTTTTCAATATTTTAGCTATCTTGGTCTTATATCTTAATCGTCAATTGGGTTACAGCGATGATACGGCCACTGTTATCTTCCACATTTTCACAATGTTTGTTTATTTCTTGTGTGTTTTTGGTGCCATCATTTCGGACAGTTGGTTGGGTAAATTTAAAACGATTTTCTATCTGTCACTGGTCTATGTTTGCGGTTCTGTTTTAATCACCTTGGGTGCCATACCGCCTCTGGATTTGCCAACCACTACGTTTACCATGATAGGCCTATCGCTAATAGCGCTGGGTTCTGGTGGTATAAAACCTTGTGTCTCGGCCTTTGGCGGTGATCAGTTCAAGTTGCCCGAACAGATTAAGCAAATGACCACATTCTTTTCGTTGTTCTATTTCTCAATCAATGCTGGATCATTGATTTCCACCTCTGTCACACCCATTTTGCGTGAAGATGTACATTGTTTCGGTCAAAAGGAATGTTATTCGCTGGCTTTTGGTGTACCGGCTGTATTGATGGCTGTTTCGATTAGTAAGTTTTTTTCGAAAGTAGTTGAAATTTGGATTAGTTTTTAAAAGACAATAAATTATTTCAGTTGTGTTTGTGTTGGGTAAGCCTTTGTACAAAAGCAAACCTCCAGCAGGTAACATGGTGGTGTTGGTCAGCAAAACTATTGGTGTAAGTTGTATATGGAAATTCTTTCTATTCTAGCAATATTTTTTTGGCTTTCATTTTCTTTTAATTTACAGAATGCCATTTCCACAAAATGGAATGAGAAAAAAACCAATCCCCGTGAACATTGGTTGGATTATGCTGATAAGAAATACGACAGGCAATTAATTGAAGATGTTAAGGTTTTGATGCGTGTCTTGGTCTTGTATTTGCCATTACCCATTTTCTGGGCTTTATTCGATCAGCAAGGTTCCCGATGGACTTTCCAAGCCACTCGAATGGATGGTGATATGGGCTCATGGGATATAAAACCCGATCAATTGCAAGTGTTGAACCCACTATTGATTTTGGCGTTTATTCCCTTGTATGACATCGCATTCTATCCAGCTTTGAGTTTGATAGGCATTCGGCGTCCTTTACAGAAATTGACTTTGGGTGGTATTCTGGCAGGTATTGCCTTCGTCATTTCCGGTGTTGTTGAATTAAACTTGGAGGTAAGTGTTAATAAGAAACATACACAATTCTCTAAATATTTTAAGTGGATTTATGAAGATTAATTGCAAAAGAAAAGTGTAAATTTTTTGTCTACAAATCATTTTCTTGTTTGCACAATCTCATTTGAACTCTTTACTCTTTCTCTAACACGATTTCCAAACATTTATTTTTCTTAACATTCTAGAAAACCTATCCAACCCTACCCTCACCTTACACAGCCCAACTACGCATTTTCAATGGTGAAAATTGTGCTTACACTTTCAATTCTAATTTACCCGGTTTGAATCAAATCAAACTCGATGCTTACGCTTATTATGAAAACAAAACCATTCCCGCTCCCTCTGGTCTATTTAATATCGAATATAGTCTGTCTAGTAATGATCCCACTTGCTTTACGTTCCCTGCCGGTGCATATCAAATAAATGGCAATGAAGCCCATTCTTTGTTCTTAAGCTCAAAAAATACAACAAATCCTTTAAGCTGGTTTAAAGAGTACGTCAATAAACCCTCTCGAGGCAGTCCAATGGCCAGAACTTTGAGTAACGTTCAGCCTGGACGTACTATTTCTTGGAAATTGGCTAAAAAAGATGTTGTGGATCACAAGGAACCTGCTTATTTACACAATTTAACAGAGTTATCTTCGGGAAGTTACAAAATTTCGGTCGATAATGTTGAAGTTATACAAACTACTTTAAAGACGGGTGGTGTTTATACCATACTCATCAACGAACTGAATGCTCAACAATATCTGGCTAAAGTTATCGAAATTACTGAACCCAACTCTATGAATATTCTGTGGTTGGTTCCTCAGTATGTAGTTATGACTTTGGGCGAAGTCATGTTTTCGGTTACTGGTTTGGAATTCTCCTACTCTCAAGCTCCTCTTGCTATGAAATCTGTTTTAACGGCCTGCTGGCTTTTGACAGTGGCCATTGGTAATGTAATTGTGGTTATTGTCGCCGAGGCAAACATATTCGATTCTCAGGCTAGTGAGTTTTTCCTGTTTGCTGGTCTTATGTTTGTCGATATGTTACTGTTTATGTACATGGCTTATCGTTATAAGCCCAACAATCCCATGGCTTATTTAGAGACTGCACCTTTAACGGAGAATGATGACATTGATCCCAAACATGCAATTAAGAAGTTGGAGGGTATAGATAATAAGGCTGCTGTAATCGACGAATGAGGATACTTATGAAATGATATCTATTACAACCAAAAATATAAAATATTAATTTTATCGATAATTTAGTACTTAAGTACAATTTTAAGGACTCTAGTTTTCAAGAGTCTTAAGATTGAGCGGTATTAGAAAAATTTTTGTTAAGTTTTTTTTTACATAAAATAATTAGTTTATGTGCTGAATGGGCAATAAATGAACGGAAAATAAATTATAGTATTAAAAACAAATCATTTTTAGTTCTAATTTTAAATTGATTTAGAAAATTATTACTAAATTAAATATTCGTATATGTATGTGTAATTAGTTTTTCCCCCCTTAAGCAGGTCAAAAATAAGTGCAAATTGGGGCACAGAGAGTTAAAATGTCTTCTTGGATCTATTCAGGGAAGTTATGTTCGAGTAATTTTTTGTTATTTTTTTTTTGTTGCTAATACCATTAAAATAAATACAATAGCATGTTGAAGTTTGAAAGTTTTCGAAAAATTATAACAACTTATCATGGCAGGGTTGTATTTTATTCCAAATATGTACGACTTGTGTGATAGTGTAAACTACCCTTAAGTACTACTGAATATCAGTGTATATTTTTATAGTTAATCATCATCATTAGCATTATGTCTTTGTTATCATCATCATCAACAATTAAATAATAAATAAATAATTTTTGGGTTAGTAAGTACAATTAAATCAAATGCCTCTGGAAAGCTATGAACCTTTCATAAAATAAAAGGGTCGTCTGTTATCAAAAACGTATTAAAACTGTATTGATTTGATTTCTCGCGACTGCATTAACGTGAATTTAGCTCCCTATATTTTTTTAAATCTTTATTTCAAACTTCTTGCGCTTCTTATGGCCAATTTTCAGGATTGATATTAAAACACATTTATTTTTAAAATCGTTTTAAATACAAAATTCTCTTCTTCACTAAAAACTTAAGTGAAACTTAAGTCACTGATGTGGTACACTTAATTTCAACTTAAGTTTCCATTGTAATATTTTAGCAAGGTGGCCTCAATATCACAACAATACAACAAGAACAGGCAAAGCATTAACAGTCAGCTGTTTTTTCAGACCATCTTGTAGATAATTACACTTTTTTATATTTTTTTTTGTATTTAGTAGTGCTACCATACTTTTATCTTAATTAAATAAGACTTTTCAAATAAAACTCAAAAAACCAATCTGTTTTAAATACGATTTAAGTTTGTTATGAAAATTAACTTAATATAGATTTAAATACTATCCTGAAAATTGGGCATTATATACATATAACACCTAAATATGTATATAAAATACATTTATGCCAAATTTGGGTAGATTCGGATTATTAATGTAAAAAATACAATAACATAATTTTTTTTATTTATTCACAAATTTCAGTAACCTAGTCTATGGGCCATAATCGGCTTACAAATTTCTACATAATATAAAAGGTAAGTATCAGGTAAGCTACGCTAAGTCAAATTTTAGCCCTTTCCTAACGTCGACGATGAGCGTCTTTTTAGTACAATGTCACTATTTGTTCTCCCTTAGTTCATTTCGCGAAGCTCTTCGCTTGTCTGCAGGAAACCAGAGTCTCTGGCGGAAATCGAACGGCAACTACCGCACTGATAGACTAGCTCACTAGCATCTAGCCTAACGGGCACCCAAAAGTCGATTATAGAGTGGCACGCTAGTTAATTAACTGCAATTCATTTTTTGAATAGATCATATTCCCATTTTCACAAAATTTTCGCACTAGATATGCAAAGCCATGCCCCACTGTAGCATTACACACAGCAAAAACTCGTCGAAAACAAGGTTGATTTTACCGTTTTCGGTGGTGATTTTGCTTCATTGTTACTTCATCATTTATATTGCAAAAAACAATAGGAATCACGTTGAATGAAAGTTATTTCAAGTTGAAACAACGTGAATTTCATGTAGAATTAAATTGGCTTGAGTGTGATATAACACTGTGAAGAAGCTTTAGAGACAACATAAGCATTTCTTTAAGAATAATTCAAAACATCTACACCCCTGTAACACATGTTTCACTTATTTTGTATTCTCCTTTGTTAACAGAAGCATCAGCAGAATTGCCCGATATGGTTTTCGTCATCATTCTAGTTTGAAAACTTGATGTACTATTTAACTAAATAATTTTAATTACAAGAATACGGGAATAGTCTTCTTTTTATAACATATTTTTAACGTGAAAATAAAAAAATGTACGTACTTAAGTATGTATGCATGTTAATTTAACAAGATAAACTTTTGATTTTAATATAAAACAGATTTTTATGGATTCAATATTGGACAAGGTTATTTTAACAGTAAATAATAATAAATAAACTTGATTTAAGGTTATTTTAATATTTTTCATTTAAAATTAATTTGAAATAATTTAAATAAAGGGCATATTTCTGCATAAATTTACTATGATTCTCAATCTCCATGTTAATTTAACATTGGTATTTTTTCTGTGTGTAGACTATTCACATTAACAAAGAAACATCGTACATAAACGAATGTTCTATTAATGCTTCTTAAATATATAAATACATATATATATATATTTTCTTTTATTCATATAAATGAATTGATATTGTACATATCGCTCATTATATAAAAGTTTATGTTGAACATAGGGCGCGTTACAAAAGCCATTCCTGTCAGCTGTTTTTAATTTTTTTTACTTATTTGTACATTGAAAATGGATTCGAAAATATATCAAGATTTTATTTTATTGAATTTGTTCTATTTATATATATTTTATGTTTTTAAACCTTTCCAATAAGTTTTTCTTTCATGATTCTGAAATTTGTTAAATTATTATTGTCAGCTGATTACTTGTCAAAAATACACAACGCGTTAAAAAGTTCAACTTTCTGGCGCTAACGCGTCAAAATATTTTGCATGTTACTTCTTCTATTAAAATACAATAGTTTAACTTTTTTGACAGAAGTAAAAACTCTTTAAGTACTGACTTTTGTGCAAAGATGAGCACCCAAAAAAATATTTCGCCAACGTTTTTAACGTATAATTTATACGTTTAACAGTTTTTTTTGGTTTAATATCTTTAGTTTTTCTAAAATCTTTATGGATGAAGTTTCCTGATAATCTGGCCTAAGCAACCAGTGAAATGCGCATAGGAATATCTTATTCCATCAACAATAAATTTTAAGTGTTTTTATCAATTATAAAAACTGGGAATTAAGCACGAATAACAAATCTTTTGAAAATTTAAATTTTGTATTCCCAAAAATTGAAATTACTTTTAGATAATTTTACCTTGGAAATTTTAAATCAGCGAATTTTTTTTTTTTTACATGCCTACTAAAATACCTTAAAAATTACACGTAAAAAATTATCGATTTCTCCACAAAAACTCGTATAAAACCTCAAGAAAAACATTTTTTGGCAAAACTGCTATCGCCATCGTTTTAAGCGTACAATTTTACGTTGGAAAGGTAACAATGTTGAGAAAAAAAAACTATCGAAAAATCGATGAAAATGCAACTCTGATAATATAGAAACTATAGTTAATTTTATGAAAATTTTCATAAACATTTTCAAGTCGGACAGACTTGTCAAAAAAATCTGTCACTTTATTCATTTTTAAGCTACACTAACCTACTTCATGAGCCCTCGCGATTTTTTAGACAAATCGTACGACTGAATAGAATTGTGTATCGCCGGCTTAAGAAAACTTTTAATTTTTGGTTAAATATTTTCAATTAAATTTGACATCACTATTGTTGATAACATTTTTTTTATTTTATGTTCGCTCGTGTTCAAAAATTTAAACTTTGCACATCTGTTGTGCAGTAAATCATCACAAGCGCATCAGCAACAATATTTTGCATCACTGCAGCAGTTTAATGCAGAAAATGTGGCCGGGATTGGAGAAGTGGGCGTCGTACCTCCCGTACAAAAAAAAATTAAAAATTTTATTAAATCCTACATTTTAGGGCCATATGTCGTATGGCTATGACTTATATACCAAAAATTAGTAGAACACATTTTCGGGAACCAACGATTTTTCCGAGTCCAAGTTTTATAATCCAAGTAAATGGTAAATTTCTTCTTAAACTCGTCGGTATATAAATCTTTCTAATCGGTTAAAAAATGGCTGAGTTATAACCAAAATACTGAAATCCCAAAATTACCTTTACCGAAGGTAAAAGGGTATATATAAGTTTGTCATTCCGTTTGTAATTTCTACAATATTGATACTACACCCTATAAAGCGAAGTTCAAATCCGGTTGTCTCTTATTCGCCGTTTGCTTTTGTTAATATAGACGTTTATTTAAAAATATAACATATACTAATATATTTAAATATATAAAGTATACATATGTATATCAAATTGGTTTAAAATGTCCACTCGGCTGCTTTTTCTTGATTACTTTTTTAATAACTAAGAACACAAATAAATAAACAACCGTACACAGAAATGTAATGTCAGATAAATGACAACTGATTCGACAGCAATAATTGCTCAAGCAACCAGAAGAGCAATAATTGCGCAATGGATTGCAGCTAATGGCAATATGCGGTCTACACGTCGCAAATTTAATGGAGCAATCAAATTAAACGTTTGCCGCAATAAATATTGCTACGTGGAGACCCGGGGTTAGTAATTGATTTAATTAGACATTTTTAATGTCACGATATAAATACACAAAAGTCGGCAGCACTGATCAACACACGAAAAATTAACCTACAGTAATACATGCAAGGCGAATTGACTAGAAGGTGGGGTCAAGTCAACGTATGGTGTTTTTTTTTCTGCGGTCGACCTGCCAAAGTTTGTATGCAAACAGGTTTTTATGCATTGCTGCCAACTTTTTTTGAAGACTCCCGTCAAATCGCACTTCAAAAATCGCTAGAAACCGCTAAATTTTTTATTTAGCCTAAAATGTTTTAAAAATAGCGCTAAAATCTAAATATTATGTGAAATGTTTACACAAATCTAGATATTGGCCTTCACTGACTCTTTTAGTCCCGCGAACGCACAAAATGTGGATATTCATATAATATTCTGGGATTTGTATTGCCTGAAATCTATCCAGACATTAGAGTTAAGTGCACTTAATATAGTTTTGGTAATGATGGTAAACATTTTAGACCCTAGACCAAGATTAAAAAAAATCGTACAAGAAAAGAAGGAAGTAAATGCAAGACAACCGATTTGAAATTTTACACTAAGGGTCCTCATGATATCGTTTATAAGTCTCGTAATCTGTGCAAACTGTGCATTTTTACGCCCTCGTAAATGAACTGTCAAAAATTGTATGAGAATTCATTTACACAAACTTGGTAAATTTGCCCAACAATTTTGTCTCGTAAACTTGCGCTGTTCAATTGTGCATTTATACAAACAGATCTGTTAATGATTTTAACGTCGTTTTCAATGAAAAATCCAAGTGTCTATAAATCACAAACAATAAATTCTAGCAATAATTTCAGTAAATTGATCTTTTGGCTTTCTTTGAGCATTTTTAAAAGCAAATTTCTCATACATATTAATCACAAATTTAAACACAAATTTTTATATTTTTGAATTTTAATTTTTAATTTATTTTTGTATTGACGTTTCTTACGAACTGACATTAATTGTTTAAAATTACACAAAAGTAAAAAAAGGGGCTTCATGAAACAAGACTCGTAAGTTTGCGCATTTGCACAAATGGCAATTTTAAGCGACATCATGAGGACCCTTACTATTTTATATTTGGTACTTACATTTACTTTCTGAGGGACATTAATTCAAAAAGGTTGAATAAACATATGCATGTTTAGATGGATAACATGGCCACTACTGCTTTATAACATTTATAATTTTTAAAAGTTTTCGCCGCCCATTATTAAAAACATTAATGCCTGAAAACTGTTTACAATCCTAAAAAACGAATAGATAATTTTTGTTTCGGTCCGAAGACTTCGCTTAGATTTATACAAATTATTTTTCACTTTTTAGGAAAACTAGAAATTAGGTTTGAATCCGTTAACTAAATAAAAATAAAGAAGAATTTTCGCATATCTAGTTACAAGCTTGCTTATACCAAACAACATACTTATATGAACCCAGGCAAAGGCTTAAAATGGCGCTTTCTTGTTGTTTTTTAAAGCATCACAAACAGTTAGGTTTGACAACCGTATGGAAGTTTTATCCAAGGGATAATAAAAAATACTTTTAATTTTTGGTTGCTTAAGTGCTTTAATATTAACATTGATTTGCTGTAGACAACACCCTTTTAACTGTAGCTTTGACTATAGATTATATTTTGATCGATAAAAGTTGATAACACAAATTGTTTTAAATAAATTCAAGTCCGTTCTCAGTTTTTTTCCTATCACGTCTAGTTTTTTTTTTTTGCTGGACAAATATTTCGTTCGACATAATTCGGTTATGTTAATACATTTTAATTTAACTTCCTAACAAGAAAATTTTTAAAATATGTTTAAAACGTTGAAAAATTTTTTGTTGCGGAAACAAATTTAATTTCCACAAAAAACAATTTTTTGTTATCACTTAACTTTAATTGAAAACAAATATTTTAAATCTCATATTTTAAGATAAAAATAGTAATTTGTAAATGCCTAGAACAAAAATTGATATTAAAAAACCGCTAGATTTCCCGCTTACCGCCAAAACGGAAATTTTACCTCGATGGACACGCAAAACCCGCTAGAATCGCGGTAAAACTGCAAATTGGCAACAGTGTATAAAAGTAAAGAAACAGAGACAATATTTGAGACAAAAATACTCCATGTAAATTAGGAAATAAAATTTAATAAAGATTGATTTATAATATAACAAAGCTTGTAATTAAACTTTTATTCTGAAATACATGGTTGTGCTTGGGGGAAAAATTTTACGACCATAAATCGCCCCATCTAAAGGAACGTATGCTGGAACTTAATCAGGTAATAATAAAATTACTTTCATCGAAATAAAATATGTATGTTCTAAAAATTATAAGACTTACTTACGAAAATCTGTTTAACACACAAACACCTTTATATTGAATAATATTTTTGTTAGTTGGTTTATAAATGGCAATATACCTATTAGGGTGGCCGTAATTATTTTTTTTGTATTTTCACTTGGCAAACCCCTTAGACTGGTTCCAAATTAGAAAAAAATAATATATAAAAAAATTTAGATCGTTTGCATAGTTATTGGGCGTGCCTTGAGCCCACAAAGTTTGCTAAAAATGCTATTTTTCTCACTATGTTTCGCTATAATCCAAATATGAAGTCAGAATTGTCAAAAGTAGAACAGTATTTCAATAAACAGAAAGAAATACATAGTCAGTTTAAAATGTTTAAAGATATTTGCATTTCAGTCACATTATCTTTTTTAAAAACCAAATAACGGTTATTTTGGAATATCTCAAAAACGGTTCTACTTTCTACAATTCTGACTTCATATTCGGATTCAGGGGAAAGTTTTACATAAAGATTAGCTGTCAGATTTATTTGGTCACGACTTTGTTGAAAATTTGTCACGTAGTGTAATCACCAGGCAAAGAATGCGTAGATATGTGAAAATTTCTGTGTTATTTTTTAATTTGGCTTTTTCGGGATTAAATATTAATGTTAAAGAAAACTTATACAGAGCAACATTGTTCATAAGATATAGCCCTTGATTATTTGTGAATAAGGTTTTTCTCTAAAATAAATATTACTGAAGTTATCAACAATTATAGCGAAACATAGTGAGAAAAATAGCATTTTTAGCAAACTTTGTGGGCTCAAGGCACGCCCAATAACTATGCAAACGATCTAAATTTTTTTATATATTATTTTTTTCTAATTTGGAACCAGTCTAAGGGGTTTGCCAAGTGAAAATACAAAAAAAATAATTTTACATAAAGATTAGCTGTCAGATTTATTTGGTCACGACTTTGTTGAAAATTTGTCACGTAGTGTAATAACAGGCTAAAAATATCATTTTTAGCAAACTTACCATATAACATAAACCATATATGTTAGGGGCAGGAATTGGAATTGGTACCCCAATTGGATGCTAATATTAAATATCACATATCTTAAGAGCCGCTGCACGCATTTTGTTGAACTTTTGGTAGTAGGATCTTTTGAGCCCCAAAATTGAAATAAAATAGCAGCGGGGGAAGTGGTTCCCCCAATAGGACGCCAATGTTTAATATCGCATATCTTAAGAACTGTTATAGTGAGAATGTTCAAACTTTGTGGAAGTCTCTCTTATGGTATACTACACTTTTGAAAATAAAAATAAAGCGGGTAGGCGCAGGGGGGAAATACCTCCCATAGGATACATATATATCGCTCAACTGATGAACTATTAAAGGGGGAGTCTTCAAACGTGGGTAAAGCTACTACTTTGGTAAACTATAAATTTCAGTATAAAAATGGGCGGGGTAGACAGGGGAGGAGCAGTACCCCTCATAGATAGAAATATAAATAAGAGCCACTGCACGCATTTTGTTGAACTTTTGGTAGTATGATCTTCTAAGCCCCAAAATTATCAGAATCGGTCATTTTTATCTATCATTTTCTTAACACCAAAATGAAAAATGTGACTACTCGCTCAATCATTTCTTGTAGGGTTAACACCAAAATAAAAAATGTGACTACTCGCTCATTCGTTTCTTGTAGGGTCGGTATAGGGTTGCCATACGTACTGTTTTGCCATACGTTACTGATTTTTTGCAATTGTACTGTTTTATGCATAATGTCCAAAACAGTACGCAAATGTACTGTTTTTTACACTTTGTACTGTTTTTGTACTGTTTTTTTTTGTTCAGTCCACAAAAAACCAAGATATTAAGAAAAACCCTGTTAAAGTCATATTTTAAAAATATACTAATATTTAACAGTACATTGCTTAAAAAAATGTTGTGTTCCAAACAAAAAAGTTCTAAAATAATAAGAATTTTTTACGCTGTGGTCATTGTTTTCTCATAAATACGCAGTAGAAATCTTAATTATAATGGGTGACTTATTATTTTTAAGACATATCGCACTTGTTCAACAATAGTGTATTAACTCAAAATTAAAAAATTCAGTAGAAGCAAACCAATTTTTAATTTTACATAAAACGCATTTGTGCGATAGAATTCTTAAGCCAACCGTTTCATTACCAAAAAGTAAACCAAATAGCATGATATTTTTACAGCGGTTAGATATGAATACATATAAAACGTTTCGTTTTTTTCTAAAAAAAGAAAAGAGAAAAATTTTGAGTTAATACACTATTGTTGAACAAGTGCGATATGATTTTATGGCTACCTCTTCCAATTGTATTTTCCTTTAAACACCTGAGAAAGACAAAAACAAAACCGAAATTTTGTTAAAAATATTATATTTTTTAAATACTAAATAAATACTTATTCCAACACAATTATTTTTAATTCCTAGAATTTTTTTAATATTCGGGCAAGTTCTGGAAATCGAAATTACGTGAAATTTAAAACGTACAAAGTTAAAAAATTCTCCGGGCTCAAAATTTATAAAAATACCTAATTCCTTTCAGGTGTTTGAAATTGGAAAATTAAGTTAGGACACATACAATTCTGACTTCATATTCGGATTCAGGGGAAAATTTTACATAAAGATTAGCTGTCATATTTATTTGGTCACGACTTTGTTGAAAATTTGTCACGTAGTGTAATAACAGGCTAAAAATATAATTTTTAGCAAACTTACCATATAACATAAACCATATATGTAGGTAACTTGCGGCCACACTAATACCTATTCCATATTTGCTTATGCATTTAATTAAAAATGTTTTGATAGTTTTTTTATATTATCATAATTAAGGATTTTTTTTATATTTATAAGAAATACTTTAGTTTATTTCCCTTTTTTTTTATTTAATTTTAGCAATTCTAACTAGGTAGTTAGCAATGATGTAGCTTATACATACATATTTTCTTTTGCTTTTAATAAAAAAAAATATTACTAGTGTTTTAAATTTCCTTAATAAAATAATTTTCTTATATTTATTAGAAAAACTTTAGTTTATTTCCCTTTTTTTTATTAATTTTGACAATTATAAATAATTAGCAATGATTATTTTTTTAATTTGTTATCTAAAAATATCTTACTAAGTAATGAAATTCTAGTCAAATCCCAAAACAACTATTAAAATGTGCAATTTAGGTACATATAAGTTTATATTCATACTTATATGTACCAGCAACATAGGTACATTAATATTTTCTAATTAATGGTGAGAAATGTTGATAAGTACATAAGTCAACATGTTGATATTAATCATAGAATTTAAAATAAAAACAAATTCTTACCTTTAACACTACTAGACTGACGCTAGTATACAACAACAGCAAAATGAACTTTTAATGCAGCAACAAAACACACAAACACATACACTTGTTCAAATTTACTCTTACTTTTGTTTTGTTTTCTTAATAATTGCAACTAAATTGCTTCCCTTTTACAAAAACACAAACACTATTTTTGGCAAAACAACAACAAAAGCTAAAAAACGAAAATGGCTCACACGAATTTTATGATAATTTTAATTATTTACACAAATTTTACATGAATTTTTATACTTTTTGCAAAATAAACTTAACACTTTTCATTCTAACACTTTAAATTTTACGCTTTTAACAAATTTATTTTTATTAAGTAGCAAAAACCTAATTAAATTTGCGCTTAAAATATAATTTTTTAATAAAACACGGAAACGACTTCCTGATTGCACTAAATAAAACCGCGAACTGAATTGATGAATATGATAAGAGCAAAAATGAAAAAGATTACAATTGAATTAAGAATCTTAATTTAAGCTAGTGTCAAATTGGGGTGACATCTATGTGTCATTGCCTAAATTGACTGGTAGAAAAATTTAATAACTATTCAAATGTGTTTTAAGGAAAACATTGCTAACACAAACCGGGTAGAAATATCTAGGTATATACAGTTAATCCTCGATTAACCGGACCTCTATTAATCGGTTACATCTATTAACCGGCATGCAGATCTGTTTATTTGTTCGCTCTATTATCCGTGCTTTACCTCTATTATCCGTGTTTAAGATTTATACCTCTATGAACCGTGCTTTACATCTGTTATCCGTGCAGCATTCATATGTTTTTTATTATGTACATACATATATCTAAATCCGGTGTTTCCCCCTTTTAAGTTCAGACATGTAGTTTGAACAACCAAAGCAAAATCATTAAAAATCCCAATTTTAATGTTTGTGATGATACATACATAAATATTTGATTTTGCATTCTGTATGACGATTTGTATGTTTTGTATAAAAAATATGTGGTTTATTTGAATCTGTAGTTACATAAATCGAATGTTTAAATAAAAATAAATAAAAAATATATATATCTGTATATTTTAATATAACCTCTATTAACCGTGTATTTCGATTATCCGTGCTGGTGCCGGTCCCACGAGAGCCAGATAATCGAGGTTTAACTGTATATAAAAATGAAAAATGTTTGTATGTTTGTTTGTTGGCTTACAGACTCCTAAACTTCTAAACCGATTTTCCTGAAATTTTTACTGTAACATCACGTGAGTCCTAAAAATAAAATAGGCTACTTATTTTTTCGATAGGGGCAGGGGAATTGGTACCCCCAATTGGATGCTAATATTAAATATCGCATATCTTAAGAGCCGCTGCACGCATTTTGTTGAACTTTTGGTAGTAGGATCTTTTGAGCCCCAAAATTGAAATAAAATAGCAGCGGGGGGAGCGGTTCCCCCAATAGGACGCCAATGTTTAATATCGCATATCTTAAGAACTGTTATAGTGAGAATGTTCAAACTTTGTGGAAGTCAAAATAAAAATAAAGCGGGTAGGCGCAGGGGGGAAATACCTCCCATAGGATACATATATTAAATATCGCTCAACTGATGGACTATTAAAGGGGGAGTCTTCAAACGTGGTTAAAGCTACTACTTTGGTAAACTATAAATTTCAGTATAAAAATGGGCGGGGTAGACAGAGGAGGAGCAGTACCCCTCATAGATTGAAATATAAATAAGAGCCACTGCACGCATTTTGTTGAACTTTTGGTAGTATGATCTTCTAATCCCCAAAATTATCACAATCGGTCATTTTTATCTATCATTTTCTTAACACCAAAATGAAAAATGTGACTACTCGCTCAATCATTTCTTGTAAGGTTAACACCAAAATGAAAAATGTGACTACTCGCTCATTCGTTTCTTGTAGGGTCGGTACTACAAAAAGTACAACTCGTACAAAACCACAAGCAATTTGTTCTTGTAAAATCATTGCACAATGTCAAAAACAGAAATAAAACTGAAACTGAAGATATTAAACAAAATGTTGACATCCAACAATGATAAAGTTAAAAAAAAAGTTATCAGCAGGCCTTTTAAGACCACCTGTAATAAATTCACCTCTACCATGTGTTAAGATAACCGTGGGGTAGACTGTTATAAAATAAATTTTAAGTTAGCTTTAGAATCTAAAGTTTAGAGGTTGCAAATTTTAATGCAATAAAATCAAAAACTTACCGAAATTTGTTTGTCTTCTGCCGCAAATTTATTTTATTATCACTTTATTTTATTTTGCAAAAAATGTTTAAGCTCTTACTATTATTTGACCTTTTCACTCGCTATACACACATACCCTTTACCACAGGTGTAACGTTATTTATAAATAGGTTTTTTTTATCGTTAAATAACTTTTTAGTTTTTAATTAATAACTTGTAATATGTACACAACTATTTATTTAATAAAATTTACCCTGTCTACTAGTCAAAATATTTACACACTGATTGCAAGAAATTACACTTTCGATACATTTAGATTTGTCTTCTTCTTCTCCTTTTTTTTTTTTTTGCTTAATGACGTCATTAATCAAGTTTATTAAAGAGCGAAATTTTTTTTATTTTCTTTTATTGAATATGAATGTAGGGTTGTCAGATTTATTTTGAAATTTTACCAAATTCAATGTTAAAAATCGCCAAAGCCTTTTTTAAATTTTTGACAACAAGGTACCTATAACCCCCGTATTCATAAACGATTATTTTATTTAACATATGTACGTTTATTGAGGCAAATTTTCATACAAAATTTGTTTTGAAAACCTTTATTAAATTTCAAAAATGTTTATGAGTACAGGTGTAATAAATATTTTATTGTCGTTTCCAATTTTTTGGTTATGAATATTATAATATTTTTTATAAATCATCGCCATTCTACCTACATTTGTGTCATAACTTTTTGACATTTTTGCAAATATAAGCAACCCAATAATGAATAAAAATTCTTCGGGAGTTAATTTCCCTTCTCCTAATTTTCCCATATTAATTCAATTGTTAAAATGGGAAAAAACTTCAGGGGAATTTTTTTTGCTTTTCATGTAATTTTGTCACATGTTTTGCAGTTAAATGAAAATAAAGCTGGTATGGTCAAAATGATCCATAAGATAAGCAAAATAAGGTGGAGTTCAAGCGTTCCAAATTAACAAAAGTTTGATTTTATTTGTGGCGCATGGTTTAAAATTTGTTTTCCAAGAAAATAATTTTGAAGGGGTAAATAAAGCATTAATACTTTTGCGATAGCCCACGATTGTTTCATCGAACACCGTCTGCAACTGCAAATCAACAACGCGGTAATATATGCGCATAACGTGGGCTTAAGTAAGTGCAAGACATATACCCCACTTTGTAAGAATTGCGTACAATGGACTTGAAGTTTTTTTTTCCTTAATATCATAACCATACATACATATAATGTTATAATTTTTGTATAGAGTTATTAAAAAAAATTTAAACACATTTAAGAAATCGCTTTTGGCGCAAGTAGTTTTTTCACCAAATTCAAGTAAAAAAGTGTTTTTTTTTTATTAAAACAATATTTGTAGTAAGATAGACCATTGGGAGAATGACGTCCAAAAAAAGTTATACCCCTATTGCACATGTTAATTTAATCTATGTATATACATATGTATATAAAAATGAAAAATGTTTGTATGTTTGTTTGTTGGCTTATAGACTCCTAAACTACTGAACCGATTTTCATGAAATTTTTACAGTAACATCACGTGAGCCCTAAAAATAAAATAGGCTACTTATATTAAATATTAAATATCGCATATCTTAAGAGCCGCTGCACGCATTTTGTTGAACTTTTGGTAGTAGGATCTTTTGAGCCCCAAAATTGAAATAAAATAGCAGCGGGGGAAGTGGTTCCCCCCATAGGACGCAGATGAGTTCAAAAGGAAAATAGTTATGACCCAAGTCTGAAACAACCGCACCAAAAAAAAATTGGCGATAACTAATTAATGTAAATTGGTGGCAAAATGCAAGGACTGTCATTCTACCTCAACAAATTAGTTATACAGTCGGAGACTAAAGTTTAAATACACAATTAAAATTTTGAGTTTTTGGAAAACTAAAGTTTTTCCGAAAATTTGTGGTATGCAGTTTTGTTTACCTTCGTTGATAATATGAAATTAAGAAAACAAATTTTACATTGATAATTTGTAAAAAAACGAGGAAAAAAGTTTAAATACACATTGAAGTTTATCGAATTAATTACCATTTCTTCCTTTTTTGTTCCCGTTATTATTACTTTTTTTTGATGTCAAATTTATTGTTCATCGTCCAACTGTTGCTGTAAATTATTTTTTTGGTGCCTAATTGTAAAATTAAACGCAGACTATGGGTAAAGGAAAAGAGATAGATTTCGGCGTAAGATCTTTCATAATTAAACATTTTTAAGAGGGAAAATCCTATCGATTAATAGGAAAATTGTTGAATTAACTATTTTACAGCGTCCATAACATCGTTACAAGTAATAAAAAAACAGCTTCAATTGAAATATCTATGGTTAGGAGCGGTCACACACCTTAACATAATAAACATTTTTCAGATAATTCAAATCAAAAGTTTAAATTATCTTTTACAATTACATACCTACTTAATGTACTTTTAAAATATTTGTCTTCTTTATTAAAAATTACAATATGTTTATTAATATTTTTTATCAAATTGGAACAGTTAAGTATACACAGTATTTTAATTTAATTAAGTCATATAATACCTACAATACAAATATTTTTATAATAAAGTCCCAGTTAAAAAATCACACAACAAATTCAAGGAAAGCTCAGCTCCTCTTAAACGTTTTTTTTTTTAATTAATAAAATAAATCCTAACCGAAACAAAAATTAATAATTTACAAAAGTTTAAACATAAAGAAATTTTATACTAAAAACATTTATACAAAGAAAAAAAACATAAAGAAAACAAAGAAACACATATGGGGGATTCACAAGGTAGTCATAAAGTTGTAAAGTCATATGTCTTAAAATAATTACAAGAAATATATATGAATGCTGTGGGAATCCGCTTATAATTTTGATTTCTACTGTACAGTTATGACAAATCAATGAACACAGCATTAAAATTTTTATTTTGTTTCAAGCACAACAATATTTTTTTTTAAGCAATTGTAAAATAATATTTAGGACTTTATGACGATATGACTTGATAGCACACCTTGTGAATCCCCCAATAGAAATACCAACTAAACTCAGAAAAATTTAATAACTTAAAGTACTTAAGATGAGAAAGCACAATCCAAGGCGAATTTGTGTACAGGGAGGCAGCAAAACTACGACATTTAGAAAAAACAGAGGTTTTTGCATTGCGTTTATTGCTCGAAAGAATCTATTCTAAAGAAAACATTGTAAAGCCAAAATAAATTTTTCGAACTGTCAAAGTCAGCAGGCATTTCGCTGTCATCTGTTGTGAATTCGCCTTGGCCCAATCCTGACAAATTTTTGATAGGAAACTTGGTTTTGCATTTTGTTGCTTCTCTCTTAAGGTATAAAACTGTACATTCGAAATCAGTTTTAAATCAAAAAAATTAAATTACTTTTAGCTTGAAACTTTATAATTGTAGAACTAAATACAGTTTTTTTTTTTGTAATAACGTTATTTTTAAATATACTTAAATGTTCTATGTATCGTAAAGTTAAGGCACAGCCTAATTATAGCGTTTTTTTATTCCCTCTATTTTATTTTTTAAAAATAAGCTTTTATTATCATGTCACGGTCTCAGTTTCTAAGTAACCATTATGTATGTAACCAATTGATGATGAACCTTCCAGGGCTGGTGATTGTACAGTGTAACCATTTGCCTTTATTTTCTCATCACTTTTATCGATAATTCTTTCGAATACAGCATCTAATTTACATTTATTTACTGCATATCGTATTGATCCTGGTATTTGTTGAGACAGATCGTAGAGTTCATGGAAAAGTTCGGAGAGTGTGAGAGTATGAAGCGTTGAGGTAGTTGTAGTTTTGGTTTCAAGATTATTTTGTTGTTCATCGGGAATATCAAAGCCATTCTAGGGAATAAATAAAAAAGAAGCAAATGTGTTTTTACTGTATCTATTAGAGAGTTGAACAAAATGTTTTAAAAGTTATGTGTTCTATTTCACTCTACTTCCAATCACTGTAAACATAATTAACAAAACAAGACTGTCTATAAAATAAATCAAGCATCATGCGAAAAGTTATACTGTGGCCGAATTCTATAATTCGCTAAAGCTAAATCTCTATCGCTAAAAATCTAAAAAGTTGATTTAGCGATTATTGGCTACGAATGCAATACTGCAACGTGCATTGCTAAATTTGGCATTGCCATAAAAATTTAATTCGCCGCAATTTAAGCTTTTAATTTCATCGCTAAAATGTTTCAATATTGGTTTCTCTAAGGCATTTTAGCGATCGAGATTACGCTTTAGCTAAGCGCATTACAGAATACGGCAGCTGTACAGCTTTGTTCGTGCTTGTGTTTTCAAAACAAGTAGAATGTCAACAAAAAACCGACAATGAAATAAAGAAATCTTCTGTAGGAAACGGTTAATCATAGCAAAAGCATCGAGTACAATATCAAAAATAACAAGTATAAAAGTATAGTCGGTCAAAAGTCACTTAAACTTAAACAGTGTTCCGTCTTAACTTCTTTATATGTAAATTAAAATTATATCTCAAACTGAACTGAAGTTATAGCAAAATAAATTTTATTAAATCTGCATACAAAAGTAAATTTTGAAAACTTTAATCGCAATATGCCAGGTTCGATTTATTTTGAGATATGACTATGTTGCACTATGGTACACTGAATGCAATGATGCTAAAGGGCCAAATACACTTGTCAAATGCTTGTCCAGCCGGCGAATTCAACGTGTACGTGTGCTGGACGTAATATTCGCCGTCAAATCTAAATTTGTTGATTTTTGTGCCCGTTCACACACGTCAAGTTTGACTCGTCAAGTCTTAAGTTTTTAGGAGAGAGGGGAAAAGAGAATGCCATTTCTGCCAAGCTCAAGACTTGACGAGTCAAAATTGACGTGTGTGAACCGGCACTTTCATCAAGCGTTGTCGGTGTCACACATACAAACACATTTTCGCTAATACTACCACAATGCTTGATGAGTACTTTGATCAGTGTATTTTGGCCTTAAAGCCGGCGATACACTATCCTATTCAGTCGTACGATTTGTCAAAAAAATCGTGTGTGCTCATAAGGTAGGATAGTGTGGCTTAAAAATGAATTAGGTGACAGATTTTTTAAGAATGTTAAGAAGATTTTCATAAAATTTTAGTTTCTATGCGATCAGAGTTGCATTTTCTTGTAAAGTAGCTGAGTCATTTGAGTTGGCATCGTTTTTGTGGAATAGTGTGGTATTGACAACAGATTTTGAAGACATTTTTTATGTCGGATAGAATTCCATCAGATTTTGGTGTGAATGAATCGTACTATTCAGATTGTGTAGGATAGTGATCATAATAAAAACTTTAAATATATTTTTCTATGCAAACATTTTTTATGTTCCATTTCAGTTTTACGTCCAATTTTGCCCAGTTCAATTAACTTCTAGTTATAATTAACTGATAGTTAATTATAATTGAACTTTTTGCCAATTTCACATTAACGCCCATTTTTATTTTTCAGTTAATTTTATCCCAATTTTATTGCAGTTTTGTTCCATTCTTCAATATTTTTATCGCACAGCAAAACAAATATTTTTGGTCTATGTTTACAATCAAGACATTTAAATATGTTTTGAATATTATATTTCAGTTTAAATATTCTATATCGTCTTCGTTCCGATTCATTTTATTTTTACAAACATTGTTCTATTGCAATTTTATTCTAGTATTATTAAATATTTGTATCGTAAAGCAAAACAAATATTTTTGAAAGTATACAAATATGCATATTTGTTTTAGAATGAGAGAGAAATATGCACAAACTTTTTTAAATTGTATTAGTAAGCCATTCTGCTTAAGCTTGTGCATAAGAAACTAAATAAATACCAAAATAAAAATTAAACTTTAGACAGATTAAATTAAAGACTAGAATAACAAGGGAGAAATAGTTTAACAAATTAAATCTCGACTTACCTCCTTGGCTTTATAACTGTTATGAACAGGGTTTTCCACTTTAAGACTAAATTTAATGGAATGAGCATAAACTTGTAGATCTTTGCAGTTCACAAATTTTTGGCAAATTTCCTACAATAAATTAATAAAATAAAAAAAAAACGTTCGTTAAAAATTATGTTCTAAAATCTTACCTTTTCTAAATTGCTAATTTTGTCCTGATCGCAATAAACGGTAACATTATAGTAGCCACCATATTGAGTTTTCAAATTTTCAGGACTACTGCAAGTTAACAAATGTCCCTCCTTTAAAACAGCAATGCGATGACAAATTTCATCAATTTCCGATATTGAATGGGAAGTTAAAACAATCGCTCTCTTCTCGCTTAACAAACCATCAATGGTACGATAGACAATAGCTCTAGTTACAGGATCCATATCGCTAGTGGGTTCATCCATTAGAACAACAGATGTGCGGCCACAACAGGAAGTGGCCACAGTTAGTTTACGACGATTGCCCCCACTTAAGTTTTTAACCAACACATCACGATACGACTCCAGTTGAAATGATTCCAAAATGCTGGCAACCAACTAAGTATTTTCATAAAGAAAACAAGATGTCAAAATGTCATCAATACATAGAAATTGTCAAAATAATTTATTCGTAAATTTTCAAAATCAAACCACAAAACTTAAACAGTTTTATTATATTTTGGTTTTTTTTTAAACAAATTAAACATAAATATATTTTTAGAACTTTTAGAGCTTTTTTAAAGATTACAAAAAAATTATGTCCAACATTTGCCAAGATTGTGAACGTTTACAAACCAAACCTGTTGGCACAGCTCCTGAAAGACCCGAGTTCAATCAACCCACCAAATACGATCATTATAGTAATTTTCAAAAATTTAAACAATCCAAAGAAGAGGAACAATTTATTAACACAAGGAAAGAAGAACGTGTAAAATGTAATCCCAATTTTGCGGACTTTCATCGTGTCTTAACAAAAGAAGAGTTTGAACAATTTAGCACTCAGGATATAGCAAAATTCAGACAACAATTACGAGGGGGCAGCTATGAGCAGAGCTTAAATTCATTTACTAATATTGCTGTTAAAAAAGAAGAAAACCCTGATAATGATTTGGAGGACTTAGAAAATGAAGACAGGTCATTGCAAAAACGTAAATCCCTATTGACTTTAACACGAGTTCCAGTTCAGTGCCCCACAAGTGTTTGTAATCGCACAATTGGTGTCACTTTTGTATTATCACATTTTTTACGCGACCATAGTGAAGAGGTTCCTTGTAAAGAGATTTACGCCAACAAACGTTCAGTATTGGCATTCGACCCTACGAATTTGGATTTTCGTGAAAATGTTTGTTTGGGTATTTTGGCATATGGCGGCGATGAAAATGAAAGGTAAGTTACAATTGTTGTGTTCATTTACAAAAAATTGTTACAAATTTTTTAACAACTGTTACAATTAAATGTTAAAAGTACACGTTAAAACAAGTTTTACTATTAACAATTGTTACAAATTTGTAAAAATTTTTAGTAAATGAACACAGCTAATTTCTGACAGTACTGTATATAAGGTGTGATCCCGTGCTCAACAGCTCTGTGCCTTTACTCTACTTTGGGATCCCTCGGGATCCCAATTTGCACGAAAAGCGTTCCCCTACTTAAAATTAGTGTAAATGAAAGCGGGGTTGAGAGAATAAAATGCTACTTCTTCTTGCACAAAATAGCCCAGACTTTTTCTTCGTGCAAAATGTCAACAGCTAATTGAAACAAAAAAAAGCAAAATAAAAAAATTCATGATCCAAATTCTGAAAAAAGTGTTGTAGAATAAAATAATGTACTTGAATAGAAAGTTTTGTACTGAAAAAAGTGAGATCAGAATGACAGTTCATTTGACAGCTAACCTTTCGTAAGTTCCATCGGGCTTAAAATAAATCCATTAACATCTTGAACCTTCTCTAGATTAATGCAACCAAACGTGGAAGTTGAACTCATTATTTTAAGATTTTAATTTTTTTAACTTGTTTTAAGTCTTTAATGTCATTTATTTTGAATGTCTTTATCTCCTTCTAACTCCTTTAAATATAATAAATATTCTGCTTCGATGCATATTTTAATCAATGGTCTTGAATTAAATCTGTGGCATTTCGACAAAACATCTTAAGTCAAATTTGACAAGTTGAAAAAAATGTTGTAAATAATACGAACTTTTAGATTCAAAAAGCATTTTTGTTTACGTTTTTAAAAGTATGTGTGTACATAATATTAACGAAACTTTTCTTTAATTTTGGTTTATTTTATTATTTGTTAAAAATGATTTTTTCATTGAGATTTTTTTAAAAACTTGTTTGCTATCTTATCTCGACTTAAGCTGTTTTGTCAAAATGCCACCGAAATATTATGTACATAAATCCACTTCTCATATTCCAGTTACAACACAATGCAAAAAGCCTTTATTTTGTAGGTAGTGTTGCGGAAGAATTTTTGATATACGAAATTGGAATTAGACATCTTCTTTTTGGCTTTTAAATTAATGCTTTTATAGACCTTCGTAAAGTAATATCAACATTGTTCATTTGCTTCAAAAGCAGTATTTAGTAGGTAGAGGTCTTAGAAAGAACATGCATATTTTTATATTTTATTAAACATCTAGAACCCTTTTGTATAGTCGATATTTTATATCATTATTGCGTTATCTATATTCGACTTAAAAACAATAACATTCTTATTTTGCAGCTCTTCTCGCCCCACGGAAAGAGGCATCTGCATAAACAATGCCTTTTTACCCAAACCCTACGAACATCTAGCAGGTCACCTCCCAATTCTTATAATGGCTTGTCGAACTTCCTGGTCAGCCTTATTAGGGAACAAGGTAAAACTAGAAGGTAACATACACAATCCCAACTATATAACCCAAGAAATTTTAATAATATGGCTGGCAAGTGTTCAAACTGTTAAACCCATACACTGTACGGTTACAGTATTTGATAAATTAATGACATCGTCTCGCAGTTCTATTATGCAAATTAAAAATTTAAATGATGACCAAAATCCCCAAGAGTTTATGTTGAGAGATACAAACTTTATAGGGTTAAGTCATGGGGAGATAAATATATTATCACAACAACGTGTGGAATGTATACACATGGAGATAATGATAAATGAATATTAATAAAGGACATTTTAATAACAAACTTATCAAAATGTTAAATTATTTACCTTGGGTATATTGGTGATACGTCTTAACTGTCCGTAAAACTCTATGCATTCTTTTACGGTCAGTAATGAATCCAAAGTATTGGTTTGTGGACAATATGAAATTTCCGGCTTTAATATAAAAATAATAACATAATTTTTTGGTTTAGTTTTTTTTTAATTACAACACTTACATTTTCATACAAAATATGACCCACATTTGGCTGCAATTGTCCCGACAACATTTTAAAGATGGTCGATTTACCAGCACCATTTTTACCCAATAAACCAAAACATTCTCCCGCTTTAACCGAAAATGTTACATTTGATACGGCATATTGATTTTTTCCATAAGATTTACACAGATTTTCCACTTTTAAAGCAGGTGTTGTATCAATTTTATCGTCCCTTTTTAGCGAGTTCTGTATTGAAACAATTTTCAGTTCTTCAAAGTGTTTCTTTTCGTTTTCTTGGAAAACGCCCAAGTGTTCCATTAGTTTCTCTTTACACTGGTAAAATAAACCTGATTCTAATAGGACATTGATGAATAAGAATATGATACCCAAAATTGTGAGAGAAATATAGTGGGGCTTAAGCAGATCACTGGTTACTGGATTTTTGTAGGAATCTATGTCGTAACGTTTAAATACCAAGGCAACCATGTAATTTTTACATATCTCAAGCAACCCATCTCCTAAGGCATGCTGGGGAAAGATAAGGAATAAACGATGATTTAGGAAGTAACGCCATTCATCCCAGGTAGCTGAATCTCCCACTACTCCTAGTAACACTATAACGGACATAGTGAATAGTGGTATGATGACATTTAAGATAAAAATGGTAACAATGGCTATACTTGAATCGTAGAAACACTTCTCGAAGACATGGACGGCAGGTATGCAAGCAAAACTGAAAAATAGATATACAATTTCAAAATATTTTTAATATTTTATGAGTTTTTAACAAAAGGATGGGAATTTTGATCGATATCGAATGCCATAATTTGGCCCCAGGTATTTTGGTAAAATAAACCGGTAATTTTATTAATGTGTAATTTATATAAGTTTTCCTAACTTTTGTTATATGTAAATGTACCCGTAATTTAACTGCCTGTTCAACGATCTCGAACGTTAACGTTCGCATAGAAAATTTATATAAAAACACTTAGTTTTAAAAATATTTTCCACATACAATTCTATACACAGAAAAAAATGAAAATCGAATTCAATTAAACAATTCGTTCAGACAATTAAATATTTAACTGATTTTTCCCCTGCAAAGGAATTGATCATATCAATTAACGGATTTGTATTTTCGAGTCATGGGACACAAATTTAGTCAATTAAAAAATTAATTGTATAAACAAAAAATACACCACATATACACAAACATTTAATTTGATGGGTTTTGATTAAAAAAATTAATTGCAGCAAACAAAAAATTAATTGAATAATTAATGTACACCAATTAATTATTTAATTGAATAGTTTTTTGCAAAAATTTTTTCTGTGTACAAACGTTAACGTTCGAAATCTTTGATGTGGCAGTAAGTATTTTTCTAATTGAATATTGAGCGAACTTAAACTTTTTATGAAGAATGTCAAAACAAAATGTAACAAAAGTCAAAAAAACATTATGAGAAATGTAAATACAAATCGCTTATATAAGCGTGTGTTCTTGTAACAAGAACAAAACAATTCAAAATACTACAAAAAAAAAAAATGTTTAGCTTAAAAAGTAATTAGCAATTTTTCTTCGTGGACATATTTTTATGACAAAATTTTTTTTTTTTTAGTTTAAATTCTAGCATATAACCCGCTACTTTAGTAGAACGAAAAAGCTAAAGAAAAATATAAATTTTCCCGTATTTCTATTATCAAAGTTATTTTCGGGAATACAAAATTTATTATTAATACGATTTCCTTATGACGTGCTAAATTCCCAGTTTTTCATATTTGATCAATAAACTGAAATTTATTGTTGACGGAAAGCTAGCTTCTATATGTATTTCACTGGTTGCTTAGGCCAGCCCATCAGGAAACCTTTTCCAACGATTTTAGAAAAGCCATAAATATTATATAAATAAAACCCTAAAGCGAATAAGAATTATAAACACTCAAAGTCCTACTTGTAACAAACATAACACAAACAATCAACAGTGAATTTATCTCTTCTTACATTCCCCTACAATTGGTTGGGTTCTTTCCGACTCGAATTAAAAGACAAACTGCTTCATTCTACTGTCTTCGTAAGAAAACAATAAAAAAAACCCAATTTGCCAATTCAGTTTTTTGCACGGGCACATGCAAGTATGTACATTATTATCAAAGTTATTTTCGGGAATACAAAATTTATTATTAATATTTTTCCCCCATTAAAGTATCAAAAATTTCAGCATTGTAGTGGCAGCCCATAATTTAGTACGAATATGTCAATGAACGGAAGAAAATGTTTTGTAAAAAAAGTGCCAACAATTGTTACGATTTTCATCCCTTAAATGTTCGAATTTCGAAAAAGTACCAAATTCATATACGTATTTTTTTTTTATAAGTTTCGAATGTGGCATTAACTTTGTTTCTATGTATATGTAATGACTTTGATTTCTTAACAAAAGTTTTTTTTTAAATCGCATCGTAGGTTTAAAGTCTCAAATAAACTTAACTTAACTTAAGTCGCATCGTAGTTCGAAAATTAAGAAAATCTGAGATTTCACCAAAAAAAGATTTTTTTTAATAAAAAATCGCTTTTATTTTGTAAACTAAAAGTCCTGAAACAAATTGTAAAGTTATACTTACGCAAAGAATAGACCCAGCACAATAACACCCCACAACTGTTGACGGTCGGTAAATACCGGCATATCAAAAGCCAAAATAATGCAACTGCAAACAAAAATGGCCAAAATCATAATCTAAAAAGTAAAACAAAAAAAAAAAAATTAAATAAAATAAAAATTCAATAAAACTTAAAAAAAAACTCTAAAATCTACCAAAAAGTCCCAAACGAAAGCTACACCCCAATATGTGGTAGCATCTACACCACACAATTTCTGTTGTAATTTTTCGCCCTTTACTCTTTCATTGACAAGATAAACAGAGGCCACAGCCACGACCAAAGAGAAAGCAATAAGTAACACAAAAGCCATGCACGAATCCCCAGCCTGTCTCAAACTGAAATAAAAAAATTTAAATTAAAACAAACTCAATTTTATTTTTATCAAACTTACATTGAGGTTGTACTGAGTTCCATATAACCCAGTTCCCAAGGTTCATTATAAGTCGTAATTTTATAATTTGTATTATTTGTTTCAATTTGGAGTAGATATGAATTCATATCATTCAACCAGGCCATCATGGCATGATAACCCTTGTTATTATACCACACTATAGATTTGGTATCATTAAAGCTATAGCCACCATAACGTTTACCCTGATAATCATTTAAAGTTTCCAAAATCCAATAAAATGATCGCTCAGAACTGTGAAACTCTTTACAGGACATTTCCGTAGAACAATCTTTTTTCATATTATCGAACGCCTTCTGGGTAAAATTCAAAGATTCTTCCATACTCAACATTTGTGTAGTTTTAGGATAAAGATCCCTAGATAACCTTATAGTCTTATCGAAATCATCTTCTAATCTTTGAGCCACAAACCACATTGCACAGATTTCAAACAAAGCAGGCAAAACTATGACACACAACAGCATACGATAATTTCGACTAAAGTGAACCAAACGCTTCCAGAATAATTGTCGCATTGCCTCACATCTTGTCAGTGGGGTTTCACGTACCATATCCGAACCAAAATCTTTTTTCAATTTTACATTTTTCATCATATCAATTGCATGTCCATTAAATCTTACACTGCCGTTACAGTCCAAATTCTTAAACACATGTTCCAAATTTTCGGTTTCTAAGCCCAAATCCGTAATTTTACCCTCAATTTGTAGATCTTGTAAATATTTTAAGTACTCAGATGAATTTTCATTTTGTTGATCGTAAGATATTCTTAGCCTTAAATCGGTAGTTGAGGATTTTTCCAATTCCCGGAAATTAGTCAGTAGCTTATTAGCCTTCTTTATTATTTCATCAGAGGTCTGGGCATCACAGCAATTCATATGAACTTCATAGAATGAGGTACAGTGATTTTTCAAAGTCTCAGGATTATGTTTAGCTATAATTTTGCCCTGCGACAATGAGAAGATTTAAAATAAATAATTACTGTACTACTCAAATAAGAGTGTTAAGCGTTTTTTTAAATAAGCAAATTCTATTTCAATACAATTTCAATAAAACAAACCGCTCTAGCGAGTTGTTATATCAGATTTTCTGGACGTGTGGTGTTGAGTTCGCATTCTAAGTGCTGTTTCACACTCTTCATGTTTTATCCGTCGTCTTGAGTTTTAAGTTGAGATGGGGAAAGAGATTGTCATTTCTTTTCCTCTCTCTGCTAAATACTCAAGACTTGATGGCGAAAACTTGAAGAGAATGAACCAGCACTAAAGGTATATTTTCCTTTAAACTGTATAAAAATGAAAAGTTTTGACATCAAAAAACTCTCGACACTTATTTAGGTAGCTCAGTTACTTGTTTGAAAATTTTGTGAACTTACATTCTTCATGATTACTATAACATCGCTTAAATGTTCAGCTTCATCAAGAAAATGTGTGGCAAATACAACAGCTCTTCCTTTACGCAAACGTTCTATTAGATCCCAAATATCCTTACGTGCCTTGTTGTCCACACCATTGCAAGGTTCATCCAAAATAACCACATTAGGAGATCCTATAAAAGAATTTACACATAATCAACTATTCTCATGGAAAATTGTTACTCACAGAAACTGAGTACTGTTTTCTATAGAAAATTAGTGAAAGTTTTCAATAGAAAATCGTCCTTTAGAGAAAATAAGAACTGGGGGGTTACCGCGTGTTCCGATTCGAAAGATTCGAACGATTGCGAAAATTGTAATACACAGTACAAATTGTTCGAACTCTAATTATTTTTTTCGAAGCGAAATACACAGTAACCCCCCTGAATCCAGTGGTGCTAGCCGTTTTTTTTTAGGTTAGCTCTGGTTTTCAAGATATACTGTTATTTCGAAAATGGACGCATTAGCTTATTGAAAAAATTTCGTTTTAGCAACATATTTTTTTTTTTTTTTTTTTTTTGAAAATAACCCGCTCGCATACAAGCCCCATTTTGAGAAAATTTTAGGGGAAAAAACCTAATTGCGGTCGGTCATAGATTTTATTCCCCTAGGGGCGACTCCTGGAAATTTATGGGACTTTTTCTTCAGCCCCCTTAAGAAAAGGCGATAGCGGGTAGGTATGTTAGAAATAAATGATTGAAGTGAAAAATAATGTAGGTTTGGTCATACACTTGACCCATCTAGGGGCATCCTACGCGCGGCAGGGGCCAAATTTAAGAATTTTCTAGAACCGGCATATTTGTATGGTTTAAATTCTTAAATTTATCCGGTATAGCGCGTAGGATGCTCCTAGATGGGTCAAATGTATGACCAACCCTACTTCAGAAATGTTGATAAAAAATTATGTTTCTAAAACGACTGCGCATATTAGAAAAAAGTTTTACTTTTCATAAAGGAAATTTTACTGCGGAATTTGTTTTTTTTTTAATTTTTCAATAAGCTTACCTCCTCCATTTCCGAAATAACGGTACATCTCGAAAACCAGAGTTAACTTATAAAAAACGTCTAGCACCACTGGATTCAGCGTACCCGAATTGTCTCAAAAAAGTGGCACAGTGTAATAATAGAAAATGTTTGAGAAAAAATATCTATAGATACATTTGGAGAAAATGTAAACCCACCTATAAATGCTATAGCCACACACAATCGTCTCTGATAACCTCCCGAAAGCTCCGAGGCCTGATAATTCTCATATTTTCCAAAATTCAAATTCTTTAAAGTTTTATTAACTTCCAATTCGTAATCATGTTTTATTTTTATTTTAGCATACATTTCTAAATGTTCACGAGCCGTAAGATTTGGTATTAAGATATTATCCTGGGCACAGACACCAATTTTATCATATTTAGTTGAATTAGGCATGGCCTGGGATAATATGACACGGCCAGTAGTTTGTACCACTTGACCAGTAAGCATTTTTCTATAAGAATAAATAATTTATTAACTATTTAATAACTGGTTTAAGTAATAAAATCCTTACATTATCGTACTCTTGCCAGCACCATTACGGCCTAATAAACAAGTGACTTGATTTTTAGGAAACGATAAGGAAATATCGCTAACAGCAATTTTATCTTCATTGTAGATTTTGGTTACACTTGTCAAAGTGGCGCCAACACTAGAATCTAAATCTTCTCTTTGGACTTCAGTGAAGCGAAGTTCATCTACAACGAAATATATTAAAATTGAATTGACACAAAATGTGTTTTTTTTTCTCGTACCATCCTTAAATCTTTGATGAAAATAACCAATAAAGCTATAGATGCACAAATCCAGAACAATCATAAACAAAGCAAAACCATATTCTCCTCTTAGACCCTCTCGAAATACGGCTTCAAAACTTAAACCAACTTCTTGTAATTCCATGCGCATTATATGGCTCCAGCCATGAGCAAATGCTGTGGTGAAAGATAAATTGATAATGAAATTTTGCAAAGAGTTTAACTGTGCATCAAAGAGCAGTACTATGATGTATGGACAGAAGGTAATAAAGAATAAAACAGCAGTGGCCACAGCACCAATTGTGGCCGAAAAGAAGAAAGTGGAGCACAAGTAGCTGTAAAAAGACTTTAGTTTCAACACAAATTTTAGTCTAAAAAACTTTAAAATTCTTACCAGAATGATATTAAACAAGCTCCAAAAATACACAGATAAATCATAGTAAATAGCCATTTGGTATAAACTATCATGCCACCGGCATATAGAATTATGCTGCAACCAATAAATATTACCAACAATTCCAGGAAAGTCACAATACTCCAGGAAGTTATCTCCGAACAAGCTTTCAGGCCCATCGATCGCATAATCTTAAAATTTACAATACTTTTTAAATTTTTATAAATATGAATTTGCACAAGAAAACTTCTTCTAACACGAAGCAACGTTTCGCTTTGATATTAATGAAATATACAAACAATAAATACAGATCTGCTCTCTGAATAAAAAAGGTGTCCCGTAAAAAAATTGAGAAATGTTTTCAATAAAACATTGACTCTTAGAAAAACTGAAAACTCTTTAATAGAGAAAATTGAAAACTTAGAACAGTTTTCTACCGAAAGTCTCTTGGATAAACCGACTGTTAAACTATTTCTAACGTTAACGTTCCGATCGATAATTTGTACGGAAAGCACTGTTTAAAAATTTTTTCCATATGAAATTTTAAACAAACGTTGAACAGACAGATAGAACTAAATTATGATGTTAGAAGTGTTTTCTACAAAAAATTATCTCTCTAAGAAATGTTTTCTACAGAAAAGAGACTCTTAGGCTGGGTTTTTGAGATCTCAGTTAAACTAGGTTTAGTTAATCTGAACACAGATTAGTGCCGCCATTACCAAGTTTGTATACCAAATTTTGTCGGAACAGCTTAGTTTTGCTTTAAATGTTGGTCTTTGATGAAATAATAAAAAAAAAAAATCACATTTCGCCGGAAAAATTCGAGTTTCAGACTACGTTATACCAAGTTTAAACTTAATCCACATCAAAAATCCGTCCTTAGAGAAAGTAAGTACTGTCTTCTACAGAAAATTATCTCTTAGAAAAACTAAAAACTTTTTTCTGCAAAAAATTTTTCAGATCGTTTTTTACAGAAAAAAATCTCTTACGAAGAGTTAAAAAAATGTTTTCTATAGAATATTAACTTTTAAAGGAAATGTGGAGTGTTTTTATTAATAAAAGGATTTGCCAATTGCTTCCTACTGAAAAGTATACTTAAAAAAATGGAGAACTATTGTTTGTAGAAAATTCTTGTACAAAATATTTCTATTACACAAATTTTCGTTGGCCCATTTACTCACCATTGAATTACGAGATTCTTTCATCCATATTAAATGTCTAACACAGGAAGCGATTTCAGCCACAAGACCCAAAAAGAAAGCACATTGTATAGCTTGAGCTAAGTAAATACCGGTTTTAAAACTAAATAAAAATTTGCAAAATTTAATATATTTTTCCTTTTTTGGAAACAAAAATAAAAAACATACTCATCCTCTGTGTATGCTGGATATGGAAATTGTTTTGTATGAAACTCCAAATCATCAACATCATATTTTAAAGAACCACCTGAGTCATCACTGAAATCTAATAAAAAGTCAAAAAAATTTTGACGCTTCTGTCTCTTTAATACCCCTAGATTTGAATCATCTTCTTCAGAACTATCAAATAAATCTGGATAGAAAGTGGTGGGTTTAACATCTTCTTGGGATGAAGAAGTGCTAGAATCATTAAATACATCTTCGGTATCTATGTTGACCTGATCAGGAGTTTTGGCGGCATTTTTAAAATCTGCTATTCCGCCCGATATAAAACTTGATAGTAAGCTTGAAGAGGCGACAGAGGAATTTGATATTTCTGTTGTATTTGAATCGGTAAACCAATCATCATCGTTCTCAAATTCCTCATCTCTGGCGACATCATCATCGGTAACCACTTTTATGGAAAATGAGTTTCTGGAAGTGGTCGAAACGGGCACCTCTGCTATTAAACCTTGTTTCTTCAGTTTCTCTTTTTTGTGTTTAATAATGCCCAAATCTATAGATTGTTTTATCTGCACAAAACCTCTATGATATTTCATATCCATTAACATACTACCCGATGGACCTGGGAACCAAAACCTATTTTTATTTTCTATCGTCGGCTGAGTATTTTGCGTGTCCATGTGGAATTTATATGCAACATTTTCCGTCTCCGTTTCATTAAAATAGATGGCCGCATAAAACAGTCTCTTTTGATTAAGTTCAAAAGCTTTGCGCCTTAGTTCCGTTTCCGTATCATATGCCTCAAAACGATCGACAGAAAAACATTCTAAAATATTTTTGATGGTGTTAATAACATCATAAATAACAGGATCCGTTCTTATACGTTGTATGACAGCCTCTATTTGATCCATATCAATTTCATCTCCTACAATAGAGCGTACGAAAGGTGTCTGCGCTAAACGAATAAGACTATCAAAGCCGTCTTGAAATGGTTTATCTTCACGTAATTTTTTAACTATCTGTTCAAATGCAACAGATAACATTTTCAAACGACTTAATTCCTCAAATGTGGCATTGGACTGGAATAAAAATAGAAGCTTGTAAGTATAATTCTAATAACTAATAAGTTAAACCTACGAATTTAATAATGGAATTGGTGTCGTCTGTATCAGGGCCATATAAAATTTTGCCATGAATAATGGGCTTAATAATTTCCCAAGTAATTTTGCCATAATTTGAACTAGTCACATCTAAGTACAGACGTTTACAATAATTGGCTGAAAGCAAACATTTTTTTTTTTTTTTTAAGAAAATAATTGCAATTAAGAAATAGACAACTTACTGGGCATAACATTTAATTCATCTTGATTTGCTTGACTGAAGTCCTCGCTATATAAAATGTCTTCCACTAAAGGTATTGTCTCGGTATTTGGAAATGGATGGCCACATAGTAAATTTCCAGCCTTAACAAAAGTTTTGCGATCTAATAAAAGGTGAAATTTTAAATAAAATTACAAACGTATTATTTATGTGTTAGTATTATGTAAACTTACCTGAAAATAATTTCTTAATATCAAAACTGCCATTTAAAGCCTTTTCCACTTCCGGCACTAAGGCAACAACTTTCTCCACATTTCCTTCGAAACAAAAGATAAATTTTTAATTATAAATTGATAACAGGAAATTTTTTAAGAATTTCAAACTTACTTCTTATATCATCAAAGTGACTGTTTGTTACTAAAGTTGTCACGACACTTATAAAGTTTGCCTTTTCCGGTAATTCGACTAGAGCGGTAAACATGCGATCTTCATTAATGAATATTTGCACGATATCAATAATCGGTTTCATGCTGTAAAAAGAAAAACAATTATAGAATAGAAAGCAAATACTAAAATTTAAAGATGCTAAGTTGGAAAATAAATAGTTGTTATTAAGCATTTATCAGATTATTAGAAGAAAAAACCAATATTTGAAAAAAGTTTTTTAATTAAACAAATAATGCATTAAAGGGTTTTTTTTTGTCTAGAAAAATTTAACTTTCATTTGATATTTTTTAACTCACGGAGCTTTTTCTAATTTTGAATATTCTTCGTAATTCTTTGTACTACTGCATTTATTTTCAATACTACAGATGTATGATAAAAATCCTGGCATTGTATTACGAGCAGTCGGCAGCTGTCGTGTGGGAAATTGGCAGGCTTCATGGTGGACGGGTTCATATTTCAGACGTATCAGATATGGTAAAAGGAATATAATACACGGCCATAAGATTTGTACTGCAGTCAACCACTGAAATTATAAATATGGATATAAATAATTTTAATAACTGAGATATAAATTTATTTTTAGTACTTATTATGATAATTACTTTTAATTTCAAATCGTTTACAACTAGCGGTGGCATTTTAAATACTAGATAATCATATTTTAATCAGGCTAAAGTTCATGAAATTTAATTTTCATTAAATTATTTTTATGAACAAAGGAATTTTACAACATGAAATGATATAAAATTTTATTGATAATTTTTCACTCTTGACTGGCCGATTTGACTTGTTTCGATAGTAACCACACAATCTCCTCAGAAATCTATGCCGTTTAACACTCACCGCCATTAACGTCGGCTTGCAGTCAATAGTCAAACATCAATCTTTATACCAAGTGGTATTTTCACTTGGTGGATCGACATTTGTTGTTGTAAATGATTTACATGTTATTCTTTATTTCTGTTTTTTATACCGTTTGTCCCAATTTACACTAGGGACATTTCTTGCCGGACATTTTTTTAATTCTCCTTTAATCTTACCTAAAGCGTTTACATATGAAACATTAGAAGTCAGGCAGAAATTAATATTTGTATGTAAACAACGAAAAGTAAGAAAGAGAAATGAAAAAATGTCTAGTACAGACAGTCATGTACTACACACTCTACCTTTTCGACCCCTCGCCATCAAACTTCGTCTGTCCGGCAAGAAATGTCCCTAGTGTAAATTGGGACTTTGTTAAGAATTCTTCGTGGGGTTGATTCCCCGGTCAGTCAAGGGTGAAAAATGAACAATAAAATTTCAATTCATTTCATGTTGTAAAATTCCTTTCTTCATAAAAATAATTAATGAAAAATTAATTTTAAGAACTTTAGCCTGATTAAAATATGAAAACTTTGTTTAAAACCCATAAACAGTTTAATAAAATAACCACTAGACTGGCCGCATTTGTTTTTTTAAATGTTTGCGCTGCTTAAAATATGAGGTTTGGTGTAAGAAATCATGTCCTAATTTGCCAGCTCAATCCGAAGGTGCCTAGTCGTGCGTAGTGGGGCCCAAAGTTCCCCATTTTATAAAAAAACATCTATTCAATCAGATATTTAAAGAAATATGGAATCAAGGCCCATCTATCAGGTCTGCTTGCTTGTACAAAAACAAAAAACGATTCTTTTTACCCAACAAACACGAAGTCAAACCTTTGATATGAAATGACTTTATCATTTGACATCAAGCGAAATTCTCAAACGTTTTTCAATTGTTTGATTTAACATTTAAATTCAAATTGATAATAATTTGAAAATAAACATTTGATATCAAATGTTTTATCAATTTGATGTCAAATGTTTGTCAAATGTTAAAATCAAATCAAAAATAAACTTGGCAATACTAAAGTGAAAAATAAATGGATGCATTAAAAATGGCGAATAAAGTTAAATTTTTTTACTTTGTGGTTACATGTGTTATACTATTAAAAATAAATTTTAATATAAAGTGAACAGTTTATTCTTGTGAAAAATAAAAATTATTTTTGAGAAATTACAATGATTAAAAATACGAAAAAAAAGAAAAATAATAAAACGGAAAAGTGAAGAAAGTTTGTTGAACGATCGCGGTGCTACAATCCTCAAAATAAAAGGGAGCCAAGTATTTTATCTTTCCAAGAATTAGAGGACGGATATAACACTATTTCATCTTTTAGGCACCAAATGTGTATCTCAAAGTTTATTTAAATAAATAATAAATTTAAATTAAAAAAATTAAATAGTTTTATTTATATTCCACATTGTAATATAATCCACATTTGAAAAACATTTGAGAATTACGTTTGAAAGCAAGTTGAAAATAAAGGCATTTTTCAATTTGAAAATAATTTCCCCTTTTTGTTGAGAATGCTATGATTTTCAAATGATTTTCAAATCATTATCAAACGATTGTCGTTTGAGAAAGCGTTTGATTTCAACTCATTTTCAATTTGAAATCAAACCTCCGTGTTTGTTGGGTAGTTGTTAAAAATTTACTACCCCATATACAAGGCAACAGGAAAAAACGTGTATGTGTGGCATACCATAAACGTAAACAAACGTATACATGCACATGTACGCAAAATGTAAACAACTTTTGACAACTAAAAAGAACATAAACAATGATCATCAGGCTTCTTGCGCAGACCTTTTCAATGGGCCTTGTATGGAATAATGTGCTTCAAATATAAATTTAATTTATTAATGGTTTTGAAAGTTAATATAATGATAAAACAATTTATATTTATTTGATTAATTTTATTGGGTTGATTAATTTATAAGAGAAGAATTGTTGTAAGAAGGATATAAATGACGATTGTGTTCAACAACTTGGAGGAAGTACTGCTTATCTTTCTCACCGTATGTTAACGATTTATTGTAATCCGAGATGAGTTTAATTGCTGTATCATTCACAACGTTGAAATGTTGACAGAGTGCTTTTGCAGCGCAATAATCATCCCTCTGCTGCAATTGAGAAGGTTCCGATTCTAAAAATTTTGGATCTAAGGCTAATGGAGAAACGAAATCTGATATATCTCTTGACGCGTAAGAGAAACTTTCATCCACATTGACAACATTCCTTTTCGAAATTTTTTCATTATTTCCTTGTATGTCATTGCCGTTTTCGAGTTTTTGGACCATCATCTTTGTCATTTCCAACGGCACGCTTTCATCAAAAATGCAAGGCCAACAGTTTCTTCTGACAAATACGACAAAGGGTTTGTTATTTTTTGCAGTAATGCGGGTATCAAAATAAGATACAACGTTTTGAATGAAATCTAGATCTAGTTTGGGCGCTTCTATAGCATTCACACAACGGAACCTTTCTAAAATCTTTGGAAAAGGTTTCCTGATGAGCTGGCCTAAGCAACCAGTGAAATGCGCATAGAAGCTAGCTTTCCCTCAACAATAAATTTCAGTGTATTTATCAAATATGAAAAACTGGGAATTTAGCACGTCATACGGAAATCGTATTAATAAGGAACATAAATGATAGTCAAAAATAAGTAAATGCTTCCAAGACTTTTCAATTCCGCTGCTGTCAATTTGAACTGTTTGCGAAATAGAAATATTTTGTAACAATAAATGCACTTTGACATGAATCGTGTATGCGATGTTACATCGGGCACACGAAATTGTGAAAAATCGGGTACCCGCTTCCCAATAAACTAAAATAACTCTTTATAATCTGCACGCACGTTATGGAATTTTAATGCATTTATACAAACATTTTTTAAATAATCTTCTTCGTTCACCGAAGGTAAAACGGGTATACATATATAAGTAATTTTTGGGGATTCAGTATTTCGGTTATAACTCAGCCAATTTTTAACCGATTTGACAGATTTATATACAGACGTGTCTAAGAAGAAATTTACCATTTAAAGCTTGGACTCGGGGAGATCTATGTTTCCCGAAAGTGGGTTTAAAAAAAAAAAATTTTAATTTTGGTCATAACTTTTTTGTATCTGAACCGAATTTTTTATAAAATATGTTCTACTAAAAATTTCCGATATTTTGGTATATAAGTCATATCCATAGGATGTATGAAAGCCCTAAAATTTAGGTTTTAGTAAAAAGTTTGATGTTTTTTAGCCCATTTTTCAAATCGATATATCTCGATTCCTAGACGTGACCTAGCGAAACGCCGGGACCTTCTTTTTTACCGATATAACATTTCCCGTTGGTTTCATCCCATCCCGATTTTAACTGTCGCATAGTGTTATTGATTCCCAAAATGCTCTCATTGATCGCATATTTTCTGATGTAAGACCACAATACAAAAATAATGCGTAGCTGGCAGAAAGAGTCACTTTGCCAAATCGATCGACACAGTTTGTGATGCCAAGGAAGCTATAAATTAACCAACAGAGTTTTGAACTCACTGTATTTGCCAGACATGACACCACACCTTCTTCAATTGAAAATTGGATCTCCGGTTATTTTGCTTCGGAATGAGGCTGTGTAATAGTACCAAAGTAGTATCAAAAAATCAATGAATTATTTAGTAATTTTTCGAAAATGTTTTGGCGCCACGAATTTTAATGATTCTCATAGACATGCCAATTAAATTAAAATGCATTCAATTTCCCATTAGGTTTTCCTTCCCAATGATAATCAATCACCCTAATCGTAGTTGGCGAATTTAAAATACGCCTGCGACTATTTGGTAATTAATTAAAGGAAATAAGTTATCGTTCCCTTTAATCTATTACCAAAAAGTTGCAAGTGTATTTCAAATTCGCCAACCACTACATATAAGGTTGAATAAGTCGCAAGGTCAAACGATGTCTGTTTGATGCTTTGATTTGACTTTGTAGAAATTATTTTCATTTATTTTCTACAGGTTTTTCTTTTAAAATTGTTTCAGAAAAAGCTTTCAATGATACGAGCTTATCAAAAGCGAATTGGATTACTTCTAAAAAATCATGGACTGAAATCTTTAAATTAAGGTTAAATTTATTGTTGCTTAGGCGGAAACGCTATTATATAAAGGGTGGTTAAGGGCCGATGTTGAATGTGAACCACACTTAAACGTCAAGTTTTCTCAATTTCAGGCTAACTCAATTTGAACCATGAAAAGATACACAATCGAGCAACGCGTTAAATTTTTTTAGGCTTATTATGAAAATGGGCGTTCAAATCAAAATGCATATCGTGCACTTCGTGATTTGTTCAGTCAATTTAATCATCCAAATATGCGTACAATCGGAAAAAACGTGCAAAAATTAAAGCAAACCGGGTCTGTAGAAGAAGTGAAAACACCAGTGCATGCTCGTACTGCAGAAAATATTGCTGCTGCTCGCTATAGTGTGGCTGAAGAGCCGTCCACCTCAACTCTTCGTCGTGTCCAACAATTGCACCTCTCACGTTGGTCGTTGATGAAGGTGCAATTAACTCAAGAACTAAAGCCTCTTGACCATTCCAAACGTCGTTAATGGGCAAGAAATGGCAAAAGTAGATGATACATATTCGAAGAAAATCATCTTCAGTAATGAGGCACATTTTCAGCTCAGTGGATTGTCGAAAAACAAAGAGTGACTGTTTGGTGCAGTTTATGGGCTGGCGACATCATCGGCCGTTACTGTGACTGGAGTTCGCTTTCGTGAGATGATAACGAACATTTTATGGCACAAATTGGAAGATATGGATGTAGACGATATGTGGTTTCAACAAGACTTGCCACACAGCTAACGAAACAATGGCTCTTTTGCGCCATTTTTGATTTCTAAATAAGCAGACGGGTTTAGAGAAATATTTAATTTTTTTAAATTGTGTTGTAATTTTTTTACTTGTACGTGGGCAGATTCATTATTATTAGGCTCGAAAATTTTGTAGTGCGATTTATATTTTTTTATAGAATTTTGTTGCTCTCTTCGGATCATAGTTTAGGATCAATTTTCCGAATGTTGACAGTAAGTCCATTAACTGGACATCAACATAAGACCCATTTAGCGGAATTTAGCATCAACAAATCCATTAACCGGAAATAAACGTTTCAAATTAATTTACCGGAAGTTAATATTATAAACCATTAATCGGATCAATTATAGCTATATTTCTTGTGTGGAATAACACCTAAATCATTATACTTTCTACACCAACATTGCTAAACACTGAAATAACTATTATTTTCGAGTGTTAGGTCACCCTTGTAATTAGAGTGACCAGTCGAAATTCATTAATTTATTGGACCAAATGCTAAAATATCATAATTAAATAGCAGCCATAAAAACCAATTTTAAGTCATTTTGGGTAAAAAGAGAACAAAATTACGTTCCTAATTTAGTTGTATTTCTAAACTTTATGTTTTAACGTATCGTAACATAAAGGAATAAGAGGGAAAAATAACCCTTAACTAGTTTTTTTATATTGTGATACTCAAGTTTTTTTTTATTTCTTTGAACGTTTTGTTATTTGGTCACCTATTTTAATGTAAAATTTAGTTTACAAATAGTTTTTTTTATCAAAGTTATTTTCGGGAATACAAAATTTATTATTAATACGATTTTCGTATGACGTGCTAAATTCCCAGTTTTTCATATTTGATAAATACACTGAAATTTATTGTTGAGGGAAAGCTAGCTTCTATGCGCATTTCACTGGTTGCTTAGGCCAGCTCATCAGGAAACCTTTTCCAAAGATTTTAGAAAGGCCAAAAATATTATACAAATAAAACCCTAAAGCGAATAAGAATTATAAACACTCAAAGTCTTACTTGTAACAATACAAAACAAAACACCAACAATAAACAGTGAGTTTATCTTTTCTTACATTCCCCTACAATTGGTCGGGTTCTTTCCGACTCGAATTGTAGTTGTAAGTGGGTAAAAAGAAAAAACAAAATTAAAAAACAAACTGCTTCATTCTACTGTCATCGTAAGAAAACAACAAAAAAAGAACCAAGTTGTCAATTCAGTTTTCTGCACGGGCACATGCAAGTATGTATATTATCAAAGTTATTTTCGGGAATACAAAATTTATTATTAATACAATTTTCGTATGACAGTTTTTTTTTCTTTTTGTTTTAAACACCATACATTAAGACAGTATACACTAACTTATATATAAGAAACATAAACTTTTAAACTTATACATTCACACATCCACACAGAACACAACCATAACATGATCAATTAACTAAAAGCCTTAGAACAACTAAACAATGTATGTGGTGAATTATTATTGTTAATCACGGAAAGAAAAACTCTCTCTGTGATAGCAAGATTCACTAAGAGTACTTAACTTTTTAACAACAGGAAGGTGTATTGAATATTCCAGTCTACGATAAATTGTCACCCGGCGCCTGCTGACATCGTTGGACCATGCCTAAAGGCAGAATTAGTCTTTACTTTTTGTTCTGTTACGAATCAGCTGTTTTTTTTTTTTTGTTATTAAAAAACCTGTGAAATTGAGTCTTAAGTAAGTTGAGTTAATTGTTTATTTGCCGTATTAAAAATCCTTTTTACACTCAATTTGTTTTATGTAATATGAATATTTTGAATAAAACTGTACTTTGTTAAATTAAAAAAAAAAAAATAATATCGCATTCCATTGTGAAAATTCTCATATTACATATTAATTGCCACCCTACACCCCTTCACATTATACCTTCCTAATGATGATTGGTTGATATGTTAACAACCAATTATTTTTTTTTATATTGTTCATACAAATTTTCTTTTTTTCAAATCTATCAAGCAGTTAATTTTATAATTAGTTGTTATTTATTTATTAATATTTTCAATGGTGACCGTTATATTGATTAAATTACTTTAATTCCCTTTCACTTTATACATTGAACTTTTTTTTTTAATAAAATGGTGTCTCAAAATTAGATTTTTAATAATGCAGTTTTGAATTTGCTTATTTGCATGCAATCAGTGTAGCTGCTTCCACCTTGAGCTATACTACAGTTACCAACCAAACCTTCTTTCTATTCTCTTTCTTTCGGTTCTTTGCTGGTCATTTATAGTAATATTGCTACCTAAATTAAAGTTTTTGTAGCTGATTCTCAAATGTTTTCTATTCTATTAGAAACTTTTATATGGGAACACAACACACCCCCCAACGACGAGCACGACGGAATATAATAGGTAGCCCCGTTCCCATCCCAATTCAATAATGAATCGTTACAAAATTCAACGGCCATGTTATCTCACGTTGGGGCGATGTCAATTGGCCGCCGAAATCATGTTATTTGACACCGTTGGACTTCATTCTTTGGAGTTATTTGAAAGAAAAGATGCACGTCGATAAGCCAGCAACAATTCAAGAGCTAAAGAATGAGATAACACGACACATTAACGGCATAGAACCTCAATTATGCCTCAGCGTCATCGAAAATTTGGATTATCGGATGGAGGCCGATATTTTGTTCCATACATAGTTGAACCATACCAATATTATCATAATAAAAGGAAATTGCAATAGCGGTTTTCACCCTTGATAGTAATGTCCCTTGTAGTCCTTGTAAATTTTATTAATTTAGTAAAAGTACTAAGATTTACAACACTGCAACAACAAAATGTATTAGACTGAAATTTACTACGCTGTTGTTGAAAAATCCAACAAAAAGCTTTAGTAAACACGTTTGTAAAATTACCCAGAATAAAACCGTTGAAGAAACTATATCTGTCTCTTTTTCTCACTCAGCAACTTCATTAATTTACATTAAAAACGAAAAGACACTCATGCTTTGTGGTATAAAATCGTATTAAGAAAATCAGAGTTGTACACTTAATACAAAGGGTGAAAACCGCTAATAATTTTCTAAATAATTTGTGTTTTATTCAAAATCAACACTGGCCCTTAAAATTTAACCACCCTTTATAAAGATTCGTTTTCAATAGAAACTCATCTACACATTTTCGCAGTTGTTGCAAATTTGTACGTTCGTCTATGAAACCATAAAATTTTGATTCTGTTGTTTAAATTTTTCGCAAACTATCTGGAACATGTAAATTAATTTTAGGTTGCCATTATCCTCTATTTCTTTTTAAGACAATTTATAGTATTTCCTATGTTGTGTACAAAGTCAAGGTTTGTTGCAGCAAATTCAAAAAATTGGCTTAAAATAGGTAAACAACAGTTTTGGGACAATAATTAAGCTTTTACGGCTGGATAGAATTTTTTTTTTAACTGCAGGCGCCATCGAGTTGGTACATGACGCAGCATTTAAGATTATTCCAAATCGAAAAATTCAAACATTTCATTCAGATTTGCAGTATGTCGAAAAATTTGTTAAAAATTGGTTTGTTGCAATTTATATACAATGTGCAGAAAACGTATTTTATTTTTGTGCAAAAAAAGTACAAAAACTAAAACACGTACAATTGCCTAATTGTTTAATGGTAATGCAGAAAGCAGTACAAATAGTAAAAAAAAGCAAGCGTACTGCTAAAAACAGTACTTCTGGCAAGCCTGCTCTTGAGAGAAGACTGAAATTTTCTTTTTCCATTATGTTGTGTGTAAATTTAAAACTTTAAGTGCGTTTAATGTAAAACTTATATTTTTGAATTATGACGATGTTACAGCAAATAAGCGATACGTACATGAACAGAAAGAACAGTAAATGTCTTACTAAAATTAACAAAAAAAAAACATACATACATTTTTAGTTAAATATATTCTACAGCTTTTCAATAAATACCCTCGAATTATAATTTTTTTTATATTACAATCCGCGCTTTAAAAAATTGAATTATCTCATCTGTCTTATCTTATATCTGTCTCACTAACCTTTTGACGCCACCGCACTAAAAAGTCCTTGCGCAGCAAAGCTTTTATTTGACTGGCACTTAAAGATGCTTTTAGAAATTTCATGGTGACTTTCAAGACGTTCGATCTATGTGTGCGTGTTGTCAGACAAAAAGTTGTTGTTGTTGAGGTGGTTTGTTGTTTTTGTTACTATTTTAACATTAAAATTATTATTGTAACCATATTTCATGCAAGTGGCTAACAGAATTGATTTTTATTGCAGCAACAGCAGAATGTTGTTTTTATTTTTTTTTTGTTGTAATTCTGTAAATAAAAAATAATAATAAATTAATTGCATTAAGTGTATAATCTTTTAAAGTGCTCAATGAATGTGTAAAATTAAACAACGTGTTTTTGTACAGCATTATTTGCAATAAATATTATAAATACACTGAAAAACATTCATGCTACATTTTCGAAAAGAAGCTTTCGTATTTTTTACAAAATTTTGTATTTAATACAACATCCCCTCAAAAGCTGTTAGCTATTTTCTAATTACAGCTTAACCTAGTTTATACCAGACAAAACTTTATACACGAATTAACCACCAGACGGATGAGAATCTGATTTGATTTAAGTGAATAGATATATTTTATATAATAACTTCAATCGCACGCAATTTCAAGCCAAACGTTTGCTCTTCGCACAAAAGTATATACAGTCATACCGCCAAAATTCGTACCCCGGTAATTCGAAAACATTAATAATTCGAAAAAAAAATCCCATAAATTTTTTAGATCCCCTCTTTAATTCGTATTTTTTAAATTTCAAAGTCTGAGGCGACCCCTCCAAATCGTACTTACTCGTAAACTACTTCTTATAATTCGTAATAAAAACCAAAATGTTTTAAAAAAATACAAAGACAGTCAGCGATTTACGTTTTCGAATTTCAGCACAACCCTGTATGTTTTTTAAAAAGTCTGTTTTCGATTGCCGTTAGTTTTTTATTTGGAATTTGTTGGTGCTCCTTGTTTGTTTCTAGTTTTTGTGCAGAGTGTGACGTAAAAATTTCAAAGAAAAATATTTTCTTTAAATCATTTGTCTTTTAATTTAAACCTCATTAACCCTATAAATCGTACTTTTTTATTTGAACCTCGTTCAATCATTTATTTTGAAAACTCATCTATTTCGCAGAAAATAGTCGGTACCTTAGTTTACGAATTATGGGGATTCTACTGTATTTGGATCTAGAAAAAAATGTGTTTATTAAAATAATATTTTATAATTGACAAATTGTTTATTGGCAAAATAAAGAAAACATATTTTAATAATTTTTGGGGGAAACTTTCCCTTCCCCCCTGGATCCACGTCTGTAAGGCATAAAATTGTTTCGGTGTAGTTTTCTTGTGTTTTCAATCAAATTTTCTGATAACCTTTTTATTACAAAATGTCAACAAACGTATGAACTTTTCATAATGCAGATAAGGCGAGCCCATTCAATAATTTGTTTTTTTTTTCATTAAAAAAAAAATTTCCTGCTTAATTTGCGTGTTTAAAAATTTTTCAACTTCAAATAACTGTAACTCTTTATGGACTTTTAGTTTAGTATTGTTAATTTTTTTTAATAAATATAAATTATATAAGTACGCAATAATTTGTAATGAAACAAAAAATCATTAAAGCATGTTAAAACGGAAACATTTAAAGGAAATTTTGTTGTTTTAAAGTGCACCATTTCTGTCGATTTGTGGCCACAAAAGTTTCAAAATTTCTGGCAAAAAAAGAGCGAAATACAGGCTCAAAATGGTTTAACAATTTTGCAATAAAAAGTTGAATCCATAATAAAAAAATTAAAAAAATAAATTTTTTACAATACTTTTGTAAAGGGTGGTTATATTTTAAGGGCCGATGTTGATTTTGAATAAAACACAAACTATTAAAAAAATTACTGTCATTTCTTCTTATTATGATAATATTGGTATGGTTAAATTATGTATGGAACAAAATATCGGCCAAATGGCCGCTGCGACCTCAGCGGCACACCTCCATACGATGGTCCAAATTCTCGATGACGCTAAGGCTCTATGCCGTTAATATGCCGAATTATCTCATCCTTTAGCTCTTGAATTGTTGCTGGCTTATCGACTTAAACCTTTTCTTTCGAATTACCCCAAAGAAAGAAGTCCAACGGTGTCAAATCACATGACATCGCAACCACTTGGGATAACACAGCCATTTAATATGTCGCGCAAAAGAGCCATTGTTTCGTTAGCTGTGTGGCGCACCATCCTGTTGAAACCACATATCGTCCACATTAATATCTTCCAATTCGGGCCATACAATTTTCGTTATCATCTTATGATAGCGAACACCATTCACAGTAACTGCCTGACCGGCCTCATTTTGGGAAAAATACGACCCGATAATGTCGCCAGCCCATAAACCGCACCAAACAGCAACTCTTTGTGGGTGCATTGATTTTTCGACAATCACTCTTGGATTATCATTTGCCCAAATGCGGCAATTTTGCTTATTGACGAATCCACTGAGGTAAAAATGTCCCTCATCACTGAAGATGATTTTCTTCGATATGCATTTTGATTTGAACGCCCATTTTCATAATAAGCGTGAATAACTTTAATGCATTGCTCGATTGTGCATCTTTCCATGATTCAAATTGATTTAGTCTGAAATTTAGAAATGTCAAATGAAATGCTGAAAAATCTTGACGTTTTGGTGTGGTTCACATTCAACATCGGCCCTTAAAATTTAACCTCCCTTTATAATTGATTTTTTAAAAATTATCTTTTTTCGGACCAAAATGTTTAAAACTTAAAGGATATTATGCTAAATAAAAATGACAAAAATTAGCTAAATCTAGCCACTAAATAACTAAATTGGCAACACTGGAGTGCACAATGTAACTTTTTGAGGGATTTTTGTGATCGAATATCTTAAATGGGCTCTTGAGATAAAACGTGTATTTCATCAGACCACATCCCATGTAAGTAACGATAAAACAGGCAAATACAACCTTCATTACGATAGTGCTCAATGGAGTCAATAGAATTGGATACCCTACTTTCACTAATAAGAACCTTCGCCCTCTCCTGCACGTTGTCGAGAGGCCACAACATAGATTTTAAAGCAGGGTTGTGAATCAAACGTAGTCCGATATACATAGGTGGTTTAAATAGGAAGGAGATCAGATGGAGTAAAGTATATCTTACACTGTTTAAAAAAAATCGAGTTACTTAAATGCTTCTTTCGACACCTTAAAAAAATGTGCTGTCCATTTTATATCATTGTATCTTCACGCCCAGACCATCAAGTGATTCTGAGGGTTGGAAGTTTGACATCATTTATATAAATATGAAATGGAGTAGGAGAAAGAACGGAGCCTTGCGGCGCACCCTTAAACTCGTTTGATGAAAACCCATCTATAACAACACGTATAGTGCGATTTCTAAGAAAGCTCGATATAAATCGAGAGAAATTATCACCGTTACCAAATGCAACAAGTTTTGACAAGAGTGCACCATGCCAGACTCTGTCGAAATATCTAAAGCAATTACCTTACCTTCACCAAAATGGCGTATTCAACGGCACCATTTTTCCGATAACAGGGTCGGTAAGTCTCCAGTAGAGCGACCTCTAAGAAAACAATATTGGCGGTCGCTAAGTAGGTAGTCTGACTCTTAAAATATGACAAGATGATGATTTAACATACTCTCCATAATTTTAAAAAGTGTCGAATAAGTTGCAGTTGGGCGGTAATTTTCAGCATAATTAGCTTTTTTTGGAATTGGATTTACATTAGCAACTTTCTAACAGACGGGAAATTTCCCTGAATGGCATAAAGTACCGAAATGTTTTAATAAGGAACGAGATAGTATCGAAGAGGTTTGCTTCGAGGCCAGTACAGGGGTCTAATCACCGCATACGATATCGAGCAAAATTGATCGAAATTATTTATTTTGGTATCACGACTCTCGATATGGAATAGAATTTATTGAATTTGAAATAGTAGCATTCGATAAAGAGTAACTCGACATTACATTTCTCGAGTTTTCATTCGATACGAAAGTGTCTATCGTATGCAAAAACATTCGTTAGTTTATTCGATACGATAGTATCGAACGCGGTGATTAGACCCCAGGTTTACCATCCAATTAAAGCGAACGATAACGTAGAAGTTACCGTACCTCAACAATATCGGCAGAACATTTTCTTACGCTTAGCTTTTACGCTGATATGCCATACCTAAACAAGAGCGCCTACGTTGTGTCACTAACGGTTGTGTTAACTTGCTTGTTTCATAAAACCCACATAATAATATAGAACATTAAGATTAAACCGCTAGATTAACTAAATATAGCAAAATTGCCATTAGTTATTAACAATAGCGGCCAACTTCACTATTAAACGTGCAGTCAAAATCGGATTTTCCAATTTCAAAGCGTCGACGCCGCGAAAATTAAGGGATACTTCATACTAATTGTATGGACATGGCAATTTTTGACAACTACAAAACGCGTGCCGCTTTTGTTTGGGTACGGCTGTAAATATATCAGTCACTTGTTTTATGGTTGTCGACAGAGTCATTTTGTTTGAATATTAAATGACATTTTTCTTTACACACCAACACTAAGGCCCGTGTTCACAACTTACCGATAGCTAAAAGTAGACATTAACCGGCCTTATAAAAAGTGTTCCATTATATAAACTTTACTTTAACCTACGAGTTAGGATGAACCTTTGTCGACTTTATCGCTCACTATAGGTTAAAAAAAAGTTTTAATTATGGAACACTTTTTATAAGGCCGGTTAAAGTTTACTTTTAGCTATCGGTAAGTTGTGAAAACGGTCCTAAATATTTCTTATAATTATCGGCCAGGTTGTGGAACTCGAAATCACGTGGAATTGAAATTCAACAAATTTGGAAAACTCTCCCTTGTTCAAAGTTCATAAAAATATTTCCTTTTATATACCTCACACTCTCCTCTACCTCAGTTGAAAATCTTCATCAATTTTAATTTCACTTGAATTTGATTTCCAGAACATGGCCGTATATTTTTTTTAAACAACTACACTCATAAAATTATACATACAGTTTTATTAAACATTTTTCACAAAATTCTATTCAATATTTTTTGTTTACTGCTTTGTTTTGTTAATTGCTTTGTTTGTAGCACAGATTTGTTTTTTAATGGCTTAATTAACATGCTTTTCCGATAAGTATTTTAAAACTATCGTTTTATTTGTAGAATTGTTGATGTGGCAATACAGAGTTATTCGACAATAAATAACTGGATTACATTAGAATCGTAAAACCTGTCGACCTACAAGTCGATTATGAGAACGATAATGATTAACTTATTGTCGTTCGCTTAAGTGGTCGATCGACAACGTGGATCAGGCATTATTTTCAAATTATGTTCTTTATTAATTTACCGAGCCAAGAAGGGTTGCCGGGCGGGCTTGATTTGTCTTAATTGTCAAGCTTTTTCAATATGTGTCAATAATTAAGAAAAATGTTGTTTTCCAAGCTAAATCGGAATTTTAAAAAAGTTTCCATTGAATTGTCAAGAAAAATTAACCATTATAAATCTTGCTATTTATATTTGGCCTGTAGTAAAAATGAATTTGTATCCCAAAGAATAGTAGAAGAATGTATAGCAGAAAGATTGTCAGTGTCTTATTTGTTTTTAATTTCTAACATAACCTATGAATTTTTTGTTTCAATTTTGGCTTTAGATATCCATTTCAGATTTAGATATATTATACGAAATATCTGAGCAGAATTAAGTTCTCCTTTTTTCATATGGAATGGGCGTTACTGTACCAAAACCATGATTTCTGGTAGAATAGGGTTGTTATTTGTCTTTAACTAGTTCATTTACAGAACGATTTTGGTATTTTCACTACCAGTATTCTACCAAGTTTATTTTATGTTAAAGTTGAAAAATAAATAAATTCATAATTTATGGCTGATATCTCAGAAATTTGTGTAGCCATCTGGCCGAATTTCAATTCCGGACTATGCGCGATATAAATATCTTCTTTAGAAATGACATCTCAACATACACACGGAGAGACAAACCAACGGACGAAAATACGGGCATCGACGTATAACATCAGTTTTGTAAAAACAACAAACTGAACAACAATATAAATTTGTTTATTCCCCAGTAAAAACTTCGCCTACAAAATAATGTGTTGAGTAATCAGAAAAACATAAAAGCACTACTTATAATTCTACTGAAAGAACCAATGAATTTTACAAGCGATGTCCCAAAATGATGAATGCGTTCATTTGTAATGTAAGTCATTATTTTTTTTACTTAAATTCATCCAGAAAAAAGTAGTTATAGAAGTTGTTATAGATGTAGTTACAAAAGAAAGCTACTAAATAATGAGTTAAAGAAGCTATTCATTTTAAAAAAGTAAGCGAAGTTTTTACTGGTTCATTTAATCGAATTTTTCAAGGTAAAATCAGTTATGATAGCTTATCTCGTCGCATCAATACAGAATTTTTCTCTCTCTCTCTCTCTCTCTCTCTTCATCGAAAGCGGTAGTATTTTCAATCAACAAAAATGTTAACATTATTGGAAAAACTTCAAAATTTGTTTGGAAATAAAAATACACCAAGTTTTAATAATAATTACGCCATTATTTACACTCTTTTTTGATTGACACTTGTCACCATTTATTATTATTTTTAAACGAATAAAAGAAACAATAAACAATTGTTTAATATAAATATCTGTCATTTTATATCCATAAAATCTAACAATAAATTATATTGTATTTGTTGTTTTAACAATAAATAATAAAAAAATTGTGTAACAATGCTTTAATTTATAAGTGTAGTACAAAATTATTTACAAATTGGATATTTAAAAAAAATGCCATAATTATTGAACAAAAAACTAAAAAAAATTAACTTTATAATTAAGGAGGTACCTATCCATAAGTTTTGATAAAGGATGACCCTACCTACGTATATGCTTTGGGTTGTGTCGTAAGAATTAACATCTGCACCACTTTCAGGTTTTTTGTAAATACGATTATATACTTTATTTAAAAAATATAAGTATAAAAATAAATTTTTTAGGAAAATTTTACAATAATTGTAAGACTTGAATTTGAGAATAAGTGGTGAGTACAAACTTTGATGTACTCGCAAAGATGCTCTGGGAGCTTTGTTTTGAAACCAAAATCTGCTACAGTTATGTCTTTTGTGAAATAATTTTTAAGTTAAGCGCAGTTATAATTTTTTTTAAAGAGAAATGCGCCATCTGTATTGGTTGCTTCCAAGTTTGTCAACTGGACAGTTTAAAAAAAAGGCTGGAATAGAAACCAAGAATGGCTAGATTTTTAAGATTAATAAAAACTGCATTATTAAACCCAGAAATCAAATATTAAATTTTTTCAATTTTATCTATTAATGCCTAAAGCTATCTGGACTATAGAATATCAATGAAATTTTGAACAGAAATTTTTTTTTATTTATTTTATTTATTCACATACATATAATCGTAAGCCAATTTAGGCCAAATTGATAAAGTTGCATTATTTGACAAAAAAATTATTAATTATTAATTTAACTTATTTTACTAATACGTTTTTAAATATGTTTTACTACCCCTATCACGAATATGGGTGCCAACAGTTATGAAACTGGTAATCAAAATATTGCAACATTCTGTAAAAAAAAACCTTCTATTGACTTAATAACAATGGCGCATATTCAGAAATCATAACTAAAGTCGCAACTACCAATATTGAAACTAAAAAATAGTTCATAGATAGTTATAGATCTTATTCATAATTCATAACTAGCTTAGCAACTGCTTCCAGCTGATTGAATAAATGCAACCATGCATTTGGCATGTAGAGAAAACAAAACGTCGATAATATTTTGAACGATAAATACTGTAGTTAATTTAAAAGCTTATTAAGCTATTAAAAAACTGTTATTGTTCTTAAAAAAATGGATACACATTTTAAAAAAGTAATTTTTTGGTCATAGTTTTTACATAAATCAATTAAAATAGGGGCTTGTAAAAACAGACTTGTTCAATAAAATTTGGTGACAAAAAACACATCTCTAGTTTATTTTATTTTTTTATGGATGTTTTTGGACGCAGTAGAAATGGATGCAAGTGGCAAATGTAATAAAGCAAATTTATTATTTACAAAATTGTAAGAGTATTTAGAGTTTTCTGTATTTTAAAGTGACACAAATTTGGTGCAAAAATTGTTTTGTTATTCAAATAAATTATAAGATAATCAGCCTTATTAGGTTGTCGTTTTCGTAATCAAACGTGTCGTTTTTTTTAGTAGATTAAAGAGCACATGTTGTGTATTACTTTAATCTATTACACTGTCGTATAAGACAACGACAACCACAATAAGGCCGAATATTTATCAGCTGTTCTTTGTATGTATTAGTTAGTTAACATTAAGTTACAGCTTTACCCATAATTAAGTGTAAACTTTTTCTGCTGAAAGTAACCAACTGTGAATAACTTAAAAAGGTACCTAAAAAAGTTAACACTTAGTGATAATTTATGAATATGCGCCAATAAAAGTAGTCTTTTAAGTTGTTTAAAAGTATAAGAAAAATTCCTATTTTCATATGTTAATATTGAATTCCACAAATTACCTTAGTAAAAGAACCTATTTTAATAAAAATAAATTTTTTTTTAATAAGATTTCTGTATGACGTAAATCCCCAATTTTTCATAATTGATTGATTAATAATTTTTTGGGGCTGTTATATACACGTAACAGTGGGCAGTACATACAATCTAGATCTAGCTGGAAATTCCTTTCTTCATAAAAATAATTTAATGAAAATTAAATTTGATGAACCTAAGCCTAAGTAAAATATCAAAATTTGGATTAAAACCCATAGACAGACAGTTCAACAAAAAAACCACAATACTAATAATTGTAAATGAAATATTGTAAAAGTTCTTAAGTTTACGTCCTGCTAATGTTAATTTATTTTCTCATTTTCTTAAATTCTCCACTGTGTACTGTTATTTTTTTTTAAATACTTACATTTAATTTGAACGACCCTAATAAAAAAGAGTTAGAAATAAAGTTAAATAGCAAACATAATTTGGTGAAAATGTGAGTATTTCACTTTATATACATGCAATTTTTTTATTTAATTAAGATGCTTGTTATGTTGAATACAACGAAACTATAATAATACAAATATTACTATTTATAATCGGTTAGAAAAAGGTTAAATATTAACACAATATTAATTTAATAAGATAAAGGCTTTTTCATATCAAAGTAAGGATATCTTAAAATTCGTATTATTATAATTTTTTTTTTGTTTTGCTTTAAGTACAAAAATTTTCCAAACAAATTATAAGATTTTACAGGATTTCGACTTCATATTGGGTGGAGAACATTTCGCACTAGTAACTTGTATCCTTGATTTGTGTAATGTGCTAGATTTTCCACTGCAAAATGCAAATTTCTGTTTTACTTAATTTTTCAGTAACAATTTGTAAGTATTCAGTCATGAACTGTCACTTAACGCGCTCAAATTGTGTTCTCATTTACTGTATTTTGTGTTCGCGAACGCAATTTAGTAAAATGCTGTAAACTTCAGTAAAAATTAGTAAAAACTTTTGGATACTCGAATGCACCCAATCATATCCCGCACTTGCAGCTTGAAAATTCTCAATTAGATCGTGTTCTATTTTGAAACGACAAGCCACCTGACATTAGCTGATTTGCAAGTCATTTGTTTTTGATTCGGAAAATATGCATATGTATGTTTGTTAGAATCTAATTATTTATACAAATTATTTTAAAAAACCAGCAATTTTAATTTACTTAAGTAGAAATATAAATCAGGAAATAATTTGCTGTTGAAAAATATTATTGGTTATAGCAGATGAAACTAAAAACGTATGTATGAATGAAAAAATTATAAACCGTTTGGAAATTGTCAATTTTGACAGATATGTGCAATTAAAACTGGAGCGTACAACTAACAAAGTCATTGTAAAATTGTTCAGCAAAAGCTTTGAAACCGGCAAATAACTCATTCACTTAATATTTAAACCTACTAGAAAAACATCCATTTGTATAAAATTACAAACCCTATTAATAATAAATTATTTGGGACTTTAATTCCCCGTTTACACATGCTTGCTTGCATGTAGAGTACACCCAAGAAACATGGTATTACTTTCAATTTGAGATCAAAACTTTTCTCAAACGATAAACGTTTGATAATGATTTGAAAATCATAGCATTCTCAACAAAAAGGGGAAATTATTTTCAAATTGAGAAATGCATTTATTTTCAACTTGCTTTAAAGCATGATTCTCAAAAGTATTTCAAATGTGGATTTTAATACAATGTGGAAAGTAAGCGAAATAATTCTTTTTTTTAACTTAAATTCATTATTTATTTAAATAAACTGTGAGATAACATGCGGTACCATAGCTTAAAGATGAAATAGTGTTCTTTCCGATCTTTAATTCTTGGAAAGACAAAATACTTGACACCTTTTGTTTTGAGGATTGTCATGACGTACTCATAAAAACATGGAAAAAGACATGCTTTGATACAATTTATATGTATATTTATTCTCATAAAGTGTTAAACGATTTGTTAAAATCAATTGTTATCTCAATTTTTGAAACTCACATTCTCATAACTTTAAAAATTTTAAAGCAGAATCTCTTAAAAAATTTTTATTTTGAAAAATATTAGAAAAGTTTTTATGCCGAAAAATGTTGGAGTCGGAGTCACGTGCTTTTGTGGTGCTACGACTCCGACTCCACAGCCCTGGTAAAATCTTATAAAACAGAAATGCACAGGGTTACCCTTCGATTTCATAAAACAGCTACCAATGCGAATTTATGTATCCAGGGGTAACAATACTACAACAAGTACAACAATAAAAAACAACGTTATATATTTATTGTTGCCTAAGTTGGGTAAAATAAACAGCGTTTGACATTTTTCCCCTAATTAAGAAGAAAGTAGCTTAGCTTTAGATTTAAACGCCAACTGAAAAGATAATTCGCCTTTACAGCTACGATATTTTGCATTTGCTCTCTCGCAATATCATTTGAACCAAGCACTGTACGCCGCCATTGTTCTACACAACCGGTTAGTAGAAGAAGAAAAGTCCTACTAAAATTAAAAATTTTCTTAAGATCTTAATGATAATTTTTTAAATCAATTAAAATTACTTTTCACATACTTCAAAAAAAAATAAATTATTTAACTTTAAAAAATGCAATAATAAAATAACGTTATTTAGCAATTATCACGTTTTTCTCATTTGTTGTTTGAATAAATATGTACATAAATACAAATTTAATTACATTTTTTTAGAAGTTCTACACATTTTTTATATTAATCAAATGGATGTAAACAAGTGGAAAAGGTAAGAATAGACAATATGAACAAAAATTAATAAGTAAAATACTCGTAAACGTTTATTTAAAAAAAATATTTATAACGAAATATTTTAAAACTTTAAAACATGTTTTTTTGTTCGATTAACGGCCAATTTCACCAAGTTCAGTTAAAACTAACTGTTGCCTTTTCTTCTAGTTAACAATATGATTTTGACAGTTAAAACTGGTAGTTAATTACAACTGAACTTGGTGAAATTGGCCGTAAATGAATTTTTACTTTCTATATTTTAGGGAAATTAGTTTTTATAAATATTATTTTCTTGTAAAATATAGGACCTTTTTCACTTTAGTTTATAATAACCATGGCCCGGATTTTTATGCAAATGCATATTTGTTCTTGTCATTCGGAGATTACCATATAGAAAATATCTTTGCGAATCAAGAAATTTGCAGTAAAATGGCATCGATTTGTTAGTGCATATGTTTACATATTTTGCTTTGAATGCATATTTTTGCATATATTGCTGATGTTGCATATTTTGAAAAAACTTGTTTTAATTGCTTAATTTTGCCATGCACCCTTCCGGAGAAGAGATAATATTTATTTATTGATTTCTAATAGGAAACATATTTTGTAAAGCACCTTCGCGTGTTGCCGCATATACAAAAAAAAATATCCGGATTAATGTCTTCCTCTACAGCTTATAACAACCAGATTGGGGACGTGGTTGAAAGCTACTATGTATTATGCTGAAAACTATTGCCAATTCAAAGGTGTGGTACAAGAATTTAACAATGGTGAATTTAAGTTAATTGATATTTCCATAAATTAGATGTATTTTGTGGACGGTAACTTAAGTTCGCAAATTCGTAGCAAGCTTGATAAAGTTAAAACCAAAAATTAAGGTTTTAAAATTATTGTGTTTAATTCTTAACTGCTTGCATATTTAATTTAAATTGTATATACCACAGAAGAACTATCACTTCCGTTCTATTTTGTTTTGAAAAACAGGCAGTAAACTTTTATTTTGAAAAAATGTAGGGTCAAATATATCTCTAAAGGCATTTTAAAAAATAAAATCAATAAAGATTTGATTCGTATGTAATTGCGATTAGTTTCGCACTTTGCTTAAGCAAATGACAGTTTCAACAAATTTAACAACAATTTTTATTAAGTTCAATATGGTTTGACACTTATGATTATAATGTATTCGCACAGTTGTTCAAGCCAGCTTATGCATATTATAGTTGGGCCTTTACAAGTGACTTCATTTACATGATTGTCTTACCATTTCTTTATATATTTGTGTTTTACTTTTGTGGTTATTGTGCCTTACTTACGTTTATCAGACTGAATTTTAACGTTCTTTATGCTATTTTTGTATTTTCTTGTTAATTTTATGTTTTTTTATCACTAATAAAAAATTAAAGAAAATTTTAACTGCATATTTTTAAAATTTTTAGCGCATATTTCTATTTTTATTGCATTTTTTATACGCATAAATCGCATTTTAACTGCATAAAATTCTTGACCCTGATAATAACAAATTAATACTAGACAATTTTCTAAATATGCATTTAATGTAATTTTCTTAATTTATCATAAGATAAATTAAGTATTTGTTTAGCTAAAATTTTATAACTAAATAGAAAAAATTATGGAAAATTGAAAATTGTTTATTTAAAAAACCTGTTCATGTACTCCATGTGATAATTTACGTCTCTAGAACAATTTATGTTTTATTTATGTTTTATTTAGTTTTATATCTTTTCCTATATAAAAATTTAAAGATTTACTTCCGTATTCATAAAAAATAAAATAAGTTTGAAATGTGTTTTAAGGCAAAATTTTCATACAAATTTTTCTTAAAATGCATTTCGAATCCCTTTTAGTTTTTTATGAATACGACAAATAAAATCTTATTATATCCTTCACCATAATATGTATTTAAGTATGTCATTCCGCTTGTAATTTCTACAATATTCTTCTTAGACCCTACTAGGAATATACAGTCAAGCCGCGATAATTCGTACTCCGTTAATACGAGAAATTTCTGAATTCGAAAAAACGGCTGGTCCCTTGCAAAATCCTATACATTTTGGTCCCCTCGTTAATTCGTATTTTTTTTGTAATTCAAAGCACTGATGGGATTTGTGGAACAATTGTACCAAATTTGGTACAATCGAAACTACATTGGTACTAATGTACCAACAGTGATATAATTATCAGACTTTAGTTTGAGTATAAAAGTTTTTATTTAAAGTATAAGGCTTTATTTAGTATTTAATGCAAATATAATAAATTTAATTTTAGTTTTGGTATATTGTATATTGAAAGTTAGTTTATCAAACATTTGACTAAATAATGTTTAATGTCTTTAAACCGAAAATTATATTTAATTTTAAGGTTTACACTTTAGACAAAGTAAATGACGAAAAATATTTTTCTGAACATACACAGTATCAGTTTAATATTTTATAAAATTGTAAAAAAACTCTCCAAACTTTAAAAATAATGCTAAAAGCATTTTATAGAAATGCTAAATAAAATGCTCAATGCTAAATTAAAATTTTGCAGTTCAATCAAAATTGGTAATGCTAAATTTAGCTGCAAAAATTCTGAAAAAAAGTAACACTGATGGTAGCCTGTTAGATTGAAGTCTGCGTATATGATCCAAGGTGTGTATCAAGGCGAATTCTTTAAATGGTGACCGCAAAAGCTCAGTTAAATATTTAACTTAAATTTTTTTTTTATTGAGTTAACGTTTTGCTTTTTTTCAGTGGTGTTTATTTTTTTACATTTTGTACTTATTTTTGACAGTGCCAGATTCGCTTTTTTCTATGAATTCGCCTTTGCGCTTGCCTTATATAAATTCGTGAAGGGGCGTATAAAATTATGTAATTATAGGTATGTATGTGTATAAATTATTAATTTTTACATAAGCCAAACTGTGTATTTAGTGCCTTCTATAGCACTTCTTTTGATATTTAATTGCACTTTTTAATAAAGCTCTACAAGATTTAATATTTTTATTGAGGTTTTTGTTTTCCTCACGGGCTAATATTTTGTTTTCATTGTAACAACTGCAACTGTTACAAATATTTGCATAAACTTAAGCTTAGCATAAAATAAAGTAGTGTAGGTTTGCAAAAAATTCAAAAAAATTAATGAAAACTTTTAATAATTTCCCATGCAAAACCAGTCTGAAATTAATATTGTCATATATGGCTGGTCATACTTGACCTGATTAAACAGATTATTTTTATGCTGAACAACAACAAAAGTATCAAAAGAAATCATCGTACATAAATTAGAATCGAAAATATTTTAGAATCTATAAAATTCTTTAAGAAATAATTTTTTGTAAAAAAAGATTTATTGACTTAAGACGGAAGCTGTGAAATAAGTTGCAATTGATGTCATTATTCGGAAATACGTTTCAATTTATAAAGTATCTAAGTTTTTTTTCTTTTTTTTTTTAATAAATATTAAAACGAATGGAGTTTTAGTTAATTTTTTTACTATTTATTTCAACTAAAAAAATAAAATTTGAACTAAAGGGAAAATTTAAGAGGCGGAATAATAAACAGGCTAATAAACAGTTGTTTTTTAATTAAAAAAATAATAAATATTAAAAGCTTTAATTAAAAATGCTTAAAATTTGATTATGTACCAATTAAAATAGAATGTTTAAAGTTATTAAAAATCAAACAGGTTTACAAAAGTTTATTAAACGGATTTTCAATAAAAATTTGTTAAATAAACCTTTTATAAACCTGTTTTTTTTTTGTTGTACTTATGGGGTAAATCGTTGAATATTGATCTGAGCGAATATTTTAATAGAATTTTATAACTTTACAATTAAAAGTTACAATAATAAAAATTTAAGAAAAACGTGTATATACACTGCGCGTCATCAGGTTAGCGCCTCCCCTATGAGCTTATTATATTTGCTCTTGTGGTTGTTGTTATTAATATACAGTGAACTCTCGGTAATGTGAACTTCCAATATAGTGAATTATCCAGTAATGGGAACACCTATTTTTTTATATTTCCGCTTTAAATAGTAAACAAACGTTTTGGGGATTTTTGTTTATTTTCTAATTTTGGGAATCTCCCGATTGAATAAAAAATGAAAACAAAACTTGCATACATAATTTGAGATTTTTTAATGAAGGTAATTTGTCTTTCCCTAAGCATAGAAATCGCTTGAACTTTATATTTGTTCGTACACACCTGTGTATTAACAAAAAATCTTTATACAAGTGGTTTGTTAAGATAAGAAATAAAAACCTTCCGAGAAGTGGATTGATACTGAAAGAAAAAGCGAAGCAGCTTCATTCCAATATAAATGAAAATAGGCACGACTATTGAAGTGGCTTCAAATTAAAACAGAGATACGGATTCCGAATTTAAGAAAAAACCTTTCAGTGTAACCTCATCTGGTAGATCCTTTTAAATTGAAGCTAAGAGCAAAGATACATAAACTCGGTTTATCAAATAATCAGCTTCACAACGCAGATGAGTCGGGCTTATTATGGAAAATTCTTCCTTAAAAGACGTATGTTATAGCATTAAAAAAACGCACCAGGTGCGAAGATGGAGAGGCAAAGAGTGACATTTCTTTGCTGTGCATATGCATCTGGATCCCATAAAACCAAACTTCTTGACAAGAGTTGAAATATTTAATTTAATTTTTTTTAAGTAAATATTTAATATAAAAGGAAAATTTTAAATAACCAATTGTTAAGTTTGCAATAAATTATATGTTATGTCACAAATATCAAGGGTTTTGATACTCTCTCGACTTTTTTAAGCAAAAAAACACAGTATGGATACAGATAGATATTTATAATAGAAAAGCCAAAACATCGGAAAAAAAATTAAAAAATATTTATCTGTTGCGAAAGCTCTTGTAGGTCTAAACAAAAATTCAACATGCATCAAAATATGCCTCAAAAAGGCAAAATATGCGCTAAAAACTTAAGAAATGGTGCAAAAAGGCTCTTTTTACCAAATTATGCAAAAAAAAAATGCTCAGAACGCTTAAAATATGCACTAACAAATCGATGCCAAAATTCATAAAAAGCTCTAAAACGAATAAATTTAATGTTTCTGCCTTCATTGGTCGCACAAGCAAAAACATGTAATTGCATATTTTTGGTTTCCCTGTTGATCAGTCTTTATGATATGAATTTCTTTATATAGAAATAGCAATAACTGTTGTAGAGTTTCAAAACTATTGGTCAGGAAAATTTAATGCAGGGCCATTTTGGTTCGGTCCCAAGCAAAAAAAAATTAACGCCAGTCACACATAAGGATTGGCGCTCTATGCTCCAGTGGGAGTTAGAGGAATATATTAATTGAACACAATTCCAGAAATGTTCTTTTTTCTGCCACGCCTTTTCTTGTACACTGCGTCGTAATTTGTAGTCGAATCATAGCATATTGACTATCGTTATTAATGACTTGTTTATGGCTTCATTTTATGTGTGCATTAAGTTCACTATCTCAAGTGTTGCCAGTTTAAAACTAATATTTAACCGCCAATATAAATATTTAGAATACCTTTGATTTTTATTAGCAAATTTATTATACTTTATACTCCAGTCCTTGAACTTAGCAGTTCAACAAATTAGTTATTTCAAAAATCGTAATCAGATAAGATTATCGAACTTTAAATTGTTGTTTTTTAAATAATTTCAATATGAATTGCTTCTAAATTAAAAACAATTCACTTTTTTTTTTTAAACAAATACATTATTGTAATTGTAATGATGATTTTGTATTTCAATTAAGCAAAATTTTGCCAGTAAAAAAAATATAAATGTAGATAAATAAAAATTTTACGAACTGGTTTTTAGTTTAACGTGCTAATCAACGAAGTATAATTGTAAAGTTTACAAGGATAACATTTTATAATATTTATATGTATGAATGTATAAGCAAAAGTTTGCATATCCACAACTATAAAAAGTATGAGACTTTAGACAGTGTATAAGATTTAGTATAATTACAATGTGCAACAAAACAAAACCAGCCTCAATACTTGCAACGCGAAATTAGATTCCTCAATTTTTTAAAAAGGTGTTTGGCAAAAGTCAAAAAAAAATATATACTAACAGCCTTATTCAAAAAAAGTTACTAAAGGTTTACCAAGACGCATTAAGAATAAAACAAGCCAGCCTTTTCGGGAGCAAAATTTTTAAGAAAAAGACACCAAATTGAATTTTTTTAAAAAAAAATGCACATTTTTTTGCAGAAAAGAAAACACCATAAGTTTTATAGAACGAATTGGTAAGTACTATGATTATTTAAAAATATAAGTAGGTTTTGACTTGTCTTCTATTTTAACAGAATTTTTAACGCAATATCCAACTGCAGAAGCCAAAGAATTTATAAAGATAGTCCTGATCCGTTTTCCCTTCCTGACATCGAATTAAAAAAGAAATATCGGTTTAATAAGCAAACCGTAACAAACAACAAATTTAATAAAAAATGATATTTCATTGGACAAAAGAGGATGTGGAACATCGGCAGAATTGCTGGTATTGGTAACCTTGCGCAGTTGGGGTAGAAGAGAAGTAAGTTTTGCATTTTATAAGAGCGAATTTTAAGTAGAAAAAATCGATTTTTAGGTGCAGGATGGTGCTGGTGACATACATGGCCTATCTCAAGCAACGGTCAGCAGAATTTGTGCAAAAGTGGCTCGAGCTATCGCCAAACTAGCAAATGACAAAATCAAAATGCCTGCCTCAACCCAATTTTGAGATCTTTTTCGCTTCTGTTCTTCTTTTTTTCCATAATTTTTTTTATTAAAATCAAACAGCAACTCAATTTACCACAATTTTTTTGTAATAATATAATTTGACTAATAGTGATGTGTAAAAAAGCACAACAAATAAAATAATGGTTAATCAATTTATTTTTATTCGAAAGAAACTATAGTCATGTATGATTATTGATATTTATTAATGTTTTTATTTTCTTTTTTTATATTTCTGAATAAAATGAAAGCAAAAATTTTTTTTTATAGAAAAATATTTCCTCTTAGTCTATAGATAGGTAAAATAATTTACAAATACGGTTACGGATAAAAATAATATTCATTTTTTTTTGAATTACTAGAATTGAAATGACAAGTGCATAAAACGGTGTTACCAGTCTTAAACTAAAAAAATTCTTAAAGTCATTATTAACTAATATAAGTTTTTTGTATACAAATTTTTACAAAAAGGTTATTAAGCGTAAAGTGCTTATTAACTAATATGTTCTTTAAACCAAAATTAACATTTTTTTTTGAATAAGGCTGTAAATGTACTTCTGAGCTAAAATACTATTTCAGATGTCTTCAGTAGAATCGTATAGCGATTCTTTTCTTAGAATATATTAACCCTCTTCCACTCATTTTAAGGGGTAATTTTTGTCCTTTTTAACTTTCCCACAAAAGTATACTAAAACGGAACTTTAGAGAGTTAAAATGTTCCACGAATATTTTCTGCACCAAATTTCACTAGGGGTCTTCTAAGACCAAAAAATCGTGCAATGTATGTACAACAGATTTTCGAAATTTCGGACCTTGACATTTTTGAAGTTTTCGCTAACCAGAGCTTACGTTCATAGCCGGCCCTCGGATTGGCGCAAGGATTTTCTCCTCTATGGTATAACTTCAAAAATTGCGCCCGGCTTAAGGTCGGCTATGCAGAAAAGCTTTAGTTCGCAAGTCCGGATTCAGAAATTCAGAATTTTTGATTCGAAATTTTCAATTTTGGGCATATGACCCCAACCCAAATATGCATGTAGGTTTAAAACAACATTGTTGCGGATGCGATTCCCG